>BSBN01001265.1:1200000-1593359 GCA_027924645.1 Cunninghamia lanceolata | reverse complement strand
CAACAACATCTAGGGTACTATTAGTCTCTTGGGAATTTTGAATGAATAGAAAACTATAATCAACAAAGTGAGCATTAAGAGCCACTTCATTACTAGGTAGAGAAATTCCATGGATAAGATTCTAATTTTTAGCATGGTTCAGTAAATATCCAAGAACATTGACAATAAGAACATAAAGGAATGGGGGCCAAAGGATAACTTTCCCTTATTAACCTTTGAAGAGAAAAAGCTTTAGTGATGGAGCCATTAATAACTATGCAGGAATTAACATTAACAAAAGAAGTTGAATGTCAGAAGTGAGCTTAAGACCAAAGCCTAATTATTTAAGAATTTTTAGGATCAACTGCCACCTTAGTCTTTGATATACCTTGTCAAAATCTAATTTGATTAGGAGGTTATTTTTCTTGTTTGTTGAGCTCATTCTACTATTTCCCAAGAAATCATTAAGTTGTCTAATATAAATCTCCCTCCTAAAAATCTAATTTGTTTAGGTCTTAAAATTTCTTGAGCTATGTATCTATTTATTTTAGCTATGACTTTGTCTAGAATCTTAGAATATTATAGGAGGTATTAAGAAGAGTAATCAGTCTCCAACTAGAGACATTGTTTTCATTTTTCCCTTAGGTATTAACTTTGTCAACCATTGATATATGACTACATAGTTTTTTAGAATTCTGTAGGTAGTCTGTCTATGCCAAGGATTCTAGAGCCATTAATATACTTGAAGGTAGTATCAAACTCCTCAAGGGTGAATAGATGGTTTGAGTTAGATTTTCTTATCAAGATCAATCTTATTGGGTATGAAAGTGCCTGTAGAGTCCTCAATTATATCATAAAGAAAATCTCCTTTCTCTAGATTAATAAATAATTGTTTATATTGCTAGAGGAAAATGGATTTTAAATCATCAAGGTTGTCATGGGCCTACCCCTATTGGTCATTGATATAGATTATTCACTCTTGATAATATTTATGTTTGAGATAGTCAAAGAAGAATTTGGTTCCCTTGTCTTCTTCGTTTAACCAATGCAACTTGGCTCTTAATTGAGCACCTCTACCATGGTAAAGCTTAAATCTTCTAAGTTTTATTTTAGTATAAGCAACTGCTTTTTACAAGGAACTGTTAGGAGGTGTTGAAAGACAAAAGATCCTTAAGTTTTTATAATTGCTTCTTTATTTATATTTCCATTCTAGATCTCTGTTTAGACATCTTCTAATTGCATCATTCTACCATTGCATCCAACTACCCTTTTTGTCAAGTCTAGGAGCATCATTCCAAAGGGAGATTAGGGAAACTGTAGTGCCCTTCATTTTCCTTTCTGTTAGACTGATAGTTATTCTATTAGAACTAGACATTATTGCATTTTGCTTGATGATGGATTTACTGTTATGATGTTAGTTGATGACCTTTTTCTATGATGACATTTGATGATACTTTTATTACTCATGTTTTATGCTTATGTTATGATTAGTTATGGACTTAATTGACTATGTGGATCAATCTTATTATGTGCATCATGCGATTATCTGATGATGTTTCTTATCTAGTTGTTCAGTTACAGATTGTTATGCATGATGAGGTTACTTGTTGATGTGTTGTTGTGAAAGGGATAGTGTCACATTACTCATGCGTGAGTACCCTGCTGTGCTATGATTCCCTTTCACAGTGTGTTTGACTGTATGATTATATATATCTATATGTTTGACCCTTTTTGTTTGCTACAGGTTGCAGGTATCAGACATTGACTCCACCTGAATTGACAGGTCTGAGCGTGCCTTAAACCCAATGGAAATTGTTGAACATAGATAATGTATGGTCCCTTAGTTAGCCATCATCTTGAAAAGGATGAGTATCTGGTTTTGTATCTAGTCAGTGTGGTCAGTATGGGCATGATAGTCAGTCACTGTTGTTGTAGTCATACTTTTTGATCATGCATGTTGGTCAGGTATTGTTGGTATTTGGATTATTTAGTTTGGAATTGGTTGATTAATGCTTTGGTTAAATGCTATGTTAAAATAAAATTATTTGGTCAAGAGGGCACTTTGGATAAATAAATATAAATGCTTATATGTAAATTTAAGTTTATGGAAAATATATTATAATGGAGGTTAAGGTCAATAAATAATAATAATAATGAAACAAATAAAGTATTATAAAAATAGAATTATAAAGATGATTATTAAATGTAAATAAATAAGAATATGCTTTGATAAATGACTATAAAAATAAATTTATAAATAATTATAAGTTGTCATAAAACAAATATATAATAAATATTAAAATAAATAAAATAAAATTATTTTGTAAGGTTGTAAATTAAATTAATAGCAAAATGTGAGAAAGAAAAGGATAGGTTTTGCTATCATTAACAGATTTTGGCATGAAAATTTGTGTCAAAATTTTTGTAAAATGAGTGGCGTTTGTGAGATTTGGGGGATTGGCTTTGAGGAGGCTTTTAGAGGAAGTTGGAACTACAAGCTGGGATCTGTGAGGAGCATCAAATCTTCAACCCTGTTAAGCGAGTGAAACTAGGTTCCTTTGTTTCTGAATTCTATCTTAGTTTTATTTTGAAACGAATGTGAGATTTAGGATCGTTGTATGGAAAAGAAACATTTTCTGATTTTGATTTCAAATATGTTTTGATTCCATTGCTTCCCATC
Source organism: Cunninghamia lanceolata (assembly GCA_027924645.1). NCBI lineage: Eukaryota > Viridiplantae > Streptophyta > Pinopsida > Cupressales > Cupressaceae > Cunninghamia > Cunninghamia lanceolata. Next base: position 1,590,700 of record BSBN01001265.1, on the reverse strand, counting down.
GATTGCTCTTGTTTGAGTGTTTCTGGAACCTTACTAATAGATTTATTTATAAATCCTTCTTTACTTTTGGTTACCGGATACAATGCACATATATATAGTGCGAATCTATTGTTTAGACTGTTTCATTCAACATTGCCATTGTTCTCTAAAGTATATCGTATTTGTTTTTAATAATGGAAATGATCCACATCTCTCAGAACAATTTCTCTAGCAGCAATCCATGAAAAGACATCTCTTGAAGCGTCTTTCAAATAAATCACCTCCTTGTCTAGGATTCTACCTTTTTTGCTTACTGTCTACCAGAGCATTTCCAACTATAATATTTGACATAAATAATTTTCTTCTTATGCTTCGGTGGATGTCCATAACTGTATCCAAATTCCCCAAATTGGCAGTCTGGCACAATGTCAGCATAGGCCGTTGAAATTGTCTTTTAATCTGTCAATTGCATTTGCTTGAAATCTCCTCAACGAATTCATTTTATGTAGATCCTGCAATCATTGAAATCCATGAGATGATGTCTCTTTGAGGCATCTGTCGAATAGATCACATACCTTGTATGCGTCCAAATCTCCCATTTTAGCACGCACTGGAAAGGATGCCGGTAAAGGTTGCAGATCTGGCTTTACACCTTCCAATTGCATTTGCTTAAAAGTTTCAAAGACCTTCTCAATAAATCCATTTTGTGCATATCCTGCAATCATAGAAATCCATGAGATGACGTCTCTTCAAGGCATCTGTCAAACATTTTGATCAATTTAAACTATCCCTGAAAAAAAGGCACAGTTAAGTCTTCGGTTGTGTTTACAATGCACTATAAAATTATAAATACGGTTTTGTGGAGCATTACATTCTATCTTTCATAACTAAAGAAGGAACAAGATGAAGCCCATAGACCTCCCTCTTTACACAACATTTGAAAAGCCTTATGCAAAAATAGTTAGATGTTTTGCCTTCATATATTTTGCTGCAATTTTGGCTCTTGTATCCTATCGCATAAATTATATGCCAAGAGAAGATTATCTTCCATGGATTATGGTATTTGGTGCAAAGCTGGGGTTTGCCTTCATTTGGCCATTAAAGCATGCAATAGATATCTTGCATCGGTTAAACAGGTTGTGTGTTTGTCTATGCATCCATATTTTGCATGCATATCCGCCATAGATTTTATTCTTTAATTTGCATTTTCTTGAAAGTTTCTAAAGTCTTTTAATAAACAAAATTTAGCCTATATTCATTTGTAATCTCCCAGCACTGAGAAAACACATCCATACATCCATCATAGGTTTTAGCTGGCAGTTTAGGGTGTCCTCAAGTTAATCAAACTCACTTAATGATCAACTATAGGCATAAGGCAATAAGGGTTATACTAGTGATTTAAGTATTTTGTCAAACAGTTCACGTGCCTTGTGCATGCTTCCTCATTTTGCATACAGATCTAGCAAGGCAGTTGCAACTACAACATCTGACATACATTTCCCTTCCATTGTGTGTTGGTGAATGTCCATTACCTGTCCCAAAGCTCCCATTGTGTCATACGCTGAGAGGTTGTTGGTGAAGGTTGTTGATTTGGTTGAGTTAGTTTTACACCTCTCAGTTGTATTTGCTTGAGAGTTTCTAAAGTTCTTTAACAAATTTATTTTATTAACCATTAGGTTTTCTATTTTATTATATAATGTTTAGTTGAGGTAAATATTAAACTAAGTGGTTTAATTAATAGCTTAGGGTTGTAACTATACAATTAAATGTTACTTTCAATCTTTTATCGGCATAACCCTTGAACCTTCTATGGGTGCAGGCGCTAGTTTAGGTATTTGTTACCCACTTGTTGGAATAGCTTAAGGAAAAACATTTGATATATATATATATATATATATATATATATATATATATATATACCTTGATTATTACTTACTATACATATATATATTTGTATACCTTGATTATTAATTACTATATATATATATATATAGTAATTAATAATCAAGGTATATATATATATATTAATTACTATATATACATATATATATTGTATTCAATTATTAAAATCAAATATTATAGTTAAGTTACTTGATTCTTTTAGATTAGATTATTGAAATTTATTTGATTAGATTAATTGATCTATTGAACTATATATTGAAAAGGAATAAGATAAAGAAATGTGGTGATATAGATTGTATTGTATTTGATGCATTTGTTTAATTTGATTAAATGAAAATCGATATCATTTTATATTAATGTTGATAAATTTAATTTAAATTGATATTGATTTTATTACAATTTCTTTAAACTGGTTTTGTTAAGTTGAAATTTGGTTAATAGGTTTGGAATTAGGTTTATAAACATTGTATTTGAAACTTGATTTATAAGTATTGCATTTAGATAATTTGTTTATTGCGAATTGAATTGCATTATGTAAGTGAAATTTATGTGAGATAGATCATTAGTTGTAATGGGGGTCTATGTGCAAGTAAACTGTTTTGAGTTTCCAGAGGCCTAGGATGTTTATGTTTTGATTTCATGTATTGTGTGGTTAGGTGTCTTGAGATAATGATGTTATAAGAGCATGATGTCTCTTGTTTATGAAGGTTTCAATAAACGATAATGTGAAATGATGAATATTCTGTGTTGTAAATGCATCATGATGAGGTAATAATCTCCTTCAAGAATGTATTGTTTGTTCGTTTAATTGTATTGAACTTGTGTTAAGTATTGTGTTTGATAATGGGGGGGACTTTGGTAATTGTAAATGAGAGAGTATGTTGTTTATGGTTGTGGTGATTGCTTCAACTGGAAGTTTTGGGGAAATGATTTAATAGTTGTTCCTTGTGATTATGTTTAGTATGCAAGAAGGTAAATGCCTTGCATTGTATATGTATAATTGTCGTTATGATGGTAATTGTCTTGCTTGATGGGTAGGGTCTTCTAGATGCAGGTAGGGGAGTGGCTTTCAATGAGGGGCCGGGGCCTAAAGTGGCTTGCCAAGATAACCCATTGGAAGTTGGTAACCAAGTGATAACCCAAAATGAATTAGGGGGAAAAGAGTAGATTCCACATTAAACAAGATAATTGGATTCCTCACCCATGCTTGTAGTGCTAGTTTAGACTAAGGATGGGATGAGAAGGCCTAGTTGGCAAAACCAACTTCCTTTTCCCCATGAAAGGAATGTTGGATTCTGCATGTGTCACCCTATGGGGCCAGCATCTAGTGAGAGACTATCAGGGTAACCACAGATGGAGGCTGACGTCTGGTGAGAGACTGTCAGGGTAACCCATGTCAGGGTCATGTGATGACACTCTTCCCTACTACAGCCTAACATTCCCTAATTGTGTTCTCCCCATTTGTTGTGTGATTGCCTCTAGAAGTGATCCTTGAGTTGCTTGTGATGTTCATAATGACCCGTGTTGTTTTCGAGTCATGCGTTGTCCTTGCACCTGTTAGCCTATTGTCTTCTTGATTGTTTGCTATAGTGGGACCTTATTTTTATCTCCTAGCATGGGGGGTGGACCTTAGGGTTCCACATGGTCGGTGGTTGTGCTTTATCTCCATTGGTTTCCTTTGCTGTTGTTCGTGTGCAAGAAGGATGTACCTCATGTAGCAGATTCTAGATCTTGTTCCAGTTTGAGGGGACAGTTACTTCTGTTCATGTTCTAGTCCTATATATCATTTAAATCATGTACTGTTATCTTGGTGTATACATCCCAATGTATTCGAGAAAGTGATATTGTAAACAATGTAATGATGTACTCTCATGTAAGGGAAAATTGTATAGGATCTTGATGATTGCTTATCTGATGAAATAATATGGAAATGTATGTGTTTATTCATTTGATGCAATAGAATTAGAGTGAACTATGGTTGTTAGTTAATTCATAATGTTTGTTTAGATCTTGTTAATAGTTTGTTAGTAATGCAGCCATGGAACCCTAGAGGATAAAGCTTAACATAAATGATATGTGTAGATATGATTTACGTTACTTTGTTATCTCTTTCTTAAAAAAAAAAAGTCCTTTTGTATAGCATAGTTGTGTTTGTTCTCCGGGGTTCCTTGGTGGGGCGTTACAGAAACAAGGTAGTCAAGATATGAGGTGGGAAGTTTTATTCCCAGGAAATTTCTATTCCTGAACCTCTTATCTCCTTTTCCCCTTTTGAGATTATGCCTAACACATAGAAAGGCCCTCTCCACATTCTTGCGGATATCAATGGGAAACCCATCAAGGGTGTCCTCATTGATCCTATTTGCATGGTCAATGTGGTTACAAAGGAATTCTTGTATGTATATGAACTTTATAAAGACACATATGATTCATCTAATGTCTTTATAAAGTGTCATGATGGCATGTCTCATCCCACCCTGGGTACGATCACCCTTTCCACTCAGGTTGGACCCAAATCCCTAGACATTCTAATGTCTATCATTCCTACTTCTGACCATTTTCATGTGATGTTGGGCCTACCCTAGGTAACTTCAATGAATATGAACCCTTTAGTGGTTCATCATTGCCTTAAGTTTCCTCACAATGGTGTATCACACACGATCCATCATAGTGGATTCATATCACTCGCCATGTGGGAAAACTTCTCATTGGACTACTTCTGGCCAGACCCATTGAGATGCTTTGACCTCATGATGAAATTTTGTTTCTATCTTATCATAAGTTCAAAGAGAATATGATTGCTTAGTTGTCTTCTGGCCCCTCGGTTTCCTCTTCTTCAACTGCTTCCCCTGTGGTGCCTCTATCTTCAGACGTTGCTCCTGTTCCTTCCTCTACTCCCCCAACAGATAAAGGAAAGCAACCCATACAGAGTGTACCTCCCCATTCTCATGCCCCTGGGTTGTACTCTGCAGTGCCTCCTCTCGTCTATTACACAAGAGTTTAGGATAGACCTGTAGTACAACTACATGCACCACATTTCCCTAGGGTCCCTCAACCCTTGTTGGTTGGTTTTGTTCCTATTGCCTCCTCGGTGGCACTAGGAAATTCACCTCTATTGAGTACTACTCCTCCCGTTGTGGTTCCCCAAGCTTCAATGATTTCTTCTATTCCTCATGTCCCTCCAGTGACATGAGGAAAGCAACCCATGTTGTGGGCACCTTCCCCTTCCCCTACTCCTATGGTCTCTCCACCATTAGTGGTCACCTCTGTTGGCCCACGTATCACTGTGAATGTGGATTACATAGAGCCCATGATGGAATACCCCCTAGCTCTATCAACGGAAGCCTTGGCCCATATGAGGTGGAACCAGCTTGCGATAGACCGCAAGCGTCACCGTCGTGCTGCGGCCTGAGCATGTGCTACTGATGCATAACCTCCTTTTGAGTATCCTCCTTTCTCACAATGGTTTGTTGATCTCAATATTCCTTTAGATCCCCACCTTTGTCTCTCCCACCCCTGACCCCTGCTCTGGTCGTTAGTGATGCTCCTAGCGCCACCTCTGCTACTATTGTGCTTGTCCAACCCACGTTGCCTAAATGTAATCTTGAGCACTATCCTACCCCACTACAGCTTCAACCTAAGCACATTCTATAGTTTCCTTTGCTGATTGCTCACCCTTCTTCTACTTCTTTTCTCTTTGTTGAGAATGTTACCCCACCCGTGTCTCCTAGGCTTGCCCCACAACTGATAGCACTCAAGACCCACCTATGGTTTGTATGTCAGATAGTGACTCTCCTAATTCCTCCCCTGTGAGAATCACAGTCTTTTCCAAACATCCTGGCATTGTCCATGATCTTTTCAAAACCATTGACAATTGCTGAACCTAGTGCTCAAGAAGATCCAACCCCACATGTTGATCCTCTACACATGGTTATGGGAAATGTCCTTTGATTGCTCTGGCTGTGGTTCCATTATCGACAATCCCTCCATACCATTATGAATATCAAGATTGGGACTAGGATGACCTATTTGTAGATGAATCGTGAGAGCTTTACATTTGTTTTATATGTTTGCATGATTGTTAGTAATGTTTCCCCCTATTTTGTGCTTTTATGTTTATCAATTCTACCTGGAGGACCCATGATGCCCTTGTAGACACGTGGATACAAGTGGAACACATCTGTTGTGATATTCTTCTATTTTTTCATATTTCCTTCTCTATGTTGTGTTTTTGTTTTTTTTTGTGACATTTTGGGGATGGTGCAAAGCGTTGAAAGATTTAGCTTCCTTCTGTTAGTGCCTGAATTGACTGGCAGTTTTTGAGCAATTTTCATGCAGGCACTTTCCCTAAGTATCCAAAAAAATTTCCTAAGTGTTGGACCTCCTCGGCATTGTTCAGCTGCATCATCATATTTTCCTGAGGAGGAGGTCATCATCATCATGTTTGCTTCGATGGTGGTCAGCATCATCATGTTTGCTTCGACTTGTTTTTCATCGTCATCATCATATTTCAATATCGGGTGATGTCTGGATATCATCCTGATCCTGCTGATGAGCTACAGTGTGCCCTGATTTACTTGCGGGGGTGATTTTTCAAGTATCCGGTGATCTTCTAATTATCACCTTGCCCTTTTATGATGATGATGTTACCCCGATCTTCTGAAGGGGTTATTCTCTGAGTTGTTCGACCTGACTTGTTTTTTCCTAAGGGTCGTCATCATCATCATGATATTTCCAGTTATCACCGTGTTGCTTGCGAGGGTCATCATATTTTCTGCCTGCATGATATTTCGCCGGGGTGATATTTCTATCATCGGGTGATCTTGGCTATGATCATCCTGATGATGTTGTTGAAGAGTTCTAAGTGTGACCCGATATTCACTGGGGTCATCATATTTTAAACGTCAGGATGATCTTAGTCAATATCATCCTGATGTTGTTGTATCACTTCATGCTCGTTGTTTTATCATCCTGATGATGCTAACGTCATTCTTATGTCAGGGTGATATCTATTTCTCTGCCTATCTGCATCATGATATTTCCGAAGGAGGGGGTGATATTTTCATTTTTGAATATCACCTGGATGTATGTTTGTTCCAGCGTCATGATGATGCTGATATCAAGGAGATATCCGCCTGCCGGCTTCGTGCATTATCTAGTGGGGGGTGATCTTTTCAAGCATCATCATATTCATCTATCGCCCCGATCTTATAGTGTAGCTACAGTGCAGCATGATATTTGTGCATCAGGATGATATTTCCAAATATCCGGTTATCTTCCGAATATCATCCTGATGTCGATATGATGATGACGTCATCAAGGTCCGGGGGGGTCATATTTCTAACACTGATCATCTTGTGGAGATCTCCCGATATTTGCAAACATGATGATGACATCATCCGGATATGAGGAGGTGCGCAGTAGGCAGATATGATGATGACGTCAGCAGGATATGATGATGACGTCATCAGGATGTTCATCGGCCAGACTTTTGGTATAGGCTCAGCAAGAGGATGTTCCTCCGATGGATCAGGTTGTGCCGATGAAGGCGATTATCATGCAGGTTATATTGCTATATGATGCTGACGTCAGGGTGATATTTCAAGCGACAGGATATCATGCTGCTGGAGGATGATGATGATGAAGTCTTATACTAGTGTCGTCAGGAGCAAAAGCACCGACATCATATATGCTCATGACCTAGTATATAAAGTGTTAAAGAGGTTGCTGCGGGGTGCATGTGGGATAATTGATATCCTGCATATTTTCAAATATCATGATGATGAATCTCGGCGGGAAATGGTTGCGATGCAGAATTGACGTTTTCCCAAGGCCGCGGGTTGGTGCGCCATTAATGGCTAAGGTTGCAGAGGTATGGGCGGATCTGGTACCCGATTGAAGGTGTACATCGACGGACAGTGGCGCAGGGCTCGAGATTTCTTCCTGTCTCCTCCCCTACCTGCTGCATTCATGTTTGGGCGCCAATCTGGTAATGCGTTGAGCGCCATTTTGCTGATACTATGTATCTGGCGGGATTTTTGGTCAACCATGTAATTAATTGCTGTGGTACACTACCTGGCTGTTATAAGCAGGAAGTGCTACTCATTTGTGGTGGTTGAAAGTTGGACATTTTTGGCTCTGTAATTCAAAACAAGCTGATCTGGTTGCTCTGTACAGCTTAAACTTGTGAGTTTATGTATCTCCTGTTGTACGATTTGGCATGAATCCACTGATTTCATGGTTAATCTTACATGAATAATGCTGTCTTAGCATGTGTTTTGCTGATTCTGTCTCCAGTATTGCATGTATTCTTCTTCTGAATCTGGATATTTGGGTAATGTTTAGATTCTAGAGCATAGAATTCCTATGTTGAATGTCTGATCTTTTAACTTCTGCTCAAGGGGTAGATTAAACTGTTTTCAGGTTAAACATTGGGAAGGGTATACTGCAGTAGGGATGCCATAAGTATAGACAGCTTAACACTCTTTATTGGGAGATATCTGTAAGGTAGATATCATGTGTATCCCCCTGAAATCCAGTTTTAGCTATTCATGCTGATCATTCACAGGTGTATGTCTACCGACTCCAAGCCCTGGATAGGCACCAATCTAGCTCTGTGTTGAGGTTATACACCATGTCCAGCTTTGCATCCAAAATTCAAACTAAACCATTTCATACTTCCACCTGTTAGTTGTAGGAGTAGGATTAGGAACCCCCTGCATGCTCTCATACCCAACCAGACATCATGTCCAAGAATGTTGCCAGCCTTGTGATCTATCATACAGATCTTGGTCCATACATGAGAGTATTCTGCCTGTTGTTGTCAAGTTAGATCTTTCTATCTTTGAGCTAGTCAAGGTTACATCTTGAGTTATAGGGATACCCCCCTTGGTGCGGCAGAACTAGAAGTGAAGGGGAGGCAGCTCACGCAACCTCCTGTATTTAGTTGGCTGAATCTACCTGTGCATTAGAAGTGGCAAACCTTAATGCTGATTCAGAAGAAAAAACCAGCAAAATGGCGACTCTACTGGGGATTGAGAAGTAAAAGTACTATCTAATCATCTCCAGTAATACATTTGTGACCCATCCGAGTCACCAACACAAATTGGTGACTCTGCTGGGGAGTCTTTCATGTGAAAAATGATGCTCTGCTGGTGGAATGAACCTAGAAAAGTAGCTTTCAGCTATTAAAAATTTTGTCCTCTCTGGAGAGGTGGCGACTCTGCAAAAAAGATCCAAATGCACATGAAAGATGGATGTATGTGATGTGACAAAAATGTGTTGTTCATTTTTCTGCATCTGTATGAGAAAAGGTACCTTGTTCCTTCCCCTTTATTTGCTGTTTTACTGCATAGGTTAGATGCCAGGGGAAGCCTTAGGTCTTAGACAGACAAACGGTGTCTAAGAGTAAGATTTTTATGAATCCAAGTATGAATTATCCCATACTCAGTGGTGAAATGTTGAATAAAGGAATAGAAGAGATAAGAAATAGGTTGATATTCTTAGAGGCTGAGCAGGCCCAGTTAAAAAGCAGTAACCCTGTTGTGTCTGCCAGTCAGAAGGCTAAACCTCCTGTCAGCCCTTTTGATCCTTTGTATGACCAACTGGATTTGTCATGGGTGGATTATAAAGTAGAAACTATGCCTGCTAGGATATACTGTCAGATGCCTAGATTTAGTGGTCACAATGTATGTGATGGGAATGCACATATCCAAAATTTTCATAGTTTTATGGGAAAATATTCATTCAGAGATGAGGATATGTGGATGAGGTTTTTTGTTAGGTCCTTTGATGCAAAAGCAAAAGACTGGTATTTGAGCTTTCCAAAGAAATCCTTTGCCTGTTGGGATGAGCTTGCTGACTATTTCAAGGAAGAATTTGCAAAAGAACCGGCTGATCTTGTTGCAGAATTGATGAGAATCAGAAAACAAGATGAAGAGCCATGTGTTGATTTCAGTCATAGGTTTGCGATAGCCCTTTCACAGATCCCAGAAGTCTTCAGACCTGATATTTCAGCCTGTGTTGGCATATTCTTTGAAGCTTTTGAGGAGGGCTTTAGTGCAATACTGAGGGATTTCAAGGTGACAAGTATGCAGATGGCATACAGGCTCATAGAAAAGATAGAAAAAATTAGAAATGTGTACCTGCTGAAACCCCTGTCCCCAGGCCTTGGTGTGAGAAATGGTTATGAAGCTGCAAATGACCAAATGATTGTGGCATCATGTGCAGATAAAAATGAAAATAAAAGCATAGAGGTTGAGACTGCTGTGTTTGAACATAATGCTAACAATACTGCTCAACTGGATTGTTCACCAGTTGAGGATGCCAGTGAAAGGACTAATGAGGATTCCCATTGCAATGATGAGGCAGCTGACCATGAAAACAATAACGAGGTTGTGGACAGCAATGAGCAATTTTTGGAATGGACCTGTGGAGACAATTGTGAGTATTGTACTCAAGACAGAGAAGATATAAGCAAACAGAGAAGTAGTCCTATGTGTGACCCATTGCCTACCTTTCAAACACATGGAGATCATGAAGAGCAGTCAGAAATTGAAATAAGTGCTAGTTCAGAGCATGATTGTTTTTCATTTGATGGTTGTTTTGCTTATGACACACAGGCTGATACTCCTCCACAAAGTGAATCCATTGGTGATGAAGATGTGTGCTCTGCTGCCCATGAACAAATGGCATACTATGATGAAACTAATGCACCTGGGTCACCCATTTATGACACATATGGTGATGAGGATCTGTCTGAGTATGGTGAAGATCTAGACACTATTTTTGGCTTGGATTCTGTTTCTCATCCTGATGAAAGAGGAAACAACATGCATCAGGTAAGTGACTGTGAAAATGTGCCTGATTTGAAAGAGATGCCAGAGCCTGATCTTTTCCAGCCTGGTGCTGCTGATTGTTGTGTACATGATGTACACAATTGTGATTTTGAAAGCTTTTCTTTTGATGTGCCAGTATATACAATGAGCTCTGATCGTCCTAGCTGTGTGGTGGACTTTGAGTGTTTCCTATTTTCAGTCCAGCTAGGAGATCATGTTGCAATGCATGATGATGATATAGATGATAAGTGCTATATGCCATATGAGTATGCATTGCCTGATACATTCTGCACCCACATGTCACATGATGTTGAAGGTTATCTGCACAGGGGTGATAATGACAAGCCAAATCAGAGGGTCAAATATGCAGATGACAAGATTTGTTTGTGGGTGGATCTTTGTAGTATCTCCAAGCTTGACCCAGTGTATGCAGATGAAAACAAAGTGTTTGACAAAGGGAGATACATGTTTTTCTTTTCTTGGTGGCCTTAGGCCATCAAGTGTGTTTGGTGATGCAGGTCAGTGCAGTATTTGACTCTGTGCCCAATGGATAAGGGACTGGTCTGCATCCCAGAGATCTGGGGTTCTCGCTGCAGTCTTGCACCTGCACGTCCCCAGACAGAGCCAGTGTTAGTGCCTGAATCGACTGGCAGTTTTTGAGCAATTTTCATGCAGGCACTTTCCCTAAGTATCCAAAAAAATTTCCTAAGTGTTGGACCTCCTCGGCATTGTTCAGCTGCATCATCATATTTTCCTGAGGAGGAGGTCATCATCATCATGTTTGCTTCGATGGTGGTCAGCATCATCATGTTTGCTCCGACTTGTTTTTCATCGTCATCATCATATTTCAATATTGGGTGATGTCTGGATATCATCCTGATCCTGCTGATGAGCTACAGTGTGCCCTGATTTACTTGCGGGGGTGATTTTTCAAGTATCCGGTGATCTTCTAATTATCACCTTGCCCTTTTATGATGATGATGTTACCCCGATCTTCTGAAGGGGTTATTCTCTGAGTTGTTCAACCTGACTTGTTTTTTCCTAAGGGTCGTCATCATCATCATGATATTTCCAGTTATCACCGTGTTGCTTGCGAGGGTCATCATATTTTCTGCCTGCATGATATTTCGCCGGGGTGATATTTCTATCATCGGGTGATCTTGGTTATGATCATCCTGATGATGTTGTTGAAGAGTTCTAAGTGTGACCCGATATTCACTGGGGTCATCATATTTTAAACGTCAGGATGATCTTAGTCAATATCATCCTGATGTTGTTGTATCACTTCATGCTCGTTGTTTTATCATCCTGATGATGCTAATGTCATTCTTATGTCAGGGTGATATCTATTTCTCTGCCTATCTGCATCATGATATTTCCGAAGGAGGGGGTGATATTTTCATTTTTGAATATCACCCGGATGTATGTTTGTTCCAGCATCATGATGATGCTGATATCAAGGAGATATCCGCCTGCCGGCTTCGTGCATTATTTAGTGGGGGGTGATCTTTTCAAGCATCATCATATTCATCTATCGCCCTGATCTTATAGTGTAGCTACAGTGCAGCATGATATTTGTGCATCAGGATGATATTTCCAAATATCCGGTTATCTTCCGAATATCATCCTGATGTCGATATGATGATGACGTCATCAAGGTCCGGGGGGGGTCATATTTCTAACACTGATCATCTTGTGGAGATCTCCCGATATTTGCAAACATGATGATGACGTCATCCGGATATGAGGAGGTGCGCAGTAGGCAGATATGATGATGACGTCAGCAGGATATGATGATGACGTCATCAGGATGTTCATCGGCCAGACTTTTGGTATAGGCTCAGCAGGAGGATGTTCCTCCGATGGATCAGGTTGTGCCGATGAAGGCGATTATCATGCAGGTTATATTGCGATATGATGCTGACGTCAGGGTGATATTTCAAGCGACAGGATATCATGCTGCTGGAGGATGATGATGATGAAGTCTTATACTAGTGTCGTCAGGAGCAAAAGCACCGACATCATATATGCTCATGACCTAGTATATAAAGTGTTAAAGAGGTTGCTGCGGGGTGCATGTGGGATAATTGATATCCTGCATATTTTCAAATATCATGATGATGAATCTCGGCGGGAAATGGTTGCGATGCAGAATTGACGTTTTCCCGAGGCCGCGGGTTGGTGCGCCATTAATGGAGAAGGTTGCAGAGGTATGGGCGGATCTGGTACCCGATTGAAGGTGTACATCGACGGACAGTGGCGCAGGGCTCGAGATTTCTTCCTGTCTCCTCCCCTACCTGCTGCATTCATGTTTGGGTGCCAATCTGGTAATGCGTTGAGCGCCATTTTGCTGATACTATGTATCTGGCGGGATTTTTGGTCAACCATGTAATTAATTGCTGTGGTACACTACCTGGCTGTTATAAGCAGGAAGTGCTACTCATTTGTGGTGGTTGAAAGTTGGACATTTTTGGCTCTGTAATTCAAAACAAGCTGATCTGGTTGCTCTGTACAGCTTAAACTTGTGAGTTTATGTATCTCCTGTTGTACGATTTGGCATGAATCCACTGATTTCATGGTTAATCTTACATGAATAATGCTGTCTTAGCATGTGTTTTGCTGATTCTGTCTCCAGTATTGCATGTATTCTTCTTCTGAATCTGGATATTTGGGTAATGTTTAGATTCTAGAGCATAGAATTCCTATGTTGAATGTCTGATCTTTTAACTTCTGCTCAAGGGGTAGATTAAACTGTTTTCAGGTTAAACATTGGGAAGGGTATACTGCAGTAGGGATGCCATAAGTATAGACAGCTTAACACTCTTTATTGGGAGATATCTGTAAGACAGATATCATGTGTATCCCCCTGAAATCCAGTTTTAGCTATTCATGCTGATCATTCATAGGTGTATGTCTACCGACTCCAAGCCCTGGATAGGCACCAATCTAGCTCTGTGTTGAGGTTATACACCATGTCCAGCTTTGCATCCAAAATTCAAACTAAACCATTTCATACTTCCACCTGTTAGTTGTAGGAGTAGGATTAGGAACCCCCTGCATGCTCTCATACCCAACCAGACATCATGTCCAAGAATGTTGCTAGCCTTGTGATCTATCATACAGATCTTGGTCCATACATGAGAGTATTCTGCCTGTTGTTGTCAAGTTAGATCTTTCTATCTTTGAGCTAGTCAAGGTTACATCTTGAGTTATAGGGATACCGCCCTTGGTGCGGCAGAACCAGAAGTGAAGGGGAGGCAGCTCACGCAACCTCCTGTATTTAGTTGGCTGAATATGCCTGTGCATTAGAAGTGGCAAACCTTAATGCTGATTCAGAAGAAAAAACCAGCACCTTCCATGTTGACCCAAAATTTTTAAATTTTTCATTTTTCATTTTGTTATGTATTTGTCTTTTTGTGACCTTCTTCCTTCATACTTGTAGTTATACGTGCTTGAGGGACGATGATAATATAGAAAATGAGATCCTATGATTATTACATCTAGATATACATTATGTTGACCCCAAAGCACATAGATCCCTTAGTGTGTTTGGTGTTGTTGCTTGTTTTATGTGATAGCTATTAGCATTGCTCGGTGTCATACCATGCTTACATAAGCTCTTTGTGTATCACGCCCGCAACATCACCTTGGTTGTCCCTCTTTGGGGGCATCTCTTTTCTTTTTCAAGGTGCAACTTTGAGAACATATTTGTTGATATATGTCTCTTAAAGCTCTCTTGCCCATTTATCCCTTAAAATCAATTGCATATGTGTAATTTATGCAATTATTTTAAGGTGGGGGCATATCTCTCTTGCTTTACACCTTTTTACACACTTCACTTTTTTGAAACACTCCCTGAGGTATTGGTTTTATTTTGAAATGATCCCTGAAGCGTTGGTTTTTGGTGTGCTCCTTGAAGCGTCCACTCCTTGCAGCGTTTGTGGCTAGTGGTCCCAAGAAAATGCACTTGCTTGGCCTATCCACGCTTTCAACTACTTGTTTGGTACTCTTTGTAAGTCACCTAACAACACAGTTTGTTAGTCCTAGTGGCCCACAAGAGTTGGTATGGTTCCTATCTCTGGTAGTGTGCTAGCCCTAGAACCATACTTGGCATCCTTTCTATCTCTTGTAGTCTGCTAGAAATGCCTCTTTGTTGCTTTGTATTTTTTGTTTTCTTTTGTGTGTGTGCGCTTGTTGTAGATAGTAGTAGATTGTGCATTAGATCATATGATTTTCTAAAAAATATTGATGTTTGGGAAAATCATATTCAATCTAATCCTTTTAGGATGTTTTATGATTTTGAAATTGCCTCTTCTATAGGTTTATTGTCTAACATTGTGGTTTTGCAGGTTCTCAACCTGGGGACTTCATACCTTTGCTTGAAGAATCTCTTGTGTCCTCTATGACATTCTTGTTCGAGGTATAAGATGCTATGTTATTTTCTTTTCTACTTTACCTTGCATATGCACGTAGTGTCATATGTTCACTAAAGTGGGGGCTAAATGTAACGTAGAAAATTGCATACCCTTGCAATTTCACACTATGTTTAGTAATCATTTTAGCGTTTTTGCACCTTCTTTTTGCATGATAGGTTAGGTATGTATGATTTTGGTCTATTCCTTTTTATTTTATCAAAAATTTATTATAGTGCTTTAATGTTGACATGGTCCTAAGGTGCCTTGTATGACCAAGCATTGGTTTTACCTGGAATCGAGCATTCCACATGGATGTCGGCGTGCCACACTAGCGTCCCACATTTGTTTTCTAGCAGGTATCCATTTTTGGGTATTACAACACGCTTCTAGTGATCATGAAGATTCATGGTAATGCCTCTGGAAGTCGTAAAATGACTCCTTGCATGCATTTTTGATATTCTTCCCTCTTAGAAGAGTATTGGAAGGATTTTGAATTGATTCACACATTGGATTCACACACACACTTTCTCTCTCTCCTAATCTTACACACTCTTTGGATTTGATACTCTGCTATTTTCTTGTGTGAACTAGACTTCTACAATAGCTATAGGTGCTTTTTGATGCTCCTTGGCATTGCAAGGTCATTTCCATTGGCTCTTGGGGATTTGGCTATCTTTGGTGCTCTTTGAAAAGGCTCTCTTCGTTGGGGTTTGAAGCTACATTTGTTCTTTGAACTCTTGGGGAGTTTGCTGGCTCTTCTTGGTGGTTAACATTAGTGCGTTTGTTCCTTTATGGCATTTAGAATAGTTTCATTTCAAATCTATATGGTGTAGACTACCATTGTTGTGTTTTGCTTGCTTTATGTAGACCATTTATTGCATTTTTGTTGGGTGTAGACCACCTTTTACTTTAATTGCAAATACTGCATATTGTGGG
This sequence comes from Cunninghamia lanceolata, assembly GCA_027924645.1. Classification (NCBI taxonomy): domain Eukaryota; kingdom Viridiplantae; phylum Streptophyta; class Pinopsida; order Cupressales; family Cupressaceae; genus Cunninghamia; species Cunninghamia lanceolata. The sequence continues at coordinate 1,574,634 of BSBN01001265.1, read as the reverse complement.
TTTCTCTCCTCGTAGACCATGGAAGAAAATTTTGTTATTTTACTTGTTGTATTGTTATTCTTACCTTCCTAGATACACTTAGGATAAGAACCCACACATGTCCTTTGATTTCTATGTCATATTTTCTATTACTACTTGAGAAGGTAGAAATACCAACACTGAGACTTGACTGAGGCAAGTCCCCAAGCAACCCCACCATTTTTTCCCTCTCTTTTTGTAGGTTCTTTGAAGTGAATATCATATGATCACACGAGGGTTTCATATTACTTCCTTTTGTGCTTGTCCTTCTTCATTTCCATTGGTTTATTTAGCTTTCCTTTTATTTTTGTTTCAACTAGATATCATTGGGTATAGTGTATGTTGGGATTTATGTTGTGCGGGTAGTTTGAGGTCGTACAAGGTTGAACATTTTCACTTTGCATTCATTTTGGACTCCAACACCCAGTGCGAACGTCCTTATGACACATTGTCATCCTAGGCCAAGGCTCTCTCCTTGCAGCTATAGGTTCCTCTTTTTGGTCTCTTTTCATTTATGCTCTTGGTTTCTATCATTTCTGTTACTTTAGTTTCATTTCTATATTTTTCCAATTTCCCCCTCATTGTTAATAACCTATTAAGGTTGCATTACTTTGTGTGGGACTCATAGTGGTTCTGTAGTGAATCTAGGATAGATTAACTTCACATTTGTCACCTCGAATAGCAGAACCCAAGTGTAGTCATAGTGGAGAGTTCACTCAATTGAAGCTAGTAGATTGAGAAGTAATTTTCCCATGCTACAATAATAATATCTACTTGAATAAATATGTTTTGTAGAGAGGGGACAATGGAAAGAGAATCAACTAAGTAAAAATGATCAATATAACTCAATTTCCTCACTTCATCTTCTTTTGAGTTGGACTCAGTGAACCAATGTTGAGTGTGAAACTTTTTTATTTGAAATGGGGTTAGAAACCCCCATGGTGTTTCTAGTTAGGATCCAAGCATCAAAGTATTTTTGAGAGACTTTATGAGAACAATACCAACTTCTATCTTGCTGCTTTTCTACCATGTTAAAATCACTTCCTCAAATCCATTTAGTCATAGGGATGACATTAACCATCCATTCCCACAACTTGAATTAAGATGAGGAGTCACGGGGAGGAGTAGTCAGCACCAAACATGATTATCATGGGGATCCACTCTTGAAGAGATGGAAAAATTAGCTAACCAAGGTGCAATTCCTATCACAACACCTTCACTTCCTTCACTATGTTGAGTACTTTTAAACCATCCATCTTGACATATAGATTGGAGGGTAAGTTGGAGGTGAGTACCTTGAATTTTGACCTCTTGTAGAAAGATAACATTAGGTTTGTGAATTTGTAGAGATTTCTTAGCATGCATTTTTATTAAGGGAATAAAGAGATCCGTAACATTCCATGATAGGAACACTTCATTTGGATAGGGAGAGGGGTCCCATTACATTTGAATCGATTCTCCCACTAAGAGTTTTGTTCTCAAAGTGGAATAATTATCCTAGATAGGTCCTTACTGGGGGATTTAGACCTTTGTTTAGGAAGACTTAGAGAGGGAGATCTAGCTTTAGGTGTAGATAATTACTCCTTGTGACCTTATTCACTTCATTGGTGGTTTGAGATATGCTTCCTTTTCTTAATCATTCTTTATCCTTCCTGAAGGATGGCCTCTTTGTATGTTGTTGGTTTACCTAAAGATATGTTGGTAGAGGTGAGTGTGGGTGAAAGGAAGAAAGGTATGAGGAAACACTTCCTACACTAAACTTCTAAGGAGAGTGTTGTGCAAATCTCAATCCTTTAACAATTACAAAAAGTAGAAACACATATAAACATAAAATAAATAATATATCATAACATAGGTGTATGTAGGAAAACCCTTCGGGAGAAAAACCCCACACTCCAAAGTAGCTCAATGTATTATTTAGTAAACAACATAGTTACAATATACTTTTAGAGCAAGCCTTCGCAAGAGTATCACCAACTAAAGATCTAGAGGAATTCATACAACATAATGATACCTACAAAACTCGGTATCAAACCTCTATCTCAAGCACCCAATAAATAGGAGATAGAATAGATGAAACCATCAAATGGTAATTAGAAAACCATGAGATGAAACCACCCAAAATAGTGGCACCCAAATCCTTAGTTGGAAATCCAACACCCAAATTCTAGGATGAGTCTACTAGCTAAAAATAACATATTCCTTCCACCTATCATAACCTCATTATAATCCACTCACAAAACTAGGCATTTCATTTTGGCTCCATTATCCCCATCCAAAGATGCCTTATGATGTGTTGGTCAATAAGTGTAACTCCCCTTTAGATCTCTTTTATGTGTTGATGTTTTTACATTTCCAATGCAAGAGGCCCGACTTGTAGAGGCCATAAATTTTGATCCAAGAGGCCAACTGGGTCTATTTTTATAAAATTATAGAGCTTGGAGAGGTCCACATGATAGGCACCCACGAATTGATGTCGAATAATGTATAATTTTTTTTTTGGCCAAAATCCAACTCTATAACCTAAAAATTGAATTTTTCTAATTTTCAACCTAAAAAACACACTATTTGTAATCTTAACATTAGGTGCAAGGTTGAGACATCTTTCCTAATATGGGGGCTAGGTTGAGGTTTTGACATAGAGGAGTAGGTTTTAACAATGGGGGTTTTGGTGGATGGGATTATTTGAGGAGAGGATTGGGGTGGATGGAGGGGAAAAGAGAGGAGCAAGGCTTGGTGGAGAGGGGTCAAGAGGAGTAAAATATAATTGGTACGGGGTTGGATTTTGATATAGGGGTGAAGTTTCTTTTTGGTATGTAAATAGAACAATCTTTAATCAAATGTCCCTCTTTAGGAAAATAGAAGCAAGGATTTGGTTTGTTAAAATAGGATATAAGTTGGTTAAAACTAAAACCTAGTCCTACTAGTTCGAGGGAATCAGGTAATGCTTGAGCTAGGTCAACTTTTACATAGGCCCTACGATGCACATAGAGGTTTGAGAATTTATTAGCACTATTTTTGCACCAAGTTACTATCCCTAATTGGGCAGCCATGTTTTTGAGAAAAAGTCAAAAGGATAAGTTCAGACAAGGGAAATTTACCTCACAAAATTTACCCTGAGTATGGTCATTTCCTTGATACAAGCTATCTATTGAAGAAATTGATGAATCCCTACATTGTATGGCTTTAGAGAAGAGCCTTGGTATAGATGGCCTTCCCATGGATTGTTGAAAACTTGGATGTGGCTAGTCATGGACAAGAACCGATTGGTCCAATTCACAAATTTTCTTTTTATTTTGGTCATGAACTAATTTCGCCTATCTTTGAGGGAGACTCCAATGTCAAAGGGAATGCCAACATATCTTGTGATGGTGCCATGTTTCACTTCTCTCCATTCTCTCAAGATCTAAGAAGGATGAGTGCTTGGGTAGATCATAATGAACTTGGTTTCATGCATGGGTAGTTTAGAACTTGAGATGTTGCAAAATGATCCAAAATATCCAAGGTGTGGGTCACTTCAGTAGCCAAATTTTGGATAAACAATATTCTATCATCAACGAAGTGGGAGTTAAGGGCTTTGGCATTACTGAGGAGTGAGATACCTTGGATAAGATTAGTGGACAAAGCATGTTGGAAAAGAAAACCAAGAGCATCCACAACTAAGACAAAGAGGAATGGGGCAAGGGGACAACCTTGGCAGATGATTTTTTGTAAGGGAAACTAAGGAGAGAGGGAACCATTAACAACTATTCTATCATCAACATCCATAAACAACATTTTGATGTGATTATAGATCATTGGCCCTGTTATGTCATAAAATATCCCCCTAGGACTTTTACCTCCTAAGTTTAGCTCCTGGGTCCCTTAATTTTTATCATGCATGTGAGAAATGAATCCTGAGACAAAATACCCTGAAACCCATGATAAATGGGACATAAGGGACATTGCAGAGCTTAACCCTAACCTAAAATAGGTCCTAGGACAAGGGCGCTCGCGCCCTTGCCTTGCCCTATTTTGGAGGGGTCCCAAATTTGAATGTCGGTTGGAGACTGTTAAAAGATGTCCATTGCCGACATCTTGAGTTTGAATTACGAAATTAAAGTGGGAATGCATATATAATCATGTTTAGGACTTCATTTGAAAACTAGAAGAGGATTTTGAGATTTTGGCAAACTTATGATTTTAGAGCATTCAAGGCATTCATTGTGTTGTAGAGCAAACTTGTGTTGTTATTATAGATTTGGCTTGATCTTCTCATGGCGTGAAAGAGCTTCATCTCTGTGAGAGCTACACCTTTGAGGTGATTTCTATTTGTGATTCAATCTATCATTTTTATCATTGTTTTTGCCTTTGTCCTACAAGGACACACACTCTCTATATAACAATGGTGTTGGAAGGCTTGAATACCATTCCTAGGCTTGACCGAGGCAAGCTCCTAAACACCACAACCCCCAACCCCTCTTCTTGTGATTACAAGTGACAGGTGTCAGATCTTGTGGAGAGGAGTTGCAGAGGATTGTTGTAGAGCATAAGGAATCAAGATCTAAAGAAAAAGGCAGGAAATAGCTCAGGAAGGGCTTGGGAGCCCACTCTTTTGCCCCTCAGTTTCATGTCACGGAGAATCTTTGAAGTGGTTACAATCAGTGACAGAAAAGATCCTGAAGCCCTCCAAAAAAGTAGTACCTTGGGCTTGGGTGCTCACTCTTTAGCCCCTGACTTTTTCATACTCTAGAACTTGAAATTTGGTATGTATCTAATATGTGTTTAGTCTATCTCTGTAGAAGGATTTATTAGGTTTCATCTGTTTGTTTACAATTTTGCATAATTAGGGTTTTAAGCTTAATCAGACTAAAATTAATACATTAATCAATCAATTCCAAATTTCCCTATCATTCCAAGTGACAAGCAACCTGTAGTTGATCCTTCTTGCAGAAGTTGTGATTCAACTTGGTTAAATGTCCTTGAATGTATTGTGTGAAAGGAGGATCTAGCTAAACCATCCACCAATCCCAGTAAACCCTCTTTTCATCCTTTACATTTTGGTGAACCCGTGTTATTTACATTTTGCACCTTGTTGAGTGTTGTACTTCATATTTGCATTCATTCAACTCATCATTTTCATTTTACATTTGAAAATCTTGCATAAAAATTGAAAAATTTGAAAAATCAAGCATCCTAGGCTTGCATTTTGACATAGTTTACACTATTTGTATTGCATTTCATCTAAATAATTTAAATCTCTGATATTTACATCAGATCTGATAAAAATTACAGAAGTACATCATTATATAATCATTCACCTTACATTTTCATGTTTTATTTGTTAGAATTTACTTAAAATTGTGCATTTTTCATATAACCTAGTCTTTGCAAACACTTGGGTTTGTGGTTAAAATCTTGTTTCAGATTTTACTACTCTTTTAAACACTCTTTCAAATCTAATTTTGGACTGTAGTGTTTCTGCATTGTATGTATTTGCATCTTACTTTTGCATTTTAGAACATTTACATTGAAAAAAGCAAAAAAATCAAGCATTTTAGGTCATAAACAAGCATAGTTTTGCATCTACTTCCTTGTATAGGTGTTGAAAATCTTTTAAAATCTGATCTTGCATTCATTTGAACATATACATACATTGCTCATTTAAAAATTTGGCATTATTTTGTACTTTTGCTTGAAAACTTGCATGTTTTTAATTACACATTATGTATTTCAATGCTAAGGCTTGTGTACACTTCCTTTAAAGAAACTTACAAACTACTCATTTTGCCTTGGTGTGTTGCATTATTTCATTCTACTCACTTGCTTTTCCATGGACCCTGTGTGTCTTTTATGACCTGCTTCTCTCAAATAAGTGTTTAAAGGGTGAAATAATCTCACATTACATGGCTTCTCGTCGCAACAATAATACTAGGGTTCCTCCTAGGCTTTATCTGAAATGAAAGACCCTCAAACTTGAAATAACATTCACACCTCATGATAGAACAATTGGAGACATTGAAGGACCTCTTTACATCACAGTGAAAGTAATAGAGACTCATGTGCATGGAACACTTATAGATCCTAATTACATGACTAATGTGGCAACGAAAGAGTTCCTTTTCTCACATGATTTGATACAAGAATCTTATGAACCTACAGATATAATGATTAAGACACATACTGGAGCTTTCATTCCTACCTATGGGAAGATATCTTTATTGGTTACGGTACATGACAAAGCCGTGGACAATTATTTGATGTCATCCCTTCATTTGATCTCTTCTGCATAAAATTATGACATCCATGGCTTAAGGCTATGAAGGTTGTCCCCTCAACAATTCACAAATGCATAAAATTCCCTTTACATGAACAAGTAGGCACTATTCATCATAATACATGGCAGCCCATGGTTACTCAAAATAACTTTACTCTTGATTACTTTTGGCCACAACCTGATAGAGAATCTGAGCCACGAAGAGATCAACTTTTCTTAGCATACAGACGATACAAAGCAAAACTACTATCAGACAATACAAAGCAAAACTACTATCTAGAGTGGCTGGGCCTCCTATTCAAACAAGAGAAGAAAAACCCGTATTAGAAGAACTACCTAGGTTGAAAGGTAAGGGACTCTATGCTGAGGTTGCTCCTCCATCATCCTTACAAGGATTGGGAGGTACTCGTTGAGAACAAACCACTTCATCAAAGCAAATTAGATTTGAACAAGCTTCCTCCTTTGAGATATGAAAACCTACGGAAAAACATGAGACTCCTTTTGGAGATATAAGCAATAAAATAAAAAGGAATAGATAAGCAAGAGAAAGGAGGAGGAGAAGACAAGCTTTTTCCCAATAAAATGCATGTCAACAAGAAAACATTCCACCTAACATTTAACCAAACAAAGAAAAAAATAAAGAGAAAGAGATTAATGATAATGACAAAAGTTGGGCTATTGTACCTTATGTACCTCTTTCCTCTGGCATCCGAGATTGGGAAGACGATGATTTGCTTGTCGACAACCGCTAGTTCAATTGTGCAACAATAAGTATTTCTAACCCTGGCGGTCACCTATGTCATAGCATTATTTGCTCATTTATGTGACCTCCCCTCTTGTGTTGTGTTCCCCTGTGATGTGTTATGTGTTGTTTAGGCCTCCTTTGATGACCCTTGATACTCTTGTAAGGTCAAGGATACTAGGAGATTTCCTCTGTTGTGACCTTTCTTCTATTTGTATCATCATTCTTCTATCTTGCTTCTCCTCTATTTTTATTGTTGTGTGTTGTGCCTTAGGGACATAGCGTTGCGATTGATGACTTGGGGGCATCCTCCTACGTGATTGTTCCTAAGACACTTGTTCTCCTCTCGTTTTATTATTTACCTTCTTCTAGTGATTCTACCTAGTTGGTGGATGATGAAAACAAATAACTAATTGATATAGACCACATGTCCCTTCAGCAAGCAAGAAAAAATGGACCTAGTCCATATATGAAGATGGGATTGATTTATATATCTAACGCTTGGCTAGTAGAATCACTCCATGTGATGTCTGATGTTGTTTTATCTTTCTAACAAATCATAAGAATACATTTGCTCTGAGCACTTTGATTGTTTTGTATCTCACCTTGTTGTTACACTTGGTTTTGAGATGCCTACAGTATAAGCCCAACGGCTATACTCGGAGTCGAACCCATATGTGTAGCCTTGGCTTCTTTATTTTCATGCATAGCTTTCATGTTTTTCTTAGATTAAGATGTGCTTGTGGGAACATCCGGCGATCGTGAGCACATGTCACCTTTGGGGGCATGGGCTTTGCGAAAGCTCTTGTTCCCTTGTGTATTTCTCTCTACCTTAATGTGCTTGATATCGGTACACAACATCAACCACCTTAAGGTGGGGGCATATATAAGGTAAGCTGTCTGATGATTTTGGTACTAACGAAGCGTGATTGTAAGCCCTCTGCAGAGGTAGGATGTTGTATCTCCGGTGCGAATGCACATCTTTATCTATACATTGCAATTAAAGAAGCCCTCTTTGGAGGTGAGATAACACATCTATTGAGCTAGTGCATATCCTTTTATTCAAAAGACCTCTGCAGAGGCGAGATGGTGTATCTTTTGAGCTAGTGCACATCCTTTTATTTCAAAAGTCCTTTACGGAGGCGAGGTTGGATCTGAGACTATCCTCCCTTAAGCGTGTCTTTGGCGGTTGTTGTGGCATAAGCCCAACCGTCAGGTGTGCCTGTAGCATGTTTTAGATGGTGGGAACTTAGCAATAAGCTCCTTCCATCACCTTGTTTGCAGTGTTTAAGACGTATAGTATGTCTTTGGCATGCTATACGATGCTTGTGTCTTCCATGTGTTTTCCCCCTCGCGTAGTGTAAAGGGTGTGGCGATGAGTCTCCCTTAGGATTGGGTTTTGTATGGTGTGTTTTCCCCCTCGCGTAGTGTAAAGGGTGTGGCAATGAGTCTCCCCTACGCTTGGGTTTTGTATGGCGTGTTTTCTCCCCTTGGTGTAGTGTAAAGGGTGTGGCGATGAGTCTCCCCTACATTCTTGGGGTTGTGTGTTGCAATTTTTATTTCCATGCATTTCTATATATGAAAATGAAAAATGTTATATCATTGTATTCATTGTGTTTAGCATGACTGCTCTCATGTCTTCATCGTGTTTTGTGTGTCTTCATTACTGTCTTCTTCATGTCTTGCGTGCATGTTACTGTCTTCATTGTGTTTTGCGTGTCTGCGATGTGTTTTTTGATGCTCACTTGAGACTGGAGGCTAGAAATAGTTCCTCAATCTTTGTATATGCATTAGCTTCAAGTGCCTGGCGTGTTTGTTGTGTTTTGAACCATATTTTAATGCATGTATGGGTCGTAAGATCATACATACATTAAAGTGGGGGCTAAATATTATGTCGTAAAATGTCCCCCTAGGATTTTTACCTCCTAAGTTTAGCTCCCAGGTCCCTTAATTTTCGTCATGCATGTTAGAAATGAATCTTGAGACAAAATACCCTGAAACCCATGATAAATGGGACGTAGGGGACATTGCAGAGCTTAACCCTAATCCAAAATAGGTCCTAGGATAAGGGCACCCACACCCTTGCCCTGCCGTATTTTGGCAGGGTCCCAAATTTGAATGTTGGTTGGAGACCGTTAAAAGGTGTTCGTTGTCAACATCTTGAGTTTGAATTATGAAATTAAAGCGGGAATGCATATATAATCATGTTTAGGACTTCATTTGCAAACTAGAAGAGGATTTTGAGATTTTGGAAAACTTATGATTTAGAGCATTCAAGGCTTCATTGTGTTGCAGAGCAGACTTGTGTTGTTATTGCAGATTTGGCGTCATCTTCTCATCGTGTGAAAGAGTTTCATCTCTATAAGAGCTACATCTCGGAGGTGATATCTATTTATGATTCAATCAATCATTTTTATCATTGTTTTTGCCTCTGTCCTACAAGGACACACACTCTCTATCTAACAACAGTGTTGGAAGGCTTGAATGCCATTCCAGGGCTTGACCGAGGCAAGCTCCTAAACACCACAACCCCCAACCCCTCTTCTTGTGATTGTAGGTGATAGGTGTTGGATCTTGTGGAGAGGAGTTACAGAGGACTGTTGCAGAGCATAAGGAATTAGGATCTAAAGAAAAAGGTGAGAAATAGCTCAGGAAGGGCTTGGGCGCCCGCTCTTTAGCCCCTGACTTTTTCGTACTCTGAAACTCAAATTCTGGTATGTATCTAATCTATGTTTAATCTATCTCTAAAGAAGGATTTATCAAGTTTCATCCATTTGTTTACGATTTTGCATAATTAGGGTTTTAAGCTTAATCAGACTAAAATTAATACATTAATCAATCAATTCCAAATTTCCCTATCATTCCAAGTGACAACCAATTTGCAGTTGAGCCTTCTTGCATAAGTTGCGATTCAATTCGGTTAAATATCCTTGAATGTATTGTGTGAAAGGAGGATCTAGCTAAACCATCCACTAATCCCAATAAACCCTCTTTTCATCCTTTACAAACCCAAATATGAACCATTTTATAGTAAGAATGAATGATCAATGGATGTGGTCATAAGCTTTATCAAAGTCAAGCTTAATAATAAGAGTATTTTGAGTAGTTTGTTGGGCCCATTTGGTGGTCTCTCAGGTAAGGACTAAATTGTCCAAAATAAATTTGCCTCCTAAGAAAGTAGTCTATTCTAGCCTCATAATCACCTTGGTAATATATTTTATCCTACGAGCCAAGTCTTTAGAAATGATTTTGTATGAGGTGTTGAGTAAGGTGATAGGCCTCCATCCATTAAACATATCTTTATCTTTGACTTTGGGAATGGGTTTGATTAGTCCTTGATTAATAACATCCCCCAAAGATCCCATTCTAATACCTTCAAGATAAACATGATAGAAGTCTTCTCGTATGTAGGGCTGAAGAACTCTATAAAATGTGTATGGAAGCTTTATTTGGGCTAAATGTGGCAACAAGAAAGGCATACTGTCCACATCTTGGTTGAACTGTATCCAACCAAAAGACAAAAGGGGCCTGGGAGTTATTGATCCTTTTACCTAGGGATTCTTATTTACAACTAAATGGATTGTTAGGGCTTTAGAGGGGGACTCTCTCTAGAAACATCTGGTTCACTTCTATATCCAATTTGCTTCAGTTGGCTATCCCATGGGTTCGATCAAGTGGTGGGACAAACTTCTTCTTGCTCCTTTTTTTAAAACTCATGGGTCTACCCCCTTTAATACCATTTGAAAAGCCTAGAAAATTACCTTGAAATATCTGTATTGGTATGACAAATCCCTTAGTCATGACCTAAGTTTTGCTTCCTCTTCAATTTGATGAAACTATTTAATATAGTATAAAGGAAAACCCTTAGGTATCATCAAATAATTTAAAGGCAAACACCTTTTTAAAAAGGGTACCTATGTGTTTCATGACATGTGGGATCCTAACAACTTCAATTGGAAATCTTGGGAGCTTCTTAAAACCCACTATAGTCTATCCCTATTTGATAAGTAGTTGATCCTTGAAATCCAATAACTTGTTCCCCTCAAGCTCTCCAATTTACTATCATTGTCTTGTCATGCTATCTTTTGGAAAGATTGGAGGTGGTCTAATTCTTGCAACATTCAATTCTTCCCCCTTAAAACAATCTGTAGGTAGCTCCTCCCAACTATTTCCCTTTCACCCTACCTTAATGCTTAATGGAACTGTAGTTCACATTCAAGATGGAATAAACTTAGCTACCAAATCTAGAAACCCAAAGTAGATGCCCAATCACAACTTACGATATGGAAGATCTTGCATGTCAAACTCCCTATTGGTAATTCTCTCAAATTCATTCACCCCTCTCCTGCTTGTCCCTTTTGTGCTAAAGAAAAATCTATTAAATATGCTTTCTGGTCTTGTCCTCATGCTCACAACTTATGGCTTTCCCTTTTTTCTACCCCCCCCATGCTTTTCCCTAAGGCTTGGTCATGGAAGTTTTCCCTTCTAGGAAACTTTTCTTTTCACAATACACTTTCCCACACCTATAGATATGTCATCCTCAGGCTCATTTGGAAGTTCTGCCACATGGTTCTCTTCTTTGACACTTTCCTTTCCACACAATTTAAAACCTAGTTAGTTTGTGCCAATCTGTCCCTCCATATTACCAACCTTTTTTCTATCCTTCAAAATCCTTTGATTGTTCTAGAATTGAAAGACACTATGCACAACCTTCATTCCCAGCTCCAAAATGTTGAAAGGCTGCAGCCTTGGGTAGGGTTCTTCAGAATGTTAATGTCTATGGATGATTACTATGTAGACATTTTTTCTACTTCTTCATCTAGTGGTTATAAATGTAGGGTTCTTGCTAGTTCAGGTGCAATGGCTAATCTGTATGAGTGCAACATACATTACTCTATCAAGTTTGCCTGCCTTTATCCAAGTGATGGAGAACAATGCAGTTGCAAGTATAGGATTAGATGTTTGTCATGTTGTAGCAACCTTGCTTGATTTGTTTATGCATGGATTAGTTTCTAATGTCGTTGAACTATGTACCTCCTCATTCAAATATCTCCTATCCATGGCTTGCAATGATGAAACTTTGCATACTTGTCAAAAGACCAACATTGATCTGATCAGAATTGTTCATAGTTTGCAATCCTTGTTATAGGTGTCCAAAGGGAAATATCAATGAAGATGGTTTGGAGGACTAGTCAACTGTGGTTGCACTTTCTCTTCATGGGGTTCTCTCCAATCCTATTTTTGCTTTACTTTGGATGACCCTCTCCGCTTCCAGGTCTATCTTTGATTTAGCTACTCTATTTGAGGGGTGTTGTCTTTAGTTCTTTGGTTGTTTTGACACTATTTTGCTTCATTATTTCTATTTAACTATTCTATGTCTGCATCTTTTGATGGCAGATGGTCTTATTCTTTGTTGTTTATTGTCCTTCCAATGCTTTAGTCTTCAAATGCTTAACTTGTTATAGCTTTGTACAACTAAGTTTATATATTATTGTTGTTGTTGTTTAGCTATGTGAATTCTTTTTTTTTTTTTTAATTTGATGATGTTGTCATGTCTTACAGTGTAATCTTGTTATTGTTATTTGTAATCCAATAAAAATAATAATTATGAGCGTGCCCAAAGCCATGAAGACCAAAAAAAGAAGAAAAAAGCTCCCATCGAACATACCTAATTGAAACTGTCGCCTTACGTGATTAAACCTTTATTCATTACTTTGTGGAGGGGTCACTCATGTTTAAAGGCTAATATTCCGTGAAGGAAAGGGATGATTAGCAAACGACAAGGGGCTTAAATGGGGAAGCTCACGAGTATATTCTTTCATACTAAGACCTCATAAGAATTCAATATCTTTCTTAATTGGCCAATAGAATTTGAATAGGAAAAGACTTGGAAAAATTAATTGTATTTGACTAGGTTGGATAGCTCGTTAATGTTTAAACATTTCTTTTTGTTGTTTATGTTTATCTTTTAGAAAGTAGTACTTTTAGTTTAGTTTTATTTATTTATATTTTTAATATTGAATAAGAGGGGATTTGAACTTGTCCCCTATTCAGAGCTTATAATATGAAATTATTAATGAATAATTGTTACACCAAGTGTCTTGCTATATTTCATATATGTAAGAAGGTGGGATGAATAACATTTAAGAAAAATTGGTGGGTATTATTTAATTTTATTTTTAGTTGGAGAAGAAACAAAGGTGGACTTCGAAGGGAAGATTCATTTTACTTTTCTTTCAAGATAAATTTCTATATATTTTTTTGGTTTAATATTTTTTTAATGATTTTATGACCTAAAGGGGGTTTTTATTGAGTTTATAAGTAAGTTTTCTTATCATTATGTTCTTGTCAGGGACTTGGTAAATGGGGGTGTTCAATGGGATGTTTTGAGGTTGATAGGGATTTTTATTTTGATACCAACAGTTTATAATGGATTTTATAAGGTTTATATATATTATTAGAAGATAAACTTCGAAGTAAAACAAATTTATTCATGAAAAAATATGGCACATATAGAAATAAGACTTATAAAAAGAGTTTATAATATTTTTAATAAATTAAAAATGCTAAACTCTATTGAACATTGGTGGGCTCTTTAGGAGTAACAAATAGTCCCTTATTTTCTTCTTGGTTGAAAAATCTATTAAAAGTTTTTTACAAGCTTTAAAATATGTTTTTCCTTTTAAATTGAATATGCCTAAAAAATGTGCATTTAAAAATTGGTTTGGGAACTAATTTTTCACATATACATCTAAAATATTAATCCCACATGGGTTAGAAGGATTAGTCCACAACAACATATTAGTCAAATTTACCATGATTCTTAGGTTAGTGGGGTGATGCCACAATGGAAGTGGCCCTCCTTCTAATGTAATTGGTTTGGCAACTAATTTTTCACGTATACATCTAAAATATTAATCCCACATGGGTTAGAAGGATTAGTCCACAACAACATATTAGTCAAATTTACCATGATTCTTAGGCTAGTGGGGTGATGCCACAATGGAAGTGGCCCTCCTTCTTAGTTGTAGATGAATATATTTTCTTGCTTGACTTCCCCTCTCCTTTTTTATAGTTAGAAAAGTATTTCCCTCCTACAAACATCTAAAAAATGCATTTCCCCTTGAGTCAGATACGTCTAAAAATGTTTGTCTTGAAATTGATTCTTTGGCTAAAAAAACTTCATATCAACAATTAAATTATAGTTTCACTTATTTAAAAAAAATACAACTATTCATTTAAATATATGGGGCAACTATTATAGAGACAATACAAGGTGAACCATAGTAATTAAATACATCTAGAGGGTGCAATATTTGGGTGAACATGACAATTAAACCCTTTATATGTTAAGTTTCTTCTTCATTTTTATTAAGATCAAGTTGATTAGAAGTGGAGTTGATTACACTTAACTTATAGAATATTATTGAGTGCATAATGATCTTGTAGAAATTATCTCAAAGAATAACTATTAATTTTAAATTATTATTAGTTAAAAGGGTTATGGTCAAATGGTAGGACCACTTGGTTCTCATCTTGGAGACCAAGACTCAAATCTCCCCAAGTGACATCTTAGTTCTGGTAGGCGTGTTGAAGTAGTAGTCCCACTTCAGTTGGTTGATAGAGTAGTAGTTCCACAAGTGACGCTAGTGGAGCATGCTAGAGGAACATAGAAGAAATTAAGGAGTAGATGCCTTGTAGGAGGAGATTGAAGGTAAACTATTCAATTGGGAATAGCATGTTGGAGGATAAGTGTTCAAACTAAGCAATTTGGAGAGAAGGAGATGCTTTATAGGAGGATATTGGAAGTGAGAAGATGTAGCATTCAAGTTGGTGGAACATGTTGGAGGAATATTGTTCAAGCTAGATGAGTACACTAGAGGATCATTGGACGAAGGTCCCACACGGAGAAGAAGGAAGACATTGGAGAGAGGTAGTCCCACAAGAGGAGGAATTTATAGGTCAAATTATAATTGCAATAATATGCCCGCTAGTAGAGAATTAGTTAAAGTAGTAACCTACAAAAGAAATTGTATGGAATGTGGGTTCTGTGAACAAACCCTCACAATTTCAAGGGTGGGGCTCCAATAGAAATTGGGTGAGTGAATTGATCTAAAAAAGGATTAATTATTTTTGGAAATGTCATGACATTGTTTCTTTGGTCATGAGATTCACTAAATTTTACTACACAAATTTTCTTTTCTCATTTGAATAGTTGTTCAATTAGTTTTGTTTAACCTTAGGATATGATAATCAACCAAGTTACAAAATAAACATAGATTTTCAAATCAATGGCAACATGTATTACAAACTTTATAAAAAAACAAAATAGCTCTTTAAATTAATTTTCATTTGACAACATAGAAATGAACCAATGATCATAACATCCAAATGAAAGTACATTATGATCAAATTTTAATCAATAGAAAATTGAATAAAAACTCATTTAAGCTACTAAAAGCATAATATTATTATTTTTATGCTTATTTGTAGCCATTATCACATTCACATAAAGTATACAAATTGTTGGTATATCCTTACAAGAAAATATTATAGATGATACACAAATCAAACTTGCACAACTTTATAAAAAATAGTAAAATAGTACTATTAACTCTCTGACGGTATGTAACCAAATACTCTCATGGTTGTAATTCTAAAAGTAGACAATGAAGTGCATAGAAATTGCAAGTATCTTAGCATTAGACATTAAAATCTTCTAAATTAGTAGATCATCAATATGTAAGAACACTAACCTATTAAGGGGATAGGGCGAAGGTGTAAATGACAGGTGGAAACAATTGTTGTTACATCCCTAATTCTGGCTTGTTTTTACTTTTACTTTTACATGGACATAAGTGAATTTATTGGATAAATATTTTGATGTTGGGTTAAATGTCATTGGAGAACATTGATTTTATTGAATATCAGTTTTGTGATTAAATGCAATGTATATGTTGTACTGATTCAATAATTTAGGTTATGAGATTTTGGTTTATTATTCATAAGGCTTATAAATGGACTAATGATGCACTGATCAAGATCTGGTGAATTGCAAGTGATATGTAGGATAATAGGTTTTAATGACTCTCTGAGAAAGAGAGAGAGAGTATCTTCTGAGGAGAGAAGATTAGACCTTGGGTTACAAATGGTCATTTGCCAACTGAGTATAGTGTTTAACAAGTTGTGAACTCTAAATCATTTGAGGTAAGTCACGTTTTAATGGTTAATTATTGGATCGACTCGACCCGATTGTCAATGTCTTTTAGCTTCCTTTTGAATGTCAACTTTGTCTTTTAGTGGAAAAGGTTTTCACCAAGTAAAGACATTAGTCATTGTGACTAAACATGACCTTTGGTCGATCACATCACAAGTTATTGTGTTTGCATCGTCAAACATAGATGGATAAATTATTGCCATCTATCGTCGTAAGTACGTTAATAGCTAGTCAAATCGATGTGAAATTAGTGTGAATTTGTGAAGGGGAGATGAACTCGACCCTATCACATTTTTTGTAAGTCTTTTGACTTATTATTATTTTAATAATGACCAAACTTATATTTGGACTAGGACTATTAATATTATCGTGGTTATTAGTTTGATAAAAAGGGATTGCATGTGGTTTACGAGAGCAACCACCTTGTTTATAATGATGTTGTCAACCCATATTAATCATCTTAATTACGTGTCTTCACCCTCTACGGAGCCGGGGTGGTGAGTAAAGGGTAATTATTATACCACGTTATCTTTTGCTTAGTCTTCGGGAAGCCGTAGGTAATTCATTTTGGTGTCTTTATGATTTAATTGAGGTTGTTTTAACAACACTTAGTTGTAGTTTATGGAAACCTTAAGACGTGCTCTTTTGATGATATGTTACACCACGTATTTCCCACGAGGGTGTCTTTAAGTCTCTTAAGTTCTTTTTAGTGGAGTTTCCATGATTCTAAAGGGAATAGTTTTAACCATTTGGTAGTGGAGCCTTAGAATCTGAAGTCGTGGAATAACTTCGGTGCATCCATCTTTATGAGGATGGTTAGTAGTGGCAAAAGAGATAGCGACTCATAGCTGAGTCATGCGCTTTATTTAAATTGACTACCTTAGAGTTTAGAGGGAGTGGGCCGTGGAAAAATCTTGTGGATAGCTGTGATTCTAAGTCATGTAGAATGTTTTAAATAGAACAACTTTCATAGAGTCGGAGGCAAGGTAGAGGATTGCATTCTGCAAGGAAAAAGTATTTTCTGGTTGTTAACTATTAGGTAGAGTGAAGAGCGAGTAATGTAGAAGGATGAGTATCGAATAACAGTGTAAGCTAGAGCTCACGGTGGGTGAGCACAGTCTATCATAGGATCTTTTGAAGCTTGTCTAAACTAGGCTCTTTTCCCTTACGAGATGTTTTGCATAGATTTTGCTATACTTGTTATATATTTTAGTCTTCATTCGTATTCTGAGTTGCTGCTCTATCTGGTAAAGCCAACGTCTTCAGATTTTAAAATGGCCGAAGCTTTTATGTCAAAAATATTATGATAGCTCTGAATGTTGAATTTCATTGTGATAAGAGTCGTGTTATGAGTGGAAGGAATCATTATTTCTAGTTATTTTGGAAAGATGGTTTAGTCTGGTATCTTATCAGTATCGTAGGATAAGCGTAGACATAGATATATGAAGGAAAGTCTAAGTTGAGAGTATCTCTATTAATCATTATAGACATATTCTTATTTTTGTTTGTATTACATCTCAAAGACTCCATTCAAATAGATTTAAAAGCGCCTCCATTATCTTCATCATAACATAGACTTCTTTTTGGAACAACTTAATCATTATAGATCTACACATGTATAGGGTTCATTAACTCATAAGTTATAGTGATCATGAGAATAATGTACTCATTTTAGTGACTTGTGATCTGGAGATAACATGTTGTGAGTATTTAGAACAGCTAAGGATATTATAGCTTACAATTGTGCAAATGGCACCTGGTTATAAAAGTGTGTTATGCGAAGCCTTTTGACCATAAGCTGAGTATGTCTAAAGCTTTACTTTCACCAGAGAACACTTAATCGGTGTTACTCAACATACTATTTCTAGTTGATATTATAACCTTTCTTTAAGGTAAAATTTAGAATCAAAGATTTCGTCTCTTTAAAGCCATTAGTCATAGTGCAATTTTTATGGTCGTTCGAATAAAGGCTAATCTTTGATTATGAGAATCGAAGACAGTTAAATCACAAAGTCCAATATGTAATAAATATGTATGCATGTATATGTATTACTTTATGTCATGGGTTACATTGTGAAAAAGTCATAAAGTTACTGTGTATGTTTTTATGTGCTTATCTTATGTCTCCTTTATACCATATGATTTTATATTAAACAAAACATATATGTCAAAAGTAGAATGTTTTGGATAACTATGGTGACAGTATTCCTATTATTAAGAACACTTAAGTTCTAGATAATAAGCTTTACCATAAGAAGTATACTTTGCTTCTAATGGTGCTTCAAGAAGTGATGATCTCTCTATATCAGGTTTAGACTAGAACACTTGTATGTTTAGCTTTGTCATAACTCATTGAGTCAAAGGAGAGAAACTTAGAAATGGATTTTAATTGGATAACAATTGGAATTAGTCCATCGTCTTTTGGAGTCAAACTAAACTTAGGAAAAGTTTAGATTCATATTTGAACCTTTGGTTTAGATAAATCTAAGGATATACTTCTATAATGATCAAGACATGGTTCGAAAGATTTAATGACCTCTTAGTCAAAAGAAGGCTAGAGGATAATTGTTTCTTTGATATACTTACTTTCTACAATAAGTATGATTATTATTCCATTGTGTTGGAATAGGATAAATAAAACCCTAGTTCAACCCAGGAGGGTTAAAGATTATTAGATGACACCTTTATGGTTATAACTCATTTTAGTTATTTTATGAGGGTAGACAATAAAGAGTCAAGAACCCTAAATATTAAATGTTCATATTTATCTTATTGAAAAGAGATTTGTTATTAGTCGATAATGTTTAACTTTAGGTAGAGAAACCTATTTGTTTGATTACAAGTCGACTTGAGTTATAAGTCATAAGCCTCAAGTTTTGCAATTATGCAAGAGGTACTATTAAATGGTTAGTAAACCATAAAGTCTATTGTACCCTTTTGGTTACAACTTGTTTTAGCTGTTTCTATAAGGGTCGACAAAGAAGGTCGAGTACCCTAAATAATAATGTTTAATTTATTTACTTTTCGAAAGGATGATGTGTCCTTATTGATAATGTTTATCCTTGGTTTGATAACCTATTAGATTGTTTACAAATCAACTTAAGTTTTTAAGTGTTGATAAGTCATGGAACCTAGGTAATACAAGGATACAAAGGGATATCTTTGCTTAAAAGTAAATCCATGAGATTGATGGAACAATGACAGTGTTTGAAACCCTGTCTAAGTCAAGAAGACTAGAATATTGAAGTTGTCAAGACTATATGTTAAACATAGTTGACCAAGTCAAACTGTAGGAATATGATAGTATCCAAGTCAAGTTGGGATGGGTGAACAATATGACTATGTTCATTGTGAACGTCTATTTATATTGAAACTTTGGCCAAAGTAATGTATATGTCTCTACGTGCATTGTCGGTTCACCGTATCTAGATTGCATAATCTATTGGAATGATCATACTTAGCTAGAGGGTATCTAGGGTTGTATGATCGATAGTGTTATGTAGGATACAACACTATGTACTCAAATGGCAAATTACTGTTGGTTACCTTTGGTCTATACTCTTCGTGAAGGGTAGGGCCACTTCCTATGTGGAAGTTGTGTGGGAGACCGCCGGTCTGTGGATGGAGGAAAAGCATTGGAAGATGCTCTCTCTCTCTCTCTCTCCAGCAGAAGACATGCCAAGGCTTGCGATAAGGATGTCAGAATTCCAGATGCAGCATGGCCATTGGATATGTGACTTGTGTTGCTTAAACTATGTAAAACTTTATCTATTGTAGATGTATGTATTTGAAAAGACAGAATGATGTCTTTGTATATTATCTCATGTTGTTTATTTCAGAGATGAAATTATGTAAATTGTTGTATTTTGTTTTCAAGTTAAATAAAAAAAAGAAATTCTATCTTTTTCACCTTATGTGACTTATCTCATGGTAAATATCTGTGTTTAGTCTTGTTTAAGATCATGGATGTTACAACTGTTAACTCATGCGAGATATCAATTGGAAGCTTCTTTGATTAGAGGGGAGATATATCAAGTGGACGATTGGTTGCTTGTAATTATTTCATTCTGCACCGTGCATTTGTTGGGTGGCAGCGGTGATGGCCTCTGCGGTTGGTAAACACCATTTAGGAGGCATTGTGGTGGGAAGTGAGAGTGATAAGGAGAGGAAGTAGAGATGGTGTCGAAACAACAAAAAATACGTGTCACTGGGGAAGAAGTTGTGGTGGATTTCATGATTATGTAGATCAAGAAACAAAAATCTAGAGCTGAGGCAGTGGATGGTGCGGGTTTGGAAATTGACCAAAGAAATGGATGGCTCACTAGGGGTTGGTATTCCATGTGTAATGGCCAAGCTCTTGCTCAATCCACGATATTCTAGAGGGAGATGGAACATGTTTGATGCTACACAGTCCTTATCCTGTGTAGCTATGATCTCCACAATGGTGTGTTCCTATCTCCTACATGACGATGTGGAGGATGTCATTCATCAATCTAAAAACCATTTCAACTGCTACTTGGAGCATTTGCACGCGATTAAGAGGAGGCATATATGTTTGCAACTGGACGTAGAGGCGATTGCTAAAAAGTCACAGGTTGATCTTCTAGAGGAGGCCATCCCTTTGTTCTTTGAATGCTATGACTTAGATGATGACGAGGAGAAAGGGGAGGTACCTTCTGAGATGAAGAAGATGGTGGTATGTAAAAATTGTAAATGTGTATGTGCGGGGTGTTGAAGGCACAAGACAATTGAGAGGGGGGGTGAATCAGTTGTATAAAAGCTTTAACTTTTCTTAAACAATATCACATTCCCATTCACTTACTTTAACCCCTTAATCTATTATGAAGATTAAACATGAAGTGTAGAAACAAAACTTAAACACATCAACACCATACACACATGAACACCAAATTTTAATGTGGAAAACCCTAAAAGGGAAAACCATGGTGAGTGTTAGCTCACAATATAATGTAATAACAATACTGAATTGCAAAAGAGGCTCACTACCAAATGGCTCACTGTCCAAGGATTCACTATCCAAAGAAATGCTCACTACAAATAGGGCTCACTATCAAGGGTTGGTTCACTGCCAGGAGGGGTGCTCACTTCCATGAACTGATATAATAGCATCTACAATATGCCTGAGTTCAGTTCCATTGAAGCACAATACAAATCACCTTCGCTGCCCTTACAACACAAACACTCTCATCTTTGTATCTTCGCATCCCCCAACTCAACACATGGATTTATTACATTTATTTATACCAATCATCAACCTTGGAATATACATCAAGGTCAGCAATATAATTTACAACCTTTGGAACAATCTTTAAGGTCGGCATACATACATAATTCAAATTAGGTCTAGGCCTAAACAAACTTGCGAATCAAATGAATGAAAGAAGAACACTTCATGACTTACCTCAGACCCAAATGCATCTTCATATGCTTCAACATGCTTCTACAATCCACAAAACACATCTGCAAAGAGTGTTAGCACCCAAGTTGGCCAAACTAGTGCAAACAACAAGAATACTTAGACACACGCTTCCAAGAAATTAATCATAGCTTGTGTATCAAGCACACGGATTCAATACAATCTAGAGACATCTAGACAAATGACATAAAATCACTTGGGAGTTAACAAATCCAACTGCAACAAATCTCACTTGAAGACAACATATATCACTTGAAGACAGATCACATACTACTCACAACAAACACTATCGAACTCTGCTAATCAATAACTTGCTTTCTGGGGCACCAAATCATAAATCCTTTGGAATGAAGATAGCTAAGGACCTTATAAACATATTTCCAAATCTGCAAGACCAAAAACCAAACTGCGGAGAAATGCAGAGCAAAATACTCTCTCTGTCACACTCCAAATGCTGTCAGGCACAATCTTCATACTGGTGAATAAAACTTCTACTGCACAGCGATCTAGACCACCAAATCTTGGATTTAGCATCTTCAAACACTTCTCTAAAACATATCTAAATCTCATACTCTGGTCTTCAACACAGAAGAAATGCGGAGCAAAACTTAGACAGTATCCTACAAGCCATAATACTTTGCAACACACTATTTTCTCTTGGAGAGAAAATTTTCTCAAAAACACTCAGAAACTCAGTATCAGGAACATATTCTCAGCACTTATACAACACAATACAAAGAAACTAACTCATCACAATCAAGTAATAAAACAAGAGCACAGTTGACACTAATGACAACACAAACATGTTGACATCAATGACAACACTGGTTAGCACATACTTGCAACACGGGGGTGTCGAGGCTTGTGTAATTTGCCTCGACCCTAGACTATTGTCTTGTTCTTTTTAAAAATATGAACTTTTGTTCGTTGTGGTAGGTTTTCTAGTTTCATGGCTTCGACCATTTTTGGATAGTATGCTAGCTTGGATAGTATAATATAGTATACATTTTAGTTGATATCTCATTAACTATTGATGCTATATGCACATAGTCTAAACTTTGGGTTAAGCCCCTCTTTTTGATGGTTCCTGGTCCTAAACTAGGTAATATAAACAAAAAGTATGTAAGAACACTAAATAATTAAATTAAACTAGATATACATACACCTCATAAGGTAGGAGTTGTAACATAACCAATTGATAACATAGCATGTACAAAATGGTTGTTAATATAGAAAGAGGAGAACATCAAACATGTTTATAAGTACCTTAGTCCATGGGATTTCCCACATATCCCACTAAGGGAATCGAGGTCATGTAGTTCTCCTAAATAACTACATTTTGCTTTTATTGACAACATGTTGGCTAATAAAGTTTACTCAATGTTTGACTTGCATCTTGCTCCAATTCTAATTGATGTGGTGAAATATAATTTTATTTAACCCACTACAATTACCTTCTAGGTTTGTATCATCTCTATCTAATTATTCCTATTATCTATTAAAATTATATATTTCATAACATAGATACATGGCCATTTCCAAGTCAATTGTGTTCTTGGACAACATTCTAAATGACCACCACCCACAAGACAACATGGTGCATAACCCTATTAAATACTATAGTTATCAAAATATGTGTAGGGTGATTGCAAGTAGATGGAATTAGATGGGGCACCTAAGGCCCTCATCCAATACCACTACTCATAACCAATCTATGATCCATTGACTATATAGAAACAAATCAAAATAATGATTCAACTTAATTAGGACCTCATAACCAGGATTATTATAGAAATATCATTTGATAATTCCCACCTTCAACATCTAATATATCATAGGTTTAAATACAAAGACAAATAGGTAAGGGATATTGAAAAATCTCTATAACGGTTTAGGAATAATTTTTTTAGACCAATAAAAAGTAAATACGAAGTTCAAGAAGCATATTTATTGTTACAACCTCTAAACCAAATAAAAAATACTTATATATGTAACAACAATATTACTAAATAATATGTCTTAAAAGAGTCTTTAATACTCTTAGTCTTCTTAAAATGAAGGAATGATTCCCTACCAATTACTAACTAATATGTACTTTATCTATTGTATCCTCCTAGTAACACAACTTTAGTGACAAATCATACTAACAATTCTAAGGATTGAGCATGTTTATTTTAGCACACTTATGTCCTCTCATTGCATTGGTACTTGATTCATAAGCATGTGACTAATACTGAATTCATAAATATGTGGTGCTTATGAGGATATGTATTACCTAAAATGTGTTTTGTGGTTCAATAGATAATCAATTGAGACAATATTGGTCTCAAATCAGATTTATAGTTATATACTAATATCCATTGTTTTGAAGCACCTATTGTTTGCAACCTATAATTGTTACAACCTCTAAACTAGACCATAAACATACTTAAATGTAATGACAATGTTACTAACATAATATGTCTTAACAAGAGTCTTTAACACTCTTAGTCTTCTTAAAATGAAGGAATAATTCCTAACCAATACTAACTAATATGTACACCATTTATTGTATCCTCCTAGTAACACGTGTTCAACAACAAATAATACTAACAATTTTAAGGACTGAACATATTTGTTTCAACTCACGTATCTCCTCTTATTGCACTAGTACACAATCCATAATTAAGACTAATACCCAATTCATTTACATGGTTCTTATGATAATATGTATTACCTAATATGTGGTTTGTGGTTTAAGAGATAATCAATTGAGGCAATATTAGTCTCCAGTTAGATTTATAGTTATACTTAGACCCATTATTTTGAAGCACTTATTGATTGTACAATGTTATGGGGGATTGAACTTATAATCATATTGTTTAGATACCAAAATCTATATGATTTTAGTCTCTCAAACTAGTTTAGGTAAACAAACGGTAATTATTTCCCTCTCAATTTGTTATAGTTGTTAATAATGTTAATAATACAGCTTTATCAAATTAGAACAACCTCACATGTACTTGACTAAATGACCTATTTAAAAATTCTTATGGGTTTGACTCATAAGTAAATCCATGACCAATATTTTATTTTTATAACTATCCACTAAAGAAATTGAAAAAAATATATGAAAGCATTCAACTAGGGCTTCAATCATAATAAACAAACCAAATGGTCTATGTTCAAGATTTACTCATGAATTCAAATATAGCCAAATCATGTTTTGTTTTCACACTTTATTATATTAAAATTTAGATAAGAGTTTTCAACCTAGGGTTTCAACAAAATAATCATATGAATGTTACAAAAATGTATTGGGAATCAACCATGGAGGGTTCAAACCTCTCCCTTGATCTCACCATCACATTGTGAGTACAATATAATTGTACCCTATATAACTTGATGTGTAGGTACAAGTCACCATCACATCATGAGCACAATACAATTGTACCCCATCTTAGTGTGTAGGCACAAATCACCATCACATCATGATTACAACACAACCGTACCTTGTGGGAGTAGGGGCACAACTCACCACCTCTTTTGAGTTATCCTAGTATACACACTCATTGACCTTACCTTCAAGGCCCTCCCTTAATCTAAATCCTAATAGTGGTTGGGATACTCTAACCCTTTAACATGCTATGCTAAGTGTACCTTCTTAATTTATCAATATAACTACTTATGTACTACTTAATCCATAAAATAAGAAAGGTAATGATCCCAAGGATAATGATAATTTATAGTTATAGGGATCCTAAGATTTCCATTCATTCTTTCCTTTTTCAACAGTAATAAAAACATACAATATTTAGTTAGAAACAATCACATGAAAATGTATAGTATGCACTTTTTGAAAGTCACATGTATCCCTTACCATGTGATTCCACCATCTAATGTTATACGTTTTTACCATGTGATACTACATGACCATCTTCATCCCTTATATCAATATGACATCTTGAATAATTACTTAACCCAATGTGATGAGTCCTAGGTTGAGTGCTAAATCTATAGCTTTTTTTAGATTGCAGGAATCGACATAGCCCCTATAACCTGTAGTGCATCGGGTAAACTTTTTAACATGATTGGTGGTGCTAGCACGACATGCCCTTTGATACCACGTGGGTGGGGGGAATTGGACCTCGTGATCTCTTGCCTGTAATAGGATGTTTTAGCCAATCGAGCCAGGACCTCCACCCTCTAAATCTATAACTTTGATACCAGGGATAACTTTAAGGAAACCCCCCCAAAAAAACCTATAAAATTTTGGCGAATCCTAGCTAAGTGCTATAATTTTCCTGGTGAATCTTTCCTTTTAAAAAAAAAAATTAATTTTCTTGGCGAATCTATGCACATTATTAGAAATTTTTATAAAATTCAGGCAAATCATAATGAATAATTGGTAAAAATAATAATTACAATGGCGAATCTTTCCTTTAAAAAATTGCATAGTTGGTCGGTGCAATCCTCCCATATATTTTTTTGTTTTTTTAATGTTGAAGCAGGGGCCCATGGGCGGCAGCCACCGATGGGGTCAAGGGGCAACGGGGGCATTGAGGGGGCAGCACCCCCTCGCGGGGTTTGGGGACATCAGCCAAGCACAAATACACAAATAGAAATGCATTTGAAAACACAAAAAAAAAACATTTTAAAAATATTTCACGTTAAAATAGAACTTAAAAAAGAGTATATTTCACATAAAATCTTGATCTCACGGTTGTTGTTGAATTCTGCGGGAATATGAGCAAATGCCTTTTAAAAGGCTTGCTGAGCCCTAAAATTGCTTTTGGGCCCTTTAATCGTGTGGCCCAGAAGCAATTTCGGGGCTCAGCAAATGCCTTTTAAAAGGCATGTGCTTATATTCCCGCGGAATTCAATAATAGCCATGAGATCCAATCTATAATCAAAGGTAATTAATAAAAGTCATATTGGAAATGAAAATAGTCTTAGAAGTACGTGATAATTTAATAGTATTGGCAATATTACACCTAAATTAATGGTATAAATATAATATTAATGGTGAATATGATTAAGTTTTTAATTATATTATAAACTACTGGCGAATCGGCTCTAATCACACATCATTTACTTGGCGGAAATTAAAGATCCAAAAATACAACCATGCATTTGAGTTTCTAGACGTGGTTAATGATATAGTTTGTTGGCCTTGGTTTTAGAAACTAGATTGTGAGAAATTGAGAGGCTAAGGAGGGAAAAATTCCAAGATAGCTAGTAAGGGGAGTCTTGAAAAAATAGCATGCTAAGCTTGGTGGGCACATGGGTAGAACTGAAAAACATGTTTGATATACTCCATATTGCTACAAGGGTAGACAAGAGGATAGATTGGGAGCAAGCAAAAACGATTGTTGATAAGAAAGCTTGAGATGTAGCAACTTCCACACACTAAGTTAGGCTTGTGAATCAATTTTAGATTGACATAAGAAAGCACCAGTTTCATCTATTTGCAATTGGAAAATGAACAATACCATTTAAAGTTAAGATGGCGATCTAATTAAAACTTAAAAGGCAAGGATTCAAATTGTCTTCAAGCTAAATAAAATCAACTATCTTTCAATGACCTCCAATCCTTAAAAAAGTTGCAAGAGTAAAAGGTAAACATCTTGACAATAAAGAAGTGAGGTGAATAGCCATCTATTTAGTGCACTCTGTGGAATAGACTACTCTAGAGCTCTACTTAAACATCATCCACTTCAATGGTCAAACGGTCAATAGCAATTTTACACCTCATCCACAACAAGAAGTGGTAAATATTTGTCCTATTTTTATTGGCCAAAATTTGACTTTTGACTGTTGAAGTGGATGATGTTTAAAAACAGCCCTACCCTACTAGACTATCCAAATTCATCTTTTGTAAAACATATTTAAAAAAACTTTACTCTAGATAAATTAAATTCTTTCACCAATTTTTATTTAATAATTTTTTCTTAATGAATAAATATCTATTATATTATTTCACTAAATTCAAAAAAAAAACAAATAGAATGAAACACATCCAAAAATGTCTATTAGATTAATGTCTATTATATTACTTAATATTTTTAAAAAAGTATGTTAAAAAAATCACAACTTAGACTGTTTAAACTTAATAAAAAAAGAGGAAGAAGAAAACATCACAACTGAAACAACGCTTAGTAAATCATTTGAAATACGTAAACATCAGAAATGAGCATTCCTTAATAAATACTAATTCCTGTTTATACTGGTCAGAGTAAAACTGATGAAATCGAGCGTAGAAGGCCACTTCACAGTATTTTTATTGTTTATCCTTTGCTGGATTTATATTTAATCCCTGAAATGGTCAGGATTTGCAGAAGCGCACCAACTAGCTGGAAGAGAGACTCAAAATAGCAAATGGCAGTCCTGAATAGTTACCCTCTTTACCAGGCATATCTGTTTTCTAATAAATGGCTAAGTTTGCATTTCTGGAAGGAGTTCTGTGCTTTTCTTTCGATTCATTGAACTCTCTTAAGCGCCCAAAGCTTCTGTAGATTTTCTTATTTTGAGTATTTTTATCAAATTTAAATTTTTTGTGACTGGCCATGACTGTAATCATAGTTGTCAAGAAACTCCATTAAAGGAATGTCTTTGAACTCACAAATATAATCCTTTTATATCATTTACTCAAATACCCTAGTGGTTTCCTGCGTCTCCTGGTAACTATGTCTGTAATTATGTTTACAGTTTATTAACTTGGAAAGGAGGTTTAAAGTCTGTTTGAAAGCATAAAGTCCATACATGAGGTTTTAACAGTCAATTTGATTGTAAGGAAAAGCTTCCGTATTTTGTTTTTATACTATTTATTTCTGTTTTAATGGTGGATAAAAACTGTGATCTAAAATATTTGATAAAATAACAAATTTTTTACAGACTCTTCCTTACAAACATAAAATTTAGTAAAAATTTCAGCAAGCTTTTCGTTCTTCTGAACGTTGGATGAAATTTATATAGTCTCTTTTTTTGGACTGGTTTTGTCTCTGAGATATGTAGGATCAATATTTTATGCAGGTTTATGGAGGCTTTACACTGTAAAAGGAGGAAATGAACTGTGAGCAAATGGCGTGGTGGGACAGTGAAAATGAGGGGGCAAGTCCAAGAATTTCATTTTCTTTCAATCTCTCGGCAACTGACAGAACCTGGTCGGAGAAGCCAAAGCGAGAAGACATGGTCAGTAGCGAGTACGCCATAGAATTTGAGTTTTGCAGAGTAAATAACTGCATCAAAACCCTGTCATATGCCGATGAACTGTTCGTAGACGGCAAAATTCTGCCTCCAGGTCGCGGTTTCGAATCTCAGCCGCAAAACATGACTCGTCATCTGAGTCTTGACAAATCCAGGCGCCCTTCGCCGGTTCGATTCTCATCGTTTCCTCCTTCAAAAGCGGAAAGTGTCGCCGGGAAGCGCAGCCCAAAGCCGTCCGGCAGGTGGACGGATTACTACTTGTGCGTATTTCCATTTTCCCGGCGTAAGTCTAATATAAAAGATTTTAAATCCCCGCCATGGCGTAGTCAAAGTGCCGACTATTTACATGGAAAATCCAACACAACTGTAACAAAGGCACCGGATTTTCCCAAAGCCATTACCAGTGCCTACAGTTCTCATTCCTATGCAAGGAATGGGAGGTTCAGGGAACATTACAGCCCCAAACCCTTAAAGACCAACTCCCTGCCCAATATTTCCGGGGTAAACATGAGAGTGAGTCCAGTGCTGAATGTGAGCCCTGCCCTGTTTGGCTTAAGTGCCTTCTCCAAAAAAGAAGGCAGGAAGTCTCTTCATTCTGCTTCTGCTGGCTATATAGATAGATAAATATGAAGGCCCTCCCTAAACCGCCGGTACATTGTGTGCTGACTGTTTTTGGACATTTTCGACCTGTAATTTTTTCTACTTGTTTTACAGATGATTTGAATCAATAAAGAAGAATGTTTTCGATCTGTCTGTTTGTCAACAGGATTTCGACCTGTATGTTTGTCGGCAGGATTTCGACTACGGGTATGTTTACAACATACCAGCGTTTAAGCTCTTCCAATATGAATGTAGAACTAAATGCTTTATTTCATTGGTGATTCTGTAGATTAAATCCATTTCTTTTCAGAGGTTTTGTTCTGTTTAAAGATACAGGGCAGAAAGGTCTGTATGTTGTGATCAATGCATCGGCTGTTTATTGAACTCAAAAGGTCGACAGATTATAAGTCTTCCCTGTTTAAGTGTTTACTCTGAAATGGCACTGCATTTTTTCAATATATTTTTAGGGTCTGCCCATTTGCTGTACATATTTGGTCTCACAGATTATTACCATGAAAAATATTGGATTATATTTTTTTCACTCTCCACCATAGATTCCTTCTCCGGCCCTTAATTATTTTCAATGTCTGTGTCTTACAATTTTTTTTTAATGCCTATCCCAAATAAAAAACCATACCCTCTCTCTTTCTCAAAGGATTTTAAATCCACCATAATAGTTTGCAACCGATGGAAGATTTTGTTTTCGAAGATTTCATATAAAGTTTTGTCTTAAAAGTAAGAGATGAAATAGATTCATTTTCTTCTTAGTATATTTTCTATAGATTTATTTGGGTTCTCTAGACCTGCTTTTTTTTCTTTGTAAAAAAGGGTTAAGGGTCTTTCAAAAACTCTATCTTTATCCTTATCAAAACAGATAATAGTCTATTTTCTATATAATTTATAATAAGAAATATAATATATATTAGTTTACAAAAAATATGGATGTCTAATGACATCACACTTCAAAAAGTTCATGTAAGAAATTATAAGCAAAACACATAAAGTGGTCAAATAGCTAAGTAGCTAGTGTAATTCTAGTATGAAGAGGAGGCATGTCTCTATTAGAGGGTTTACCTCTATCATTCAGGAGGTCTTGGCCATCAAGGATTGGCTCCCAACCCATAATGGGTACTGTCATCGTCTTTGTCTTTGTCTTTTTCTTGATTAGTAGGAATAGCATGAACAAGAGAAATTACAAGAGCCAACTAAGGGTACTTGCCACTGTCTAGCCACCCAAAAGTACTCTATCATGAGGCTAAGAAGTATTAGATTGACCACATGTTGGTGGGGCCCAATCATGCCCTCGATGTTGAGGAGAGCTATGTGAGCCATGAGCAGAGCAATGAGATTGGTGTTTGGAATGAACACCATGGCTACAACCACATCTATGCCCTTGGGGAGGAGAAGGGCCCTTGTTAGAGGGAGAGGGTGGCACATGTGCAATAATAGATGGAGCATTTGCCTAATGCTATATAAGAGTTTGCAAGTGGGCAACCTCCGGTGCAAATTTATTGGCTTAC
The DNA here is from genome assembly GCA_027924645.1 of Cunninghamia lanceolata. Lineage (NCBI taxonomy): Eukaryota > Viridiplantae > Streptophyta > Pinopsida > Cupressales > Cupressaceae > Cunninghamia > Cunninghamia lanceolata. Next base: position 1,543,659 of record BSBN01001265.1, on the reverse strand, counting down.
ACTTGACTTTGTAGCAAAACATTAGAACATAACATGAATTTAGAATACATGCAAAAATGAGAATCCACAGAAGCTCTAGAAAACAAAGCAACATCTTTATCTTTTCATTTATCGAATAGAATCTCCACTCTGAAAGCATGCCAAATTTGGACATATTTAGCTAGCATTTTTAGCAAATCCCTAAGAAGAATCATGTGCTAGGAGAAAAGCTAAGGCTAAAAAGGCTTGAAAAAGTCATGAATCTAGATCCAAGCATCTTGAGCCCATGGGAAAAACTAGAAAAGACACTTGCAAGTTTCCATATGTCTACAAAAAGGACAAAGAGGATTAAAGGAATCTAAATGGATCAAACAATATCTAAAGGAGAGACCTTGGTAAACGAGACACCAAGCTTGCTCATCATAAAAGCCAAAAATAACTTAGCATCTCATCCCTTCATTCAAATTAATAAAATCCTAACCATCCATAAATTGCCACCACTTTGCCACTCAATCTCATCCATCCACATGCATTAATCTTAACCCTTCATCATTAGCTTGCTCTAGAAGCTAATACATTTCAACCATCTAATTTGTGACACAATCTCAACTGTTTATATCTTTGGCCAAAAATCTATAAAACCCCCTCACAAGGACATCTAAGTTCCATATATGGAAATCCATAGGTACATGCTATCTAAATTTGGAGTCTCCAAGAGCAACCACATAACAACTCTCTCCATCAACATCAAGAGCTCATCCACTCCATCAAAGAGTTTGTGTTGGGTAAAAGCTTACTACTTATTCATTATTTTTGAACCCTTTCATTTTGCTCAATCAAAGTTGTATATCTAATTTAGAATAACAACTTGTACTTGTTTGTTTTCTCCTTACTTTGATCTAAACTTTAGCTTGCGCATTTTGGCACACCTGGTGGGACTCTTGTCCTATTTTATTTTTTACCTTGCAAGTAATCTTAGGGTTATTTTTGCAGGGTTTTACATGCATCTAGACATGTTTTCTAGAATATTTTTTTTGCTCCATGTCATGATGCTTGTGTTCAATGTTTAATGTTTGCACTTAATTAGTGGCGTTTGCACTTTCTAGGTTTGCAAGGATTCTCTAACTCACTATTTTGTAAGGATTTTATGTCAAGTCAACTCTTATAGGGGTGTTGTGCTAATTGTGGCTTTGTAGGGGGTTTCCTATTAGTTAGGGTTTCATGGGTGATTTTGCTAACTAGGGTTTTGAGGAATTTTAACTTCTAACTAGAGTCCTTGCATATGCCTTCTTCTAACCAATGTCTTGTAGGTGTTTTTTGCTAACCAATGTTTTGCCATTTTTTTGCTAACCAAGGTTTTGTAGGATTTTTTCTACTAATTGTGGTTTTATAGGGGATCAACATCTGTGCTAAATCTTTGACATTTCTTCTTAATCCTTGATGTTTCTTCTAAAACATCAACTTGCATTTTTCTAATAGATTTTCTGGAGCTCGACGTTTGTGCTTAATCCCTAGCACTTGCACTCAATCTTTAATTTTTCTGCCAAATTTGTAGTGTTTGCATCTTTTTAACTATTTTTTTGTAGGTTGACACCTACATTTAATCTATAGTGCATTTCTATCCAATTTCTAGCATTTGCATCTATAGTCTTGTGTTTGCACTCTATGTTTGTCATTTTTAAGATTTCATTGAATTTAGCTTGTTGACCATTGATCTGTAGGTCTTGTATTAGACTTTTATATTGTTCTAACCCTATTTGTGTAGTCTCCATAAGTCCAAGACTAAGAAATTTGAAAATACTAACATCTTGGTTTTGCAGGTTTGTTTGCCAAAGATTTAATTTCTAAACCTTATTTGCATTCTTAATTTTAAGGGAACTAATCTTTATTTTTAATCTTGTTTGCTACATTTTTGTAATTAAGTTGTGTATGCTCTCCTCTCACATGTTAGCGTGATCTTGATGATCAAAAGTGGTCTTGTCATTTTCATATCCCAAGGGTAGTTCATGCATGTTCTCTTGCACTTTGTAGGATCTTGAGGATAAAAAATGACTTTATTTTCTTTTCTTTTTTCTTTTTTTAGGGGTCTAGTGACCTTGAAAGTGACATCCAAGCACTAGCCAAACCTCGTGTTCTAGTGGGGTATATAAATTTAAGGTTGAAAATATCATTATTGGCTAAGAAGTGACTTGTTTTACTAGCACCATGAAGTGAGGAGGTTTCATCCCACCAATACCTAGGCCTTAGACAATACTCCTTTGAGTTGGAACTATCATTTTTGGTGAAGCTCCATTCAAAGGGCATGAAGTGAAGTGAGAGGGAATTTGACCTCATCCTCACACACCTAAGACAACACTCGCTTTTCATGGACTTGGGCCTCATGTACCTTTGGGTATATCAAGAACTCCTTTAGCAAGCCTTGCCTAAGCCTAGTGTAACAAGCCATCAACCATTTGTCACTTGTGATGCACTGGTAAGCGATTAGCCCTAGGAAGTTACTCACTATGTACCTTTGGTATATTGGTGGGCTCACAAGCCAAACACTCCCACTTGACTAGTATAGGTTGTTATCATGTCTTCTTGGTTTTCCCTCTCAAGTGTAAAACCCATGATAAACCTTAAAAATCCAAAACTTTAAAGCCAAAAATAAGATAAACTTTGTATGTCACCCATAACCTGATTCCACGAAAAACTTAATAACCTCAACATGAATTTTGATGAGGAAAATCCCTTTTGTTGAATACTCCTACTTGGTCAAAAATCCTACAATGGAGAATCCTCTCACAATCCCCTTAGAAATGAAAAAATACCAATGATAGTGATACCAAAAGCCTTCCTAATCAAAGTGAGTATTCCCACAATTATCATGATTTTTTCAACTCTAAACAAGGATGCACTATGATGGATCAATTATTACAAGACAACATAGAGTCAAGAGCTAGGTTACCCCAAAACTATGACCTTAATAACATCCTAAAGATCATGAACCCCCACATCAAGACAATGTCAACACCCATAACTATGTAGGCCAAAACAATGTAAATCAAGATGATGTTGGCCAAAACAAAGGATCAAATGATAATACAAGCAAAAAAAAAACCTCACAATGTGACCCTCAAAATAAGGCTCACAATCGATCTAATCTAAACAATCAAAATAATTAATTGTATCAAACCAATTACATTGTATCACCACTGCCACCTCTTGATACTCCATTCGAACAAGAGTGGAAATCATGAAGGCTACAATAAAGGACCTACAAGTGGGAACCCAAGGCCAAAGTAAAGTGTACACATTTGAGGAACTATGTCCTTACCCTTTTGATAGGTCTGTGTCATGAATTCCTTTCCTCCCAAATTTCTAAATTTGATTAACATAAGGGAAAGGGAGATCCATGGGATCGTGTAAAAGAATTCTATATGACATGCCAAGAAGTCACTCATAGTGATGGCTACCTAACTAGACTCTTTTGTAGGAGCCTAGGGGGGAAAGCTCTTGAGTGGTTATTACACTTGCCTAAGGGCTCTATCACAACATTTGCAGACCTAGTGGAAATATTTGTGAAACATTTCTCATATAATTTAGAACATGAGCTAACTATGATGGATTTGTGCAATGTTAAATAGATGAATGAAGAGAGCTTCTCTTCCTTTCTACAATGTTGGAGAAGCCTAACAAGTAGGTTCCCATGGCATATCCTTGATTTAAGCAATTAGTGAATATCTTTATCACCAACTTAAATCAAGAGATGACTTGCCATTTACAAGTTTATTGCATTAGTTCCTTCTATGAGATTATTGGGAAGGGGGTACAAATCTTTTGTGAAACATTTCTCATATAATTTGGAACATGAGCTAACTATGATGGATTTGTGCAATGTGAAATAGAGGAATGTAGAGAGCTTCTCTTCTTTTCTACACTCTTGAAGAAGCCTAGCAAGTAGGCTCCCACACGGCATATCCTTGAAAAACAATTAGAGCATATCTTTATAACCAACTTAAATCAAGAGATGGATTTCCATCTACAAGTTTATTACATTGCTACCTTTGATGAGATTATCAAGAAGGGGGTACAAATTAAAAAAGCCTTAGTAGCTAAAGGACTTGTCAAATCTTTTCAAAAGACCAAAATCAATCTGATAAACCCTAGATTTTTTAGTAATAACAAAATCATAGTTGGTGATGGAGTTACAAACTCAAAACATGTCCAAGCCATGCAAAATGCTCCTAATGTGACTATTCCATCTAGACAAATAGAACAAGAAACAAAAGTGAGATAATACATGTCCTTGGGAGAGCCATTAGAGGAAATGTGCCACAAGCTAGTTAAAATAAACATGATAACCTTTCCACTCACTAAGCCCTTTGATGCTTGAGCAAGCCTAAGATAACATGATACAAATAACATGAATATTGTGAATATCACCTGATCAAAGGCCACACCACTATTAAGTGCATGAAGTTAAAAAATTATATCCAATACTTGATTGATTGTGGGGATATATCAAGACCCATTTCTAAAGCATGACCAATCATGCCCATCATCCAAACAAAGTCAAAATTAAAATAACCATGCTAATAAAATTCATTACCAAAAAGCCCCACACACATATGATTTCTTTGTCCATATTGAACATACAAGTGAGAAAATCAATACTGGTGGGTAAGTGCAAAAAGATGGGGGCCAAAAAGTGGCCAAATGTTTTTTAAAAAAAATACTACATAACGCGAGCACGTTATAACGCACTCGCGTTATGGTTTGGTAATGACGAGCCTAAGGCTTGTCAAAACCAAACCATAACGCGCTCGCGTTATAACGCGAGCGCGTTATGAAGTACTATAAATTAAAAAAAGGTTGTCATCTCATTTTATTTCTTTTTTCTCCACAATTCCCGCGGTCTGCAAACCCTAGGAAGTGCGCTCGCATTTTGGATTCCTCAATTCAACACAAAAATCTTATCGATTCCTCGCCAAAATGTCGCCATGATGTCGAGCATGCCAAAGGAGTGAGTTTATTTGTCTTTTTGTTTGAATTTGCTTCTAAATAGGTAGGTTTGAGTTATTTTTTGATGTATATTTCGTTAATTGTCAGGAAATGTTAATGCACCTCCTCCTCCTCCTCCTCCTCCTCCTCAAAATCCAAAAAATCCTACGGAACAACAACCTCCTCCATCCATTCCTCAACATGCCCCTGGAACACAAGAAAATATAATGGGGCAAATTGAAAAAAACAAAAAAGAAATTGAAGATATAATTGCAAGGTTGAAAGATCCTTCCACTTCAACCTTGCATAGGTCCACGCTTGCTGAATCTCTTGAATCTATGTTATCAAATGTAGATTCAATTAGCAAGCAAATAACTAGTTGGACGGATAAGAGGAGAGAGTTTAGAGATTATTATGTAGACAAGCTGTCATACCAAGATGTGAAAAAATTATAAATCACAAAATTAGACTTGTGTTCGTTTTTCACAAACCCACAAACAAATCAATCTCCACCCATTACATGCAAGAGGTTCCCTATCCATTGGTGCAACAACCAAGCGATAAGGGACAATTTTGGGCAGAGGTGGTGGATGGTTTTTGACCATCCTCCATGCAATAATAATGAGGTCCCGCAATACTTTTTGAGGAAACTCTACTGCGAGTTTGTCTTCAATAAAGTGCTAAACTATTTTGATATGCGGGACTTCCAGGGTAGAGGTGGGGGGTCAGCACAAGATAGACTAGGGGCATGTCTTGACCCACAGCGGGTAGTGAGACAAGTAATCAGCAGACCAGCCCATGAGCATGTTTCTATCCCTTCCATTGTGAAGGAGAGTGTTGAGGTCGATACACTTCAGTCCATTAGTGCTTTGACCCAGAGCATCATAGAGCATGCCGGTCCTGAAACACAAAGTGGGTTGGGAGATAGTGCGAGGAGTAGGGTCCCACCCCATGCTTGTCAGGCTTGTGGGTTAGCCTGTGGTTATGATCCCATGGATAGTCAGGAAGCAGGTGCACAGGCTACATCTGCAGCTGAGCAGATGGTGATGACAGATACCATCCTGAGTGAGACTTTCAGCCCTGATACTTAGGTAAATATTAGCAAGTTTATTGAATTTAATTTATTAAATTTCATTTTTGAAATGCAAGATTAACTAGTTTAAATTGATGATTTTAATAAAATTTTAGGATCATAGCGTAGATGCAGTTTTCAGTGGTTCTCCACCTGCATTTTACACTAGATCATCTACTATCGGGGTATGTAACTAGTAAACAATTATAAATATTACATGTGAATAGCATCGTTATATGAATGGTATTCTAATATCTGATTTTGGATGTTGAATAGGTTAATACTGTAGATTTCATGGCAACACCTACCAGTGGTGGTGGACTTCAAAGCTTTACGGAGGTAATAAAATAAATAGTTTAATGAATGAATTGCACTTACTAGATTTTTGTATGTGACTTGTGTGCTTTATTGTGTGTACTTCCATGTTTAGATGAACGTGTGTGTATGTTAGGAGCCATGATTTGCATCACTATTATAGTTTTTGTAATTGAATAATGTTGTTTTATTTCTAGATGATGCAGGCTGCGGAGACACCTCCCCATGTTCATAGGGCAATGGAGCAGGGTGTGGCCTCTGTGATTCATAGCTCCATGGAATTGATAGGGGTATGAGGCAGATTAGTAAATTTCAATTTACATTCATTGTTATAGTTGTCTATTTTTGAAAAATCAAAAGATTATTGATTTGAAGTTTAATTTCTATCTGGATGGTTTCTATAGGACATGACATCACCACGGCCTATTCCTGCTACTGAGGCAAGTGAGGAGATAGATTATATGGTAGCGGTAAGTGATTATTTTATTAAATGTTTCATTTTTTATAACATGTAATTTCTATATATTAATGTCTATACTTTTTATTGTAATAGGTAAAGATGCAGGAAGAACTAAATAGGAGGAGCAGCCCTCGGGTTCGTAGTAGACCACCCACATGCGCGTCTCCATCCGTTAGAAGATCAAAGGCTGCCCGTGATCTATTCTCTTCACCAGCCATAGGGGAATGACTGTTTATTGTGTTCCTTTGTTGTATGCCTATATGGCATTTGTGGACATATATTTTGTATTGTATATAGTTGACATTGTATGCCTATATGGCATTCTTGTAAGCCTATATGGCTATTTTGTACATATGTTATACTTATATCGACAAATATTGATGTATGCCTATATGGATATTTGGTTAATACAAATCTTTTTTATTGATGGCGTCCATACTTGCATTATAAATCCACGTTTGAATGAATATTTGTAGATGGCTACTTCAAATATTTAAAGTCCAATTGTATTACATAGGATGTTTGTTGATCCAATAAGCTAGCTATTGTTATTCAAGTATCACCTAAACCTCATTTTGGAACTAAAAGATAAAAGTTATATTTAAAAAAAAATGAATCATCATGTTGAACAAAAAATATTAATATTCTTTATGAGTAGCATACAATGTCAACTATATGCAATACAAAAAAATGAATCATCATGTTATTCTTTATGTTTGAGATCTTGAAAATGACTAAGTCTAGTAGCCTGATATCCTGAAACACTAGGATGAATATCCAAGTCATTAGGATGATTGCACCTTGAGAAAAAGTCATTAAGATGAGCGCCTAAAGGAGACTTTCTTAAACATTCAAACATTGAGCAACAAGCATGAAGGGTTAAGGCACAATTTGCAACTCATAAAGCCTCAAAAGGGCGCCCAACTTGGAGAGAGCATTCATTTAAGACAAGGCACCCATTGACACTTGTTCCACCATAAAAGTGCGCCTAAGGTGGAAGGAGAAGAAGCCTCTAGTAAGTGAAGCGCACCTATTGTCTAAACCACTTCATTATGGTGCCCTAGCATGAGGAGGAGTATATAAGTCAATAGGAAATGGTGCCTATAATGCAAATGAAGGACTAAGTGGCATTTTCAATAAGCATCAATTCACCTTGAGCTTTCAATAAATATGTCAAATTGAGCCCCATAAGCCTAGGCGCCCTTTGCCTTCAAAAGAACCTTGTATTGGCGCCTTGGAGGAAATCAACTTACAATGACAAGTCTTGGAGGTTTCTCATTTTGGATGATGTCTTTTGAGATTAACTACAATGATTGAAAGTTAAGATGAGTGGAAAGAACCTATCTTAAACCTTAGGCGCACAACTCCTTGCTAACTCCCATCCTCATGCTTCTGTAGCAACAACACTAACAACGAGAGCAAGCTTTGATAGCTTGATACATCTAATCTATCAAAGTTACCATCATTAATCACTTCTATTGAACAATCCAAAAGTGGGGATGATTCTTGTTCATCACCAGAGATTGCCATATCCCTCAACACAGTATGCAATGAGGTCAAATGCTATGCTCATTAGCATTGGTGGATCCAAATGCTCTATGCAACATTTCCCATGCCTCAAATCAACAAGAAGTCTAAAGTATTATCGTCATGCTTAGCCCTAGGTGCAAGCACCTGTGATTTCAGATTCTGCACTGTCTTGCATTGATGGTTGCATATCAGTACACCAAGAAAAGGACCTTGTCTAACAACCCACTTTTCTTCCTCTATCTTTTGCACCTCATGATTTGACCCTATCACAATCTCATGTGTAGATCCTTTCACATCAAAGGTTATTCTCAATGTCCCATTTTGGTTCTAGGTTGGACATTGTAGAAGAGGTATCCTCTCGATCAACAATCACACTACCATATGCCAAACTAAACTTTCATGACAATTGCATCTCAAAGTTGGTAGTTTGAGATTCTTTACTGTATGCACAAGCTTAAGATTCAAACTTAAACTCTTGTCCACACATTCCTAGAGTCTATCTAGTCTCTCTTTGATCCATATTTTAGTCAAGTCTTCTATAGTAGAGTTAGCCTCATAAGGAGACATTTTTCGTATGATCCTCTTTCCACCATCTTCACAATCAATTGACTCCTCAACAACAATATGGACTAGTTCCTTCTCTAAACTTTCTGCAAAGAGCAATATTTGAATAGCCTCATGTGTCAATGTTGTAACACCTGATAAGAACCATTTCAGACTTCATAACAAGAAAGAAGAGTAACAACAACAATGCCTAATAGAAAAGGGTGCCAAAAGATACTTTGAAACTCTCTACCACAACAAGGTTTGTGATTCCCCAATGTCTGCAATGGATCCTTGAAGTTTTCTATAAAAACCTCTGCCTTGTGGTAGATGTCAGGAATCATAACACTATTTTAAATTTCATATCAATAGGTGAGTGCCTTGAGAGAAAGGATCACTCTAGGTCATTTTCAATTGTTGAAAGCATAAAAATGATAAAGATAAAGGCAATTGAGTTAGGCACACTTTAGCCTCTGAGGACACCTCAATGAGCGCCTTGGGTGAAATTGCATGAGATGACCTTTTGGAGTGAGCGCTTGAAAGATAGAATTCATTCTAAGACATGTCTCATCATTTAGAATTACAAAATTGCAAGTATAAAGACATTTAAATCTAGGTGCACTCTCCATCAGTACAAACCCATTCTGGCGCCTAAGGGAGAAATTGCATTGAAAGACACCTTTTGAATGAATCTCTTAAGGGAGATTGATTACAACTGTTTGAAATCATTTAAAGTGATAAATATGGACCAACTTGTGTTAGGCGCCCTTTGCTCTTCTTTTTACCTATATATGTGCCTAGATTTGTAGTAAGATTATTCCATGTTTAAAGAGGATTCCTAGTCAATTAGAGTCATAAAATATCAAATACAAAGTCAAATTGGACTTAGGCGCCCCTTCATGTAATTTCCCACCATCATGAGCACCTAGATCTAGGAAGATCATCCAATTGCGCCTAGGAATAAGATACAAGTCCAAGACCTCAAATTTGAGCACCTAGAAGTGTGATGGATTGAAGAAGCTACATTGGCACCTAAGAGTAAGTTGTATCTAATGACATCACCTAATTGAGCGCCTAGGAGGTATAAAGCTTAACATTGACATGAGGATAAGCACTTAGTAAAGGAGAGTTTCTCAAACATTTAAACATGTGAAAGAAGTCATAGAAATGCACTAGGTCATCTAGGCGCCATTTTCCCCTTGTGTACCTATACATTTGCACCTAAGAAGTTGCTTCAGTTCATTGGAGTGTTTGAGTATTGAGGATTTCTTAGCAATGCTTTGCAACTTTACACTGCCTCCTGACGATTTTTGGGGCAGTAGAAAACCTTTGACCACGGGCAAATGTCTCAGAGATATAAAAAATTGAGAGAGGTTATTGTAGAGGCACTCTACATGATCACGTTGCCTTAGACAGAATGTTTCTAAGTGACACAGTTTTTGAGTAACATCTCGTCAAAGATTGCTGCCTTTTTGCACTTTGGACACTTCAGGAATGTCGTTGGTACAATGTAGCTCAGACTGTTTCGACATCTTTGGGTGAAAAAAAGGACAATGCCTAGCGTAAATGTACCCATCCAGACGCGTTGGAATAGTCAGTTTGGTCACATCAGGAGTAGGACAAAAGTTACACCCCTTTGCAACTTTACACTACCTCCTTCTGACGATTTTTGGGGCAGCTGAAAACCTTTGACCACGGGTAAATGTCTCATAGATATAAAAAATTGAGAGAGGTTATTGTAGAGGCACTCTACGTGATCACGTTGCCTCAGAAAGAATGTTTCTATGTGACACAGTTTTCAAGTAACATCTCGTCAAAGATTGCTGCCTTTTTGCACTTTAGACTCTTCAGGATATCGTAGGTACAATGTAGCTCGGACTGTTTCGACATGTTTGGGTGAAAAACAGGAACATGCCTAGTGTAAATGTACCCATCCGGATGCGTTGGAATAGTTAGTTTGGATGCATCAGGAGCAGGATGAAAGTTACACCCCTTTACAACTTTACACTGCCTCCTAACAATTTTTGAGGCAACAAAAAACCTTTCACCATGGGCAAATGTCTCAGAGATATAAAAAATGAGAGAGGTTATTGTAGAGGCACTCTACGTGATCACGTTACCATAGACAGAATGTTTCTAGGTGACACAGTTTTCGAGTAACATCTCATCAAAGATTGCTGCCTTTTTGCACTTTGGACTCTTCAGGGATATCGTCGGTACAATGTAGCTCGGACTGTTTCGACATGTTTGGGTGAAAAATAGGACCATGCCTAGCGTAAATGTACCCATCTAAATGCGTTGGAACAGTCAGTTTGGTCGCATCAGGAGTAGGATGAAAGTTACACCCCTTTGCAACTTTACACTGCCTCCTTCTGATGATTTTTGGGGCAGCAGAAAACCTTTCACCACAGGCAAATTCCTTAGAGATATAAAAAACCAAGAGAGGTTATTGTAGAGGCACTCTACATGATCACGTTGGCTTAGACAGAATGTTTCTAAGTGACACGGTTTTTGAGTAACATCTCGTCAAAGATTGCTACCTTTTTGCACTTTGGACTCTTCAGGGATATCATCGGCACAATGTAGCTCGAACTATTTTTTCGACATGTTTGGGTGAAAAAAAGAACCATGCCTAGCCTAAACGTACCCATCCGGATGTGTTGGAACTGTCAGTTTGGTCGCATCAGGAGCAGGACACCGAAAATGCAAAAGTTGCTTTGTGCAACTTGACAACATTGACACTTTTTTGCAACATGACTCAAAGACTCAAACTGACCCCAAATGACTCAAAGTGACTTAAAATCACCTTGATTTTGGCGCCCAATGTACATTATAGAGGTCTAGGCAATCCTTATCATTCAAACATCTTGGATGAGAGCCTATGAAAGGAAAAAACTCTAAGTTTCATCATCATGAGCACCTAATATCAAGAGACTTTAATGTCTCAAACCTTAGCATGGAGTCTTAAGGTGCATTTCATGTCTCCTTTCATCCATTTTGGTGCCCTTATGTAGATTTTTCAACTTGATTTGGCACCTTGTATGTGAAGGAAGATCTAAAGGCATGAAAGTGGATGTCATTTTGCAAGAGTTTGGATCATCAAAATTGAAAGAAATAAGTCTATTAAGCTTGGGCACCCTTGGTCTTCTTTTCATTCATTATGAGCGCCTTGGGAGAATGGTATATAGCTCATCATTATGATTGGGCGCCCTGGATCTAGAGTGTTGGAGAGATCATCAAATGGTGTCTAGAGGAAGTAGGGTGAGTTATGAGTTTGGTCGCATCAGGAGCAGGACACCAAAAATGCATAACATGATGTAAAAATGTGTATATGTGTAAAAATGTAGGAAGAAATAAAAAAAAGACAAACCTTACAAATTAATGTGCATACTTACAACTCAATGTAACATGACTTTAGAAAATCAATGTGAATACTTACAAATTAATCCAATGAACCATTCGGGTCTGCTCTACTCTTTATTGTGTCAAGTATTGCTTCATGGTCAGACTCACGCACCTTCCACAAGATTTTGTTCAAAGGTCTACCTCGATACTTTATCAAATGAACATTGGATGCCACGACAAGGTTCAAGTAATGAAGAATCTTTCGATGCGTGTCAAAGTCCTGAAACAGCCAAACATTAACACTCTTATGTGGGTACCTTCTAAGCCATGTTCTAGTAATAACCATTGAGCCTGTAGGGTATTCGATGTTTTCTCCATCTGTAACAGGGGCCTCCAATTTCTTTTTGGCCTCAACACGACATAAGTAATAATCTGTTCCCTCTTCAGTATCTTCATCTGCAATAACTGTATATACGTGCCCTACATTGATATGTGTAGCAAATTAGATGAAATTAGTCAACATTACAAAAACACTACAAAGTAAGATGACATTACCTAGTTGAACTAGATGAAATTAGATGCATTTATGTGCCCTATATTACTTGGTTGAACTAAATCTGATATGTAGTCAAAGTCAACTGATGATTCCATCTGTGTTAGTTTCAGTGCCGTCAGGGGTCGATATGTGTCAAGTGGGCTAAGATAACTTAATTTCCATTCGTCAACCCACTCCTTTGACTCTGTGTTTAATTCTTGATCATTTCCTCGGCATGACGGAGAATTTGTCTATAGCATGATAAAGAGACCAATATTACTTCCTAAGATATGAATACAAGATAATAGTGGGATTGTATTTTTATTATGTTGTAAGGATTTATTCTTGTATAGTTTGACATCATGGTATGTTAAGGTCTATTTATTACACATAATTATTAAAGAGCCCAAGTGTAGAAAATATACATGGCATCATGTGAGATTGTAGGCTGCTTTCTTGATTGGGAATGTGTTTATTTTAAACATGTATGATAAAGCATGATAAAGTAATTCAATCCGAATTAAGGAAAATGTAAAGAACATGCATGTAAAGACTTGACATACCTAAAAAATGAAGATTCGAATGGAGAGAGTAGCCAATTATGTAGTGTTTTTTTCTTCTTGCATCAATCTCCTCAACAATTTGAGTTTTTCACCACTTGCTTCCTTTTCAATGTTAAATTGAATAACACTCAAATATAATTACTAACAACAATACTATTAACCAATCTATAATGTTAAATTCCTAAAATTGCATCACAATTAACATTGCAAAACTACAAAAATTGAAACTTGAATAGATGTATATCAAACTTGGTGTGAAAACTATGTTATTTCCTCTGTCTCAAGTTGGCAAAGTAGAAAAGGTGGTGGAAAGATCATGCAAAGGTGGTACAATGTGTCAAATGTGCATGTGAACTTCCCAACAACATGAAAGCACTTCTTTTTTGTCGGAGCACGTGCAGAATCAATATGAAAACAGAGCATGTGGGCTTGGATCACGGGGGTCAACACTTTTTTACCGTTTCTATAGCAAGACAAAACGTGAGCACGTTATAACGCGCTCGCGTTTTGTCCTGCTATAGATTGATCACATCTTGTGGATTTCTCTTTCCAAACCTTCCCCTTCAGACTTGAATGACCACAAGGTTTTTGAGGGAGAACTTTTCTTGTTTCCTGCAAGAGCTTGCCAGATGCTCCACCATATGATATGCATAACAATGAAGGGGCAAGCCCTCATAATCAAGTTCTTGATAGAAAATGCCCATCAAGGAAGAAAGATAGATCTTCTTTGGAAGCAGAAGTTCTAGTTTGTGACAAATCCTTATCCAAGCATAAATAGCAGAGGTTCTGTCAAGCGATTGCTAATCCACTTCCACAAAGTCTCCTGAAGACTTCTTGATTGACTTAAAAACATCCACACCCCAAAACTGGAGAGGCAATCAATATAATCAAACCCATAAATCTACATTTGATGATAGAAACCCTCAACACTATACCTTAAACCCTAATCCCTCAACCCTCCAACCCTATCCCTAATCCTTCTACCCTCCACACTCTACTTTAACTCTGATCCCTCGACCCTCAACCCTATCCCTAAACCCTTGACCCTCGAACCTCAACCCTTAACCCTCAACGTCAAATCCTAATCCCTCAACCCTTCACTCTAATCCCTCAACCCTAAACCCTATCTCCAAACCCTCAACACTATACCTTAAACCCTAATCCCTCAACCCTCAACCCTAAACCTTATCCCTAAACCCTAATCCCTCAACCCTCAACCCTAATCCGTCATCCCTCAACTCTAATCTCTCATCTCTAAACCCTAAATGCTATCCCTATTCCTAAACCCTCAATCGACTCAATACTATACCTTAAACCCTAATCCCTTATCCCTAAACCCTCCAACCCTATCCCTAATCCTTATACCCTCCACACTCTACTTTAACCATAATCCCTCGACCCTCAACCCTATCCCTAAACCCTTGACCCTCGAACCTCAAACCTCAACCCTCAACGTCAAACCCTAATCCCTCAACCCTTAACTCTGATCCCTCGACCCTCAACCCTATCCCTAAACCCTTGACCCTAAAGCCTCAACCCTCAACGTCAAATCCTAATCCCTCAACCCTTCACTCTAATCCCTCAACCTTAAACCCTATCCCTAAACCCTCAACACTATACCTTAAACCCTAATCCCTCAACCTTCAACCCTAAACCTTATTCCTAAACGCTAATCCCTTAACCCTCAACTCTAATCCGTCATCCCTCAACTCTAATCCCTCATCCCTAAACCCTAAATGCTATCCCTATTCCTAAACCCTCAAGAGACTTGATACTATACCTTAAACCCTAATCCCTTATCCCTAAACCCTTGACCCTTAAACCTCAACCCTCAACCCTTAATGTCAAACCCTAATCCCTCAACCCTTAACTCTCATCCCTCGACCCTCAACCGTATCCCTAAACCCTAAACCCTAAAGCCTCAACCCTCAACCCTCAACGTCAAATCCTAATCCCTCAACCCTAAACCCTATCCCTAAACCCTCAACACTATACCTTAAACCCTAATCCCCCAACCCTCAACCCTAAACCTTATCCCTAAACCCTAATCCCTCAACACTCAACCCTAATCAGTCATCCCTCAATTCTAATCCCTCATCCCTAAACCCTAAATGCTATCCCTATTCCTAAACCCTCAATTGACTCGATACTATACCTTAAACCCTAATCCCTTATCCCTAAACCCTCCAACCCTATCCCTAATCCTTATACCCTCCACACTCTACTTTAACCCTAATCCCTCGACCCTCAACCCTATCCCTAAACCCTAAACCCTAAAGCCTCAACCCTCAACCCTCAACATCAAATCCTAATCCCTCAACCCTTCACTCTAATCCCTCAACCCTAAACCCTATCCCTAAACCCTCAACACTATACCTTAAACCCTAATCCCTCAACCCTCAATCCTAATCAGTCATCCCTCAACTCTAATCCCTCATCCCTAAACCCTAAATGCTATCCCTATTCCTAAACCCTCAACCAACTTGATACTATACCTTAAACCCTAATCCCTTATCCCTAAACCCTCTAACCCTATCCCTAATCCTTATACCCTCCACACTCTACTTTAACCCTAATCCCTCGACCCTCAACCCTATCCCTAAACCCTTGACCCTCGAACCTCAACCCTCAACCCTCAACGTGAAACCCTAATCCCTCTACCCTCAACCCTATCCCTAAACCCTCAACCCTATCCCTAAACCCTAAACCCTAAAGCCTCAACCCTCAACCCTCAATGTCAAATCCTAATCCCTCAACCCTTCACTCTAATCCCTCAACCCTAAACCCTATCCCTAAACCCTCAACACTATACCTTAAACCCTAATCCCTCAACCCTCAACCCTAAACCTTATCCCTAAACCCTAATCCCTCAACCCTCAACCCTAATCCGTCATCCCTCAACTCTAATCCCTCATCCCTAAACCCTAAATGCTATCCCTATTCCTAAACCCTCAACTGACTTGATACTATACCTTAAACCCTAATCCCTTATCCCTAAACCCTCCAACCCTATCCCTAATCCTTATACCCTCCACACTCTACTTTAACCCTAATCCCTCGACCCTCAACCCTATCCCTAAACCCTTGACCCTCAAATCTCAACCCTCAACCCTCAACGTCAAACCCTAATCCCTCAACCCTTAACTCTGATCCCTCGACCCTCAACCCTATCCCTAAACCCTAAACCCTAAAGCCTCAACCCTCAACCCTCAACGCCAAATCCTAATCCCTCAACCCTTCACTCTAATCCCTTAACCCTCAACCCTAAACCTTATCCCTAAACCCTAATCCCTCAACCCTCAACCCTAATCTGTCATCCCTCAACTCTAATCCCTCATCCCTAAACCCTAAATGCTATCCCTATTCCTAAACCCTAAACGCTATCCCTATTCCTAGATCCTCAACGGGCTCGATACTATACCTTAAACCCTAATCCCTTATCCCTAAACCCTCCAACCCTATCCCTTAATCCTCAACCCTATCCCGAAACCCTTAACCCTCAAACCTCAATGTACTCAACCCTCAACGTCAAACCCTAATCCCTCAACCCTTAACTCTAATCCCTCGACCCTTAACCCTTAAAACTTGAACCCCAAAACCTATCCCTACACGCTCAACACTCGACACTATATCTTAAACCCTAATCCCTTAACCCTCATCCCTAAAGCCTCAACCCTAAATCATTAAACCTTCAACCCTAAACCCTATCCCTAATCTCTCTACCCTTGACACTCTTATTTAACCCTAATCCCTTGACCATTAACCCTATCCCTCAACCTCAACCCTCAACCCTCAACTCTCAACATTAAACCCTAATTCATCAACCCTAAACCCTAATCCCTCAAACCTAAACCCTATCCCTAAACCATCAAACCTCAACACTATACCTTAAACCCTAATCCCTATCCCTCAACCCTTAACCCTTGAAACTTAAACCCTATCCCTACACCCTCAACACTTGACACTATATCTTAAGCCTTAAACCCTCATCCCTAAAGCCTCAACCCTCAATCCTTAAACCTTCAACCCTAAACCCTATACCTAATCCCTCTACCCTCGACACTCTAACCCTAACCTCGACATTAAATGCTAATCCGTCAACCCTAAACCCTAATCTGTCAACACTAAACCCTATCCATAAACCCTCAACCCTCAACACTATACCTTAAACCCTAATCCATCAACCCTAAAACCTAATCCCTAAACCCTCAACCCTAAACACTATCAATAAACCCTCAACCCTCGACACTATACCTTAAACCCTATGAGAAAAGCTTTGCGTATGGTACATCCACAGTGAGTAATTAACAGTTGAAATCAGAAGGATGATCATTATGAGAAAAGATTTGCATTGGGGTACATCTATGTTTCTTGCTGTCCATCCCGCACTTAGGGAAGGTATATTGTTATGAAACAGGCAAATAATCTCCCATTGTTTACTGGCTCTATCCACAAGAACTACTAAACTATACCTTAAAAGCTAATCCCTCAACCCTAAACTCTATCCCTAATCCCTCTACCCTCAACACTCTACCTTAAACCTAATCCCTTGACCCTTAACCCTAAACGCTATCCCTAAAGCCTCAACCCTAAACCCTAATCCCTCAAGGTCCTAAACTCTAATCGCTTATCCCTAAACTCTAATCGCTTATCCCTAAACTCTAAATCCTATCCCTAAACGCTCAACCCTCAACCTTAAAACTTAATCACTCAATCCTTATCCACCCCTCTCCTCCCCTTTCTGGCTCACTCCCATCTCTACCCTCCTCTGCCCTCGACACTATACATACATAAATATAGACATACATAGATACATACATACATATAGGCATACATAGATACATACATACATACATACATACATATAGGCATACATACATACATACATGATTAATAGACTTGAATAGAAAAAAATTTAAGGGGAACATAACGCGAGCGCGTTATAATGCGCTCGCGTTATGTCAAACATGACAAACAACAAACTTGCGGAAAAGGAAAAATGCAAGCAAAACATAACGCGAGCGCGTTATAACGCGCTCGCGTTATG
Organism: Cunninghamia lanceolata; assembly: GCA_027924645.1. Classification (NCBI taxonomy): domain Eukaryota; kingdom Viridiplantae; phylum Streptophyta; class Pinopsida; order Cupressales; family Cupressaceae; genus Cunninghamia; species Cunninghamia lanceolata. The sequence goes on along the minus strand of BSBN01001265.1, from coordinate 1,525,287 downwards.
TCTTGCTTTGGGAATCCCAAGCCTTGGGCTTGGGATTTGCTTTGTATTTCCAACCCAAAGGCTTGGAGTGCCTTTTGAACAGTCACAGACGTGTTTTTCCATATTCTTCAAGATTTCACATAATTTCTTTCGTGCTAAACCTTAGATTTGCACGTGTTTCAAGGTCAAACAAATCAAACACCTGGGTAATGTTAGGCTTTCTCTTAGCTATTTGATGATGTGATTGTTTTCACATTTTAACAATGTTAAGCCTTTCATCTTTAATTTCTTTTGTTTGTGTGTCTGTTTTTGGGCAAAAACCACTGTTTGGTCTTTTTTTCATTGTAAATTAACTATTCATTAAAATTTCAAAAAAATTACATATTTAGAAACTAGACTCCATTCTACAAATATTAAAAAAAGAAAAAAATGATTTTCAAGAAGTTTTCAAAATTTATAGGGGTAGCACGGCCAAAATTCTATTTTTTAGGATGTGTCCCCTTTGAAAATTAGTAAAAAATCAAATATTCATCAAAAAATTATCAGAAAAATCACGCATAAACTACATGCTATTAGCTAATTTCTTATTGAAGCAATTTTAAAAATACCAAAAAAAAGTTGACCTTTTGAGGGAGCCACAAAACATGCTATGTTATGTTTTTTTGACAGAAACAACACCAATTTCTGTGGCTCCCTCTTTTGAACCCCTTAATCTATGCCATTTAAAAAAAAATAGTAGTTTAGAAAGTAGACTCGGAGCACTACGAACATTGTTTTGGTTGCATCTCTAAATTTTGAGTGTAACTATGCTCAATTTCTCATCCAAGGCCAGTATTTCCTGATTTCAGAAAAAAAGTGGCCACTTAAGACCCGTTTTTGGCCCCCCATCTTCTTGCACTTACCTTGGTATTAAAATTAAATCCTTCAAATGTGTTGTTACCATGAGGCATAGTAGGATCATCATCCAAGGGCCTCCTTTACCCATTCCTAAAGGAAAATAAAACCTCATTGAACAACTTGTGAATACCCCAACACAAATATCAATCTTGGAGCTTCTTAAAACATCTAATATTTACAAGGATATATTAAATAAAGTCATACAGGAGTCAAGAGTCCCAAATGACATTGATCCATCACAATTCCAAGTCCTTGTGGGACATTTATCATCAAACTACCATTTTACATTAAGCCAAAATGACATGCCTTCGATAGGGTCATCCCAATATCACCCCGTACACATTGAAGCATTTATTTCCAAACATAAAAGGAAGAGAGTACTTATAGATAATGGATCTAGTTTGAATATTTGTACTTTAAGATTATTGTGACATCTTGGATACTTAGAAAAGACCTTGGATCCACAAGTTGTAACCATCAAGGTATATGACAATGTAGAAGATGAGATAGAAGGTATCATACATCTACCAATTAAAGTTGGACCAATGATACAACAAATCTTATGTCATGTCATTGATATTGATTTTCCATACAATATTCTCCTCATTCATCCCTGGATTCATGCAATGCAATTTGTTCCCTCCACCTTCCATCAATGCCCAAATTCACTTATGATGGAATAGAAGTAACCATTTTGGTTGATCCCCATCCCTTCCAATACTATAAGATGCTAGAAGGTCGTTATAAAAAATCCAACCATTGCCTAATTACTAAATTTGTCTAAAGTCCTCAAACTAAACAATGTGTTATGTAGAAAAATAGGGTTTGTTGATTTGATTGATAGTTTATTTAGATCCTCCTTTCACTACATACATTTAAGGACATTAAACCCAGTTGAATCACAACTTTTGCAAGAGGAATCAACTACATGTTTGTCACTTGGAATGATAAGGAAATTTGGAATTTGTTGGTTAATTTGTTAACTTTAGTTTGATTAAGCTTAAAACCCTGATTATGCAAAATTGTAAACAAACAGATGAAACCTGACAAATGCTCGCATAGGAAGGCACTAAATGCAGATTAGATACATAACAGATTTTGGGTTTTGAAAGGCGGAAACTTCAGGGAGAAAAGAGTGGGCACCCTTGTCCAATGCAATGCTTTTTCTGATGGCTTCCTGACATTTTATGCTACAGACTGCAACTACTTCAGAGATTCCTGACAGTGCTAAATTGAGGGACAAAAGGGTGGGCACCCTTGTCCAGTTAGGGTTTTTTCTATCGTTTTATTCAGATCTAGATTCTTCTTGCTCTGTACTCACCTCCTGCAACTCCTCTCTACAGAGTCTGACACCTACATAACCTACAATCATAAGAGAGGGGTTGGGGGTTGTGGTATTTAGGAGATTGCCTTGGTCGAGCCCCAGAATGGCATTCAAGCCTTCCACCACCATTGTTAGATAGAGGGAGTGTGTCCTTGCAGGACAAAGGCAAAAGCAATGATATGATAAATGATTGAAACACAAAGTAAATGTCACCTCAGAGGTGAAGCTCTCATGGGGATATGAAGATCTTTCATGCCATGAGGAGATGGATTGATGAAGACAAATCCGCAACAAACATGAACAAACACAACACAATACTGCTCTACAACACAATGAAAGCCTTGAGTATCCTTAGCATAAGATCACAAGTTCACATTATCCATCTAGTTGTAAAATGAAGTCCTAAACATGATTATATATGCATTCCCACTAAGATTTCATAATTCAAACTTAAGATGCCGACAAGGAAACCTTTTAACGGTCACAAAACCAACATTCAAATTTGGGACCTTGACAAAATAGGGTAGGACAAGGGCGTGGGTGCCCTTGTCTAGGGACCTATTTTAGGGCCTGACTAAGATTTAGGATTCACCCGTAGGTCCCATTTGACATGGGTTTCAAGGGATTTTGCTCCGGGATTCATTTTTAACATCCATGATTAAATCTAAGGGACCTAGGAGCTAAAGTTAGGAGGTAAAAGTCCAAGGGGGACATGATACGACATAAAATTTAGCCCCCACTTTAATGTATGTATGATCTTACGACCCATACATGCATTAAAGTATGGTTGAAAATACATCAAACATGCCAGGCACTTGAAACTAAGGCATACACAAAGATTGAGGAACTATTTCTAGCCCTAGTCTCAGGTAAGCACTAGAAAACACGTGGTAGACACACAAAACACAGATAATATAGTAACAGTCATGCAAAACACGAAGAAGACAATATTGAAGACATGCAAAACATGATGAATACATGAGAGAAGTGATGCAAAACATGATGAATACATTTATATAACATATTCAAAACATCCTCATATACATATGCATGGAAATAAAATTGTGACATTGTAATGTCGGAAAAATGCACCCTTACGGGGATTTTTCCTTTAAGGTTTAGCTCATGGGTCTTTAGATTGCATTTAGAGGATCTTGCATGATAATTCAGATTCCCGACGAGAAAAGCCTTGGGTCTTGTGACAAATGGGACCTAAGGGGGTCTATTTTGATGATCCCTGGACAAAGACAAGGGAGTGGACAAGGGCGCTAGCACCCTAGTCCAGCCTTATTTTGGGTCTGCCCTAAATTCAAATGTTAGGTTTGTGACCGTTATTTGGTTCCTAGGTTGACATCATAAGTTTTAATTACAAAATTCTTGGCGGGAATCTTAATAGTTGTATATATAAGCATGTGTAGGTTATCATTTAGAAACTAGAGGATGTTTATGTTTCAAAAGTTATTGGCATACTTGTGATATCATTGTGTTGCAGAGCATAGCATTGTTATTGTGTTTTTTTTTGTAGGTTGGATTACATCTTCTCCTCATGGCATTGAAGATCCTCTTCCTTCCATGAGAGCTTCATCATCAAGGTGACATCTATTGTGTTTTATCATCATTATCATTTGGATTTTTGCCTCTATCCCACAAGGATACGCACTCTCTCTCTGACAACGGTGTTCAGAAGACTTGAATCTCTCTCTGGGGCTTGACTGAGGCAATCCTCTAAACACCACAACCCCCTCCCACACTCCTTGTGATTGCAGGTTATAGGTATCAGATCTGGAGAAAGTGGAGTTGCAGGGAAGATAGGGAAACATTGAAGATTCAGGATCTAAAAAGAAGCGGACACTGTGCGAGATTTCTAGACTAGGGCACCATCAACCTTTTCCCCCACATTCACATCATTGAAAACTGAAGATAAATCAGTGTCAGAAGGAGATCAAGATTCCACAGAAAAAGCAACACATTGGACTAGGGCGCCATCACCATTGTCCCCGACATTTCTATTTTTTGGACTGTAAAAAATAGTGAGTTAAGGTTCTCTTCCCTTTGTCTAATTCTGATAGCATTTGTTGTAATTTGTAGATTTAATTACTTTTTTGCTTAAATTAGGGTTTCAAGAGCATAAAAGCATTAATTGGCAACATTGTGTGATAACTTTTGAATTTCCCAGCAGAAAACCAAGTGGCAACCCAATCTGATAGATGACCCTCCTCTCAATAGGAGAAGCACTCGGTTGAAAAGCCCTTGGAATGTTTTGTGGAAAGGAGGATTCAAACTAAAACAACCACATCCATCAAAACCCCCCTTTTTCATATAAAACAAACATAAAACCCCGAGTGTAGGTGAAGACCACACAAGGGGGAAAACATGCCAAACAAACCTCGAGTGTAGGTGGAGCTTGTTGCTACACACACATAAGAGGGGAAAACATGCCATACAAAGCCCAAGTGGGCGTTAACCACACAAGGGGGAAAACACATGGAATACATGAGTGTCGTATAGCATGCCAGAGACATTCTATATGTCTTAAACATGACAAACAAGGGTGATAGAAGGAGCTTATTGCTAAGTCCCTCCATCTCCAACATGCTATAGGCACACCTTACGGTTGGGCTTATGCCACAACAACCGCCAAAGACAGGCTTAAGGGAGGATAGTCTCAAGATCCAACCCTATCTCCATGGAGGACTTTTGTAATAAAAGGATGTGCACTAGCTCAAGAGATACACCATCTTGCCTTCTACAGAAGGGCTTTTGAATAAAAGGATACACACTAGCTCAAGAGATACATTATCCCACCTCGCAGGAGGGCTTCTTGATTGCAATAGAAATAAAGATGTGTACTCACGCCGGAGATACAACATCTTGATTCATGGAGAGGGCTTACAAACATGCTTTGTTAGTAAAAAATCATCAGACATATATCATTATATATGCCCCCACCTTAAGATGGTTGATGTCGTGGACCAATATCAAGCACATTTTAAGGTAGAGAGAAAACACACAAGGAAAAAAGATCTTTTGCAAAGCCCATGCCCCCAAGGTGACATGTGCTTACGATCACCGAATATTCCCACAAACACATTGATTTGATATGCTAAGATAAGATAACAAGAGAGGTGGAAAATATTACTCTAAGATAATAACCAAAGCAATTTATTAAAGCTATGCATGAAGACAATCACATTAAGGACCAAGGCTATACTGCGGGTTTCAAACCGAGTATAACCGTTGGGCTATACTGCAGATACCTCAGAACTGATCGTAGCAACAAGGTGAGATATCAATCAAAGTGTATACGAGTAGATTGAGTGGATTGTAAAAATGTTAGTCACAAGAAATGCCACAAGATGATACATCACATAGAGTGATTCTACTAGTCAAGTGTCAGATATATATATGTATATGTATATGTATGTATGTATCAACCCCATTGTCATGTATGGACTAGGTCCATTTTTGCTTTGCTTGCTAAAGGGACACATGGTCCATATCAGTATTTATTTGTTTTTGTTATCTGTTGACTAGGTAGAATCACTAGAAGAAGGTAAACAATAAAAATAAGAGAGGAGAACAAGTGCCTTAGGAACACCATGTAGGAGAAGGCCCCCAGGTCATCAACCGCAAGGCTATGTCCCTAAGGCATGACACACAACAATAAAATAAAGGAGAGGAAAGATAGAAGAATGATGATACAAATAGAAGAATGGTTATAATAGAGGCGGTCTCCCGATATCCTTGACCTTACAAGAGTATCAAGGGTCATCCTAGGAGGCCTAAAAAACACATAACACATCACGGGGGAACATAGTACAATTCTAAAAAATATATATCTAGGAGGTCACCCTTGAGAGAAACTAGAATAAGTGCTACAATGAGTGTGGTTTAAAGAAGGAGAAATACTTACCTGATTCAATGGGATATGTCATGGTAGACAATCCTTGTCTATCATCTTAGGATATCTCGCATGTAGTTTTGGTCTTGTTGATATTGCATTAATTTAAGTTTAGGATGACAAGAGGCTTTTGTGGGCTTTAAAGAATAGTATCCAATACCGGTCATGTAGTTAATTCCAACATGTAGAGGTACCCTGATTCCTTGTTGATTTACACCACAACCATTGCCTATGTAGTCATGATTTTTTTTATAATATTTGAAATCCATGACCATAGAGAGATTCCATTTCTTTAGAAGATGGTGAAGCCTCATAGGAATCATAATTTGTAGTATAGGGAAGGGTATTGTCCTTGTTTTCTACCAAGGAGACTTTGGGTTTCTTAGGTGTTTCCAAGGATTGCTTAGATGAGATCAATGCGACTTTTGATGTGTCAGATTTATTGAGTTTATATTCTCAGACATAGGAAGGAGTAAAATCTAATGAACCCCAATTGTCACCAAAAAGTGCATTCGATGGTTTAGAGTCTTGCACCACATTATCTATGGCAAGATGTGTTGATGAATCAACTCGTAAGTTATTTAGACTTGTATGATTGTTAACTTATTTTTGCATTTCAATATGTAAACAATTTATATTCGGTTTAGGATCGGCTTCTACGATGTAGAGCTTGTTTTGATGAATAAACTTCATTGATCAATGAAGGGTAGATGGAACTACCCCCATGGCATGGATCCATGGTCTACCGAGAATCATATTATATGAAAGCAAACTGAGCATGACATGAAAAAGGGTAGATAATGTCATGGATCCAACCTTTATGGGTAAAGTTATGGTACCCAAGGATTGTTTACCAACATTATCAAAGCCACAGATGCTAAGCCTATCCGGTTTGATTAAAGATGTGTCGATCTTGATTTTATGTAGTAGGTTCATGCCACAAAATTTAAGATTCAATCCATTGTCAATCATAACTCGCTTTATAAACTTTTTGTCTATTGTGACAAAGATTATAGGTGGATCACATTCATCTTTAGTTGGCAGTATTTCATGTTGTTGAAATAGAATATCCATTTTTGTCGAATGCATACAGTCTAACAAAGATGCTACATCGTTCAAATTAATAGTAGGTGGTACAATCACCTTTTGTAAAGCTTCTTGAAGCATTCCGTGGTATGTAGGTGATGTTTGTATTAAATCCCAAAGAGAGATTTTAGTTGGAGTAGCACGAAGCTTCTCAACAAGACCACACTCTTGTCCACCTTTATGAGTAAGATGAGGCAGTGCAGGTAGCATAGGTTGAGAGGTTGGAAGAGAGACATGCATGTGTGGTGCTTTCTTATTTTGCTTGTTATTACAGGTGTTGTAGGTGTAAGCAATCATGGGATGCTGCGGCACATTTTGAACACCTTGATTTCTTTGAGTGATTTGTCTTGCAACGCTTAGAATGTAACCTGGGGGTTGAGGTGGTTTTGGATCACTTGGAGCCGTAATCATCAGTTTTGAGCAAGAAAGTGTACTGGGTGCCCCATTCATAATGAGTTTAGGAACATTAGTATACTTATGCACTATCCCCTTATTAGGTTGAATGATTCTATTAGTGATGATTGAATTAAAATTATTTTTACTATGATTAAGCTTGACATCTATCCCTAAAGGATTTAATGTGAGGGACCTCTCTTGATCCACCAATGCTTCATCTTGTCTAGGGAGAGCATTGGAATGAAAGGAAGGTAAGGTGTTGTTGATGGAATTGTCGATGATTGTATCTTTAGTGGTGTCCAAGGGTTTTGAATATGTAACCAAAGGAGAACTATTCACATCCTTAGTGATGTCCAAAGTACTTAAACATACATCCAAAGGAGGAAGATCAAGGGTACATTTACTTCCTTAGTGATATCCAAGGTGCTTAAACATTCAACTAAAGGAGGAAAAGGGTGAATACTAGAATCATCATCATCGTCATATACTTTAGATATTAGGTCCAATGCATTATCATGATTTATAGAAATATCACAATCCTTTTTCTCATGAGTGTTCATGGATATGAATTCGATTAGACTTTCTAATAATGAAGGATGCTCACCCATGAGAGTTATGCATCTATGAAAATCAAGATATTTGATATATGCATGCAAAGATACCAAATAAAAATGACATGAAGATGCCATATTAGAATGTCTTGAAACATCAATGTGCAATAGGATCTAGTAAGACAAGACATGCAAAGTTTTATGATACTTAATAGACCCTAGATGTGAGACTATTTCACATCCTAGCACTTGTTTGAGGGAAATGGGTACTAAAAGACACACAGTCCAAAACAAACACAGTGTATAAGAGAAAAGAGTGCTACACAACAAGGCCAAGTTAATGCTTTTAAAGGTTTTGTTCAAAAAGATGTGAAAAAGGTGTAACAACACTTAGTGTTGAAATACACACTGTGTAGCTGATGACGACATGGTTCGGTGGTTAAGTCGCTCAGTTGTAGTGGTGGCCACCAGAGTTCAAACCTCCGCTGGGCCAATGAGCTTGCAAGGCTTTACACCTTCGTTGGGCCAATGACATCGCGGGTTTGAAGTGTTCTTGCTAGGGGATGAGGTCCCCCATGTTGTGGCCTCACCGGTTCATTGCTCCGGGCAAAAGCATTCGCATGGAGCCGGAGGGCGTGTCACACCAGCGTCGCCGATCACGTTAAAAAGTTTACCAGGTGCATTTAAAAAAAAAAAAACACACTGTGTAATTAAGATTATGCCAATTTTCACACAATGATATGAAATTATGCAAAATTTTTAGATATGAATATATGCTTGAATATGAGTGCAAGATTTGAAATGCAAGATATCTAAGATGAATGTAAATGCTCAATTTTTTCACTTTTTTCAATGCAAATGCACAAAATATGTGATGAAATTAGGAGAATGATGAGGGGCAAAAAATTAAAACCTTTTAATCAGTCCAATAATGCAGCAAAATTTGTCACAACACACCAATCTTGCAATGCTAGATGAAAGATTAGCCAAAATGTAGTAAAAATGCAAGGATTTTCAAAACCCTAATAGAAAAATTAAGGCATGAAAGTATGCAAAATGATGAATGGATGGAATCTAATCAGATTTAATATGCAAAATAAATCAGTTCAGATTTGAAATGAGATGCAAAGTGCAAGTGAAATTTTAAGGAAAAATGAATGAATGTGTATTTGTTGAAATACACAATGTGTACATGCAACAACAGGCAATGATGAAACACTATAGTCAAAAATCAGATTTGAATGATTGTTAAAATGAGTAGTAAAATCTGAGACAAGATTTTAACTACAAACCCTAGCTTTTGCAATTACTAGGTTATATGAAAAATGCAAAATTTCAAGCGAACCCTAGCAAACAAAGTATGTAAATGCAAGGTAAATGATTATGAAATGATGAATTGCTGTAATTTATGTTAGATATGATGTAAATATTAGAGATTTAAATGATTTAGATGAAATGCAATGAAAATAGTGCAAACTATGCCTAAATGCAAGCCTAGGATTTATGATTTTTTTAAAATTTTCATTTTTTTTGTAAGATTTTCAAATGTATAATGATGACAATGAAATGTATGAATGCAAATCTGATGTACAACACTGAACAAGATGCAATGTTCAGAAAAACACAGGTTCACCAAAATGTTATGTAGAAAAAGAGGGTTTGTTGATTTGATTGATAGTTTAATTAGATCCTCCTTCCACTACATACATTCAAGGACATTAAACTGAGTTGAATCACAAATTTTGCAAGAGTACTCAACTACAGGTTTGGTGTCACTTGGAATGATAAGGAAATTTGGAATTTGTTGATTAATTTGTTAACTTTAGTTTGATTAAGCGTAAACCCCTAATTATGGAAAATCGTAAACAAACAGATGAAACCTGACAAATGCTCGCATAGGAAGGCACTAAATACAAATTAGATACATACCGGATTTCAGGTTTCAGAAGGCAGAAACTTCAGGGACAAAAGAGTAGGTGCCCTTGTCCAATGCAGTGCTTTTTCTAAGGGCTTCCTGATATTTTCTGCTACAGACTGCAACCACTTCAAAGATTCCTGACAGTGCTAAATTGAGGGACAAAAGAGAGGGTGCCCTTGTCCATTTAGGGTTTGTTTCTGTCATTTTTTTAAGATCTGGATTCTTCCTACTCTGTATTGACCTCCTACAACTCCTCTCCATAGAATCTGACACCTGTAACCTGCAATCACAAGAGAGGGGTTGGGGGTTGTGGGTTTAGGAGCTTGCCTCAGTCAAACCTCAAAATGACATTCAAGCCTTCCAACACCGTTGTTAGATAGAGAGTGCGTGTCCTTGCAAGACAGAGGAAAAAGTAATGCTATGATAAATGATTGAAACATAAAGTAAATATCACCTTGGAGGTGAAGCTCTCATGGGGAGATGAAGATCTTTCATGCCATGAGGAGATGGATTGATGAAGACAAATTTGTAACAAACATGAACAAACACAACACAATACTACTCTACAACATAATGAAAGCCTTGAGTATCCTTAGTATAAGATCACAAGTTCACATTATCTATCTAGTTGTAAAATGAACTCCTAAACATGATTATATATGCATTCCCGCTAAGATTTCGTAATTCAAACTTAAGATGCTGACAAGGAAATCTTTTAATGGTCACAAAATTGACATTCAAATTTGGGACACCAACAAAATAGGGTAGGACAAGGGCGCTGGTGCCCTTGTCCAAGGACCTATTTTAGGCCCTGATTAAGATTTAGGATTCACCCCTAGGTCCCATTTGACATGGGTTTCGGGGGATTTTGCTTCGGGATTCATTTTTAACATGCATGATTAAATCTAAGGGACCTGGGAGCTAAACTTAGGAAGTCCAAGGGGGACATTTTACGACATAACACAATCATAATCTTATTTAGATCCTAGTGGTCTTACATCCACATCCACCAATCCAATTTTCCTAAGATCCACATCAAGATCATTGACAAAGGTTGTGGGGAATATGAGATACAAGACACCTTTCATATAGGTAAGCTCCCTCTTTCTACATAGTCTCATGGCTAAACTAAAATGAGGTAGAGGAAAACATAGACTATGCTATAGTATGGCTCAACTAAGTATTTTGCACACTATGGTTTCCTTGCTCACAATGAGATTGAAAGTCCAAATAGCTCTTGGATCTATGATGATGAGGAATTCACATATTGCTTAAAAAATAATGAATATCTTGTAGCTATTCAAATGTGTAAGAATATGAAATACAGAGGAAAGGGTCTTTGACTTCATGAACAAGGCATCCTTGAACTCATACATGTTTATGAGAATACATCAATTGGGGGTTGGGATATGTGCCCTTTGATGTGCCATCCCATAGTGCCAGTGATTCCTCTAAGATTATTGGGAATTCTTCCTCCAACATTGAACACATTAAGACAATGTCCAGTCATGGCTCTTATGAAGATCTTGCTACCACTAATCTCTTATATGAAACCACCATCTTTACCATTGAAGTTGACCTCAAATATCCTAAGCTTATTGATTGGGGCTGACAAGATTGTGTACCATTAGACATGTTTTAAAATGACAAATAATTTACTAAGCTTATGAGGCTTTGGGATCACATTCGACAAGGAAATCATAAGAAGAGATTTGAAATTAAACTTAATGCATATACATAATTTGGGGAGTGATAAGAGTTCTCTAGTCAAGAAAAAAAAGAAATCAAAAGGACAAAGTAGTAAAAGTTCAAAGCCCATTAATGAGAACCTTTTTGAGGCACTATTCAACAAAAATCAAGAAAAAATATCCATGATTGAGGAACTCAACCTTTCCCTAGAACCTACTTAGTTACAAGATGGGTCACCATTGTTGGTTGAAGAAGGCTTAGATGTCAATCTTGGGACAGAGGAAATTTATAAGATGACTCAAATTGTAGCAACCTTGGATTCTAATGAGGAGGAAACTCTTATTGTTGTACTCAAAGAATTTCTAGATATATTTGCCTAGTCTTATGTTGATATGCGAAGGTTATATCCTTCTTTCATGGTACACCACCTCATTTTGCATTTTGATGCCAAATCAGTAAAGTAAAAGTTAAGAAAACTGTATCCCAAGATCATTCTCTTTATTAAAGAAGAGTTATAGAAGTTGTTGGAAGTGGGGTTTATTCGGCCTATTGACTATCTAGAGTGGATCTCCAATATTATTCACGTGAGTAAGAAAATCAAAGGTATCTATGTATGTAATGAATTTCAAGATATCGACAAAGCATGTTCAAAGGATGATTTTCCTTTACCTACTATTGGCACAATAGTTGACCTCATTGCAGGGAATGAGATATGTTATTTCTCATGGATGGTTTTTTAGGTGACAAACAAATCCAAATAGCCCTTGAAGATCAACACAAAATGGCCTTGATGACTCCTTGGGGGATGTTCTACTATAAAGTCATGCCTTTTGGTTTGAAAAATGCTAGGGAAACCTATTAGTGAGTGATGACCATGATATTCCATGATATGCTTCATGATATTGTTGAAGACTATGTGGATGACATATTAGGTAAATCTAAAAATAGAATAGAGCATCCTCCATCCCTACACCACATCTTTTAAAGATTGAGAGAGTATAAGGTCCACTTGAATACGAAGAAGTGCATATTTGGTGTAACCTTAGGCAAGTTGTTAGGTTTCACTGTATCTTAGAATGGCATAGAGGTGGATCCTATAAAAGTTAACTCCATTACAAAAATACCTCCACCAAAAAATCTTAAACAACTTCATAGGCTCTAAGGGAAGATTTAGGCTATAAGGAGATTCATTACTTAGCTTGCAGAAAAGTGTCAACCATACTCACATCTCCTAAATAAAAATGTGGACTTTCATTGGGATAAGTCATGCCAAAAATCGTTTGACCAACTTAAGCAATATCTTGCCAATCCACTAGTTCTCATGACACTTGTATGAAACAGACCCATGTTACTATACATCTTGGCAACATAACATGATTTGGGAGACCTCCTAGCATAGCATGATGACCAAGGGCAAGAACAAACTATTTAATACTTTAGCAAATATTTTGTTGGTTATGAAGTCAATTACACTTCCATGGAGAAGGCAACATGTTTAGTAGTGTTTGCATCACAAAAACTTAGGCAAGTTATATGTTCAATTACAAAATATAGCTCATGGAAAAAAATGACCGACTCAAGTATCTTTTATCAAAAACATCCTTAACTAGAAGAATAGCTAAGTAGGTCATATTGCTTAGAAAATTTGACATTGGGTATATATATCAAAAATCAATCAAATGGTAGGTGATAGTTGATTAGTTGATAGAAGTACCATTGAGAGATACCTAACTATTAACCTTGGATTTCCTTGATGAATCTATTTTAAACCTCAAAGAATCACGTGAATAGAAGCTCTATTTTGATGGTTCTTTCATTACTTGTGGCTTAGGGGAAGGCATCTTGTTCCTTATGTTGTAAGGGGATCTCATACCTAAGGCATTCAAAATTGGGTTTCCTTGTGCAAACAACATTGCAGAATATGAAGCCCTAATTTTAGGTTTAAATTTAGTAGTTTGGTGAATATCCAACACCTATTGGATTTTATTGATTCCTAGTTGGTTATCAAACAATTTAATGATGAATCTCATACAAAGGATGAAAAACCTACCCCATATAAGAGAATGATTGATAGTTTTATGAAATATTTCACCCACATCTAGTTCAAAAATCAACAATAAAATTATTGATGCCATGACCATAATTAGATCCCTTCTTACAATGATAATTTATATGTAGGAGTGCTAGATCTTGGTCAAACAATTTCTCATCCCTATACATATGATGTCCTAGATATAGAAATGGCATGTGAAATTGTTAGCCCTAATTCTCCTTGGTATCATGAAATCTACACTTATGTCAACAACCAAATCCTCCCACCTATACTTTCATCCAATCAACACAAATCCTTCATTAACATCACATCTCATTTCACCCTCCTTGGTGGTGCACTCTACTACATGAGTTATGATGGCACCTTGTTAAGATGCCTCAATTCAGATGAAGCAAACTTATCAACCAAAAAAGTTCACAATAGTATTTGTGAAGCACACATAAATGTCATAGTCCTAGCCAAGAAGCTTCTAAGAATAAGATATTATTGGCCCACCATGGAGCATGATGCATATCAGTATGTCAAAAAATATGTAGCCTATCAAAAGCACAAAGATTTAATTCATAAATGATTGGATGATTTTGTTATACTTTCTACAAATTGAAGTGTCATGCCCCTTTTTCTTGTGAAATGAGCTTGATAACCTGTGGGAGTGTAGTCATGTTACAATTTACTATTTATATTCAATAATTATCTTGGTTGGAAGTGGTTGATAGTGTTTACATCCATAACATGATTAAATTTATCTTGAGGGTGGAGGAATAGATGTTTTTGTTCCTCCGAGAGATTTGATATGAAATGAGGATACTCCCAACATGACTCGATATCATGCCCCCTTCTCTTGTGAAATGAGTAGTACTTATCATGATTGTAAGTTTAAGGTTTTTGATTATTGTATGAGTTCTCACTTGGTCTACCTTCTTGCTCACAATTGATTCTTGGGGGATAATCAGTAGTGTTGACACTTCAGTTCCCCAAATTCATATAAATATCATCATTGTTGTAATTAGATGGTGAGATGTTTATTGCATCATTACTTCTATTGTGGTTTACCAACCTTCCATTGGTATCATACTCCTTTCTTCTGCTAGCAATAGTGTCTTGATCAATTCTAAGGATACTCTCAAGCGCCTCTTCATATTATTTATAAGGGAGTTTCTGGACCCCTTCTCATCTATCCTTGTTGAGAGCATGTAAGAAGAGATCATAGAGTTCCCTATGGTCCATGTTTGGTGCACTAGTTGAAGAATAAAGGACTTGCCTCCATCGTGTGATAAAATGTGTGATCGAATCATTGGTTTCTTATTTGATCATTAAAAATTCTCTTATTCCCATTTGACTAGTTTGTTTATGTCAAAGGCAACCACAAATTGATCAATGAGTTTTGTTACATCCCCAACTTATGGTTTATCTTAATATTGCTTTTGTGTGGTAATTAGGATGATTAATCATAGTTTAATGATTAGAGGTTTGTGGAAAATATCAGAAAATTGACTGATGTTAGTTAGACATGAGATTACATGTTGATATGATTATTTAATTATTATGATTTGTGAATCAAATGATGATACACTAATCATGGTTATATGGTTGTGAGTGTGATCAAGAAAAGAATCTTCCTTCAAAAATGGAAGGAGAGTATCATTTGGGAGGAGGAGATAGATTTGGGAAAGAGTCAGATTGCCATTTGAGTATCAAATTAAGTCTTTGTGAAACTGTGCAAGGTAGAGTGAGTTTACATCGTTTCCTTTCTAGTCATTTCCTTTTTGTGTCGTCATGATAGTTTGGGTTATCTCAATGTCTTCTACGTCGATTCAACTAAACTATGTTCCTAGAACGTCAACGTAAGTCGAGAGATAATCTCACTAGGTAGTCGAGTACTTCCTTATTTCTTTATTTATTTCTGTATCAAGGTTTTGAATCTATTATTCCTTTTTATATATTACTTATGGTTTATAATGAAGAGGGGGGAGTGGTACCCAACCCCTAAATCGCATTTTGTTTGTGCCACCCTATTGAAGATGATGTCATTTGATGACATATTGGATTGTTATGTTTACCCTTATACATCATGTAGATGCAAGGGAAACTTAATGTGATATAATCATTTTAGCCTTGTGATCGGGCACGTTACTATCATTAATGTACATATGTAATAAGTTAATAGGCCGACCACCACCCATGGTGAGTGGGATGAGTGGAGGCCATTTCAGATCCATTTAGATCCCCACCCTCATTGTCCACTCCATGATAGCAGATAATGGACTATGAAACCCAAAAGGCTATGGGGTGGTGGAGTGGGTTAACTATTCTATCACATTGTTGAGCTTGAAAGGTGGTGAGCCTTATTGCATGCAAGGCATGCAAAAGAAGGGATAATACCTTTGTTTTTGTGTGTATCTTTTAGCGCTTGAGAGAGAAAGAAAGGAGTTGGTGAATCAAGTTTCTTTGTGAAAAGAATTTGCTATCATAGCAATGATATGGGAGTATGATAGTGCTCGGTTTTAGAGCCGTCGATAGGCTTTCGGAGTGTCCCTCGATAGGCCGACTCCATTATATATATATAAATCCTTTAGGTATGAATCATAGTCTTTGAAAGACTCTTATCACTTGGCATGTTAAATAAATGTTATACTGCTATGTATGGGGTCGACTGTGTCGATGTATAAAGGTAAAGCTTACTGTGATTATTGTTGAAGCCCCTCGAGGCTGAAGCACTTGCTGTGATTATTGTTTTAAGACCCCTGAGGTCATAAACCTTGTTATCTCATACACTATGGTGTAATCCTTGAAGGCCCTTGAGGTTGTATGTGAATCTATAATGCTAAGATTATAATCACTGTTGATAACTAAGCCGATCGAGGCCATGAGGCCGAGCTTGTGCTTTGTTATAGCATGCAAGTATGCCTATGTGCCGATACGACATGGATTTAAAACTATTTAGTAATACCCTTGAAGCTTTCATTGTTGTGCTCGAGCTGACTGTGCTCAATAATTAAAGTATAAAGAACTATTATGATAGAGTATGTGCATTGGAAAGCCATCTTGGGAGTAGGCCGAGAGCCTTTCCTCAAGCCATGATAACATTTATCATGAATCTTTAAACCAGTGACTGTGCATGAGGCACTTAGTAGCTGATCTTGAGGACTACAATCACAGTGTTTGACTGTTAATGATGGTTATTATGATAACCATGGTGCATTCCTTGAATTTAAAAGAATATATGTATTGACTCCTTGTTAAAGAAGGAGGTTTTATAAATGATAAATAATATTATTATCAAGGTAGCATTAAATGCATGCCAACTTTATTGGAGAGATTACTCTTCTTGATATGTATTTCCTTATGAGATTGAAAACTAAGTTTAGTATGAATCTCTTACATTGTAATGTAAATGAAATCCATCTACTTTCGAATGGCCAAATTCCACGAATGGGGTATAAAATATTATAAACTCATGTGGGTGTTTGAGTTAGGGTCTTTTTGTTAAGATTGTCTTATTAGACTAATGTGATTTAAGTCTTTGATGATATGAACATGAATGTAAACCTTGTGATAGGTCAACATGAAACTGTGAACCTAGGAAGGTCATAAGTTGGAAAACTTGATTTGGCTATTGCCATTTTGAAACATGCAATAGAGTGACGAGGAGTCACAGGTTCCCCATTGCGAAAACAACATAACATATTTGAATGTACTCCCAAGATAGGAGTTGATTGTCCAAGATTTGGACTAAGAATGAAACAAACTTATTTATCTTAGACCTAAATGAGGGTCAAAACTATGAATACTATAGGATGCGACAACTTCTAAGTTGAGTCGAGGTGGTGGACATACGACTATGTTCACTACAGAACATATATGTATGTAAATCTTTGGGCAAAGTAATGCATCCGTCTTTGCGTGCATTGTCGGTCCACAATGATCCAGATGGCATAATGTTTCTAGTAGTGTCATACATAGTTAGAGTGTATCTATAGTTGTATGACCATGAGACATTATGAAGGACACAACACTATATACTCAGATGTCAAACCTAGCGGTTCCCTTTATCTATATCCTCCATGAAGGGTAGGGCCGCTTCCAGGTAGGAAGTTGTGCGGGGATCACCGGTCTGTGGTTGGAGGAAAAGCACTCAGATGATGCTCTCCTTCCCAAGCAGAAGATAAGCTGAGGCTTATGAAGACAGATGTCGAAATTCCAGATACAGTGCTTTTCTTTATATGAGTTGATCTAGTCAGTTATTATGCATATTTATTTATTTGATGCCTTGAGCATAGCTTTGTACATGTATAGTGAAGACCATTCACTAATGAGTTATCTTTGTATATTGTAAATCTAAGTTTTGTTATGTTATGGATAAGAATAACATGCTTAATTATCATGATGATATTAATTCATTCTTGCTTAACTGTGATTATGTTAATCATGATGTATTCTTACTCTTAGTTAAAATGGTTAATTATGGTTATTTTTTTGGGGTAATGTGTGATGGCATGTTACATATGGTATTAGAGCTACCAAGTTCAATACATGGACCTATGAGCTCACTACATAATGATTTTCTTTATCCAACATTAACAGTTGCTAATGCTTGGATGTTCTTATGCTAGAATAGTAAGAATAAGAACACCACCTAGAAAGAAGGTAACGAAAAATGGACATTACCTATGTTACCTTAAGGCCTTGAGGGAGTGAGCCACAAGAATGAAACGCCTTGAACAAACTAGTTGCTTGGTAGGCGCATGGTTGGCTGATGATGAGACCTTCGTTTATGCTATTAAACACATCAAGCAAGACTTGAGGAAAGTAGTTATGATTGTTGCTCCTAACTTTGAAAATGAATCAGCGAAACCTCTACACCTAAGGGACCAGTCATGGAAAGTAATCCTAAGGATCCTAATGTTAATAAGGAGGTTGTGGATGAGTACATGTGAGTATGTACACCTCCTAAAACTGATGTGATAAATCTCAAGGTTGAGAAATGAACATGGGAAGGTATCCCAATCTGATAATAACTTGTAGTAGCAAGATGTAAACAAAATTTTGTAATTTTGGATGGATTATATGTAATCCATGGAAAACTATAATGCAATTGAAAATTTTTACCAAATCTTTCCTTTCTTGTTAAAGATTACATGAATGAGAATAGATTTATATTATGAATGGATTCAATGATATGGAAAACTAATCCATGATTAATCTGCAAACTTTAGGAGAAGTAGATTGCAACAAGGTTTAGATAGGAACTAGGATGGGAGATAGTTAGGATGAAGGGCAATCTTCAGGGCACTCTGAATCTAAAATCGACTAGATCCTTGCTATGCTTCAAGAGACGAGAGTGAGAGTTAGAACTCTCGAGCAGGAGGCCAGGGGTCGACATTGACCCAGGTGGGAAGCCTATTATGGGAGTGATGATGAGGCACATCATAATGACACCACCCAAAGTGAGCACAAAGAGAATAACTCTGAGGCCAGACAAGAAGAGGATAGAAGAAGCCATTTGGCTTTGGAATTATCCTGGGACATAAAAAAGGTTACGCCTCCCAAGTTTGATGGGTCTATAAGCGGAGATGCTGCGGAGGCATTGAAATGGAAAAGTATTTCGAAATAAGAAACTATATTGAGATCACCAAAGAGGTATGGGGAGCATACCAATTGGTGGGTGAAGCATCCATATGGTGGATGAACAAAAAGACAGAGTTAGGCTTGAGGTCCACAAATCTAACCTGGGATAGGTTCATGGTACTCTTTAGGAAAAGATGGTTGCCTCAGTTGTTTTATGACCAGAAGCTTATAGACTTTTAGAATCTGAAACGAGGCAAATTATCTATGAATGAATATTGGGAAAATTTCACTCGCCTACTTAAGTATGTGCCGCAATACCAGCATGATGAGAGATTTCACATCTGAAAGTTTATAATGGGATTGAACACCCAGATTGGGGGTGAGGTTGACGTGCATGGTCCCACTTCAATGGACCAGGTCTATGAGAAGGCCATCAAACAGGAACAAAAATTGAAGGCTATGTTTGCTTATATAGAAAGGAACCGAAAGAGGTATAATTGGTCCCAATCTTCCCAATCTTCTAAGAAAAGGGGGGAAAAGTAAGATTTTAGTGAGAAAAATGATAAAGGGGCCAAGAATAAGAAAACTGAGTCCGAGGGGGAGAAGAAGGGCAATAACCACTCCAAGAAAAATGGAGACAATTCTAGGAAACCTTATGAAAGGCGAGGACCCCGTGGGAGGGTGCTATACATGTGGTAGAGACCATTATGCCAACTAGTGTCATAACAAGATGCAGGGAGCACAACCATGAGGAAACCCTCTGGCCTCTCAACAGGCGGTGTTCTAGCAACGCATTCATGCAACCTTGGAAAATAGGCAGGTCGAATACCAAATTACTCCCATTGAAACTAAAGGTATTTTATCAGGTCTCCCAATTTTAGTTTTGATTGATACAGTTGGTGCTATAGAATGTTTTGTTTCCCCAAAAGTTTTAAGAAAATTTTATAGAAAGGTTGGATACATGGCAAAAACTTGTTCAGTAGAATATGTAAATCAAACCAAGGCTTAGGTAGAGAAATGCTTTTTTGAGGCTAAGGTTGAACTTCCAAGTTTTTCCACTGAAGTGAACCTTTATGTAGCCCCACTAGGCTCATATGATGTTATCCTTGGGATAAATTGGTTATGGAGACATCGAACCAAAGTGGACTGTTATGCCAAAATAGTAGAATGCCTTGATGACATAGGAAACAAAGTCTTTCTACAAAGGAACCCTAGGGAAGTCAAACTAAGACAAATTTCTGTCCTACAAATGAAAAGAGCTCAAAGAAAAGGATGCCAACTTTTTGCTGTCAAAATGGAAAAACTAAACGGTTTTGAGGAAACCAATTTCTAAGACAATTTAATGTTTTATGAATCTCAGAAACTCAATGGAGTTGGGAAGGAGTCCATAGATTGGGAGAGATCAGATATGGACAAGTACCCTTTTCTTAGAGATTTTGAGGATGTATTTCCAAATGAAATACGAGGATTACCTCCTAAAAGAGCTTTTGATTTCTCCATAGATATAATTCCAAGATAGGTACCTATATCTAAATCTCCATATAGAATGACTACTATAGAATTAATGGAGCTAAAGGCTCAATTGCAGGAATTATTGGATAAAGGACTGATAAGACCCAATGTGCCACCCTGGGCAGCACAAGTAATATTTATGAAAAAGAAAGATGGTACCTTGCGGTTATGCATAGATTACCGCATGTTAAATAAAGCAACAATTAAGAATAAATATCCATTTCCTTGCATTGATGATCTATTCGATCAAATGAGAGGAGCAACTGTGTTTTCTAAAATTGATCTTTGGTTTGTGTACCACCAATTGAGGTTGAAGGATGAGGACATCCATAAAACAACCTTCAAAACAAGGTATGGCCATTATGAGTTCACTGTCTTGCCTTTTGGATTAACAAATGCACCTGCCACGTTTATGAATTTAATGAACAGTGTGTTTAGAGACTATTTGGACAAGTTTTTCCTAGTTTTTCTTGATGGAATCCTAATCTACTCTAATAATGAGGAAGAACACCTTCAACATTTAAGGAATGTTCTCTAGAGGTTGAGAGAGCATAAACTGTATGATAAGCTCTCTAAATGTACTTTCTTTCAAAGAGAAGTACAATTGGGCCACATAATTTTAGCTAAGGGAATAGATGAAATGACATATTGGAATGGCTGGTACGAAGGAATGTACATGAGGTCTGAAGTTTCATGGGCCTTGCAGGATATTACAGGAAATTTGTGAAAAACTTTTCAAAAATTACTTATCTTATAACTTCTTTGCAGAGGAAAGGCAAGAGGTTTGAATGGTCAAATAAGTGCTAGGAGGCATTTGACCAACTAAAGGAAAAATTGACTTCAGCACCAATCTTTAAAGTACCTAACCCAGAAGGTCAATTTGTAATCATTACCGATGACTCAGGGGAAGGCTTAGGTGGTATACTAGTCCAAGATGGACAAGTCATTGCATATGAATCTCAGAAACTGAAAACTTATGAACAAAACTATGCCCCTCATGATTTGGAGCTGGTAGCAGTCATTCATGCTCTGCAAATGTGGAGACATTACTTTCTTGGGAAACCCTTTGAGCTGAAAACATACCATCAAGGGCTCAAATATCTATTCACTCAACCACATCTAAATGCTCGCCAAAGAAGATGGTTGGAATTCATCTTGGATTATGATTTCAAGATTAAATATATTCAAGAAAAGGAAAACTGGGTGGAAGATGCCTTAAGTAGGAGAAGACATATCCCCTCAATGATCTCCATACATTCTAATTTTAAGAATCGGGTACTACAAAAGTCTAAGGGAGATGAGTTTTACGAGCATATAAAACATGCCCTCTTGGAGTATCCCGAAATCTGAAATATGATGGATTTAACCTTGAACCAGATGGGTTATTAAGGTATAAAGGAAGGATATATGTACCTAACTCTGTGGAGTTAAGGAATATGGTGTGGAAGGAGGTTCATTCTGCATCGTATTCAGGACATCTTGGAGTAACAAAGTTACTTGCTGATGTCAAACCCCTATATTTCTGGAAAGGAATGAAGATGGATGCTACAAGTTTTATAGCTACATGTATAGAATGCCAGAGGGTGAAGGCGGAACACCATCACCTGACAGGACTTTTATACCCTCATGAAATTCTAGAATGGAAATGGAAAATTATAAGCATGGACTTTGTGCAAGGACTTCCTATGTCAAGGAAAAGGCACAATGCTATTTTGGTTGTGGTGGATAGACTCACCAAAGCGGCTCATTTTATACCTGGGAACTTGATGGATGGGGCACCCATCATAGCCCGCAAAGTTGTGTAGGAAATCTTCAGATTACATGGCATACCTGAGAAGATTATCTCAGATAGGGATGCTCGAATGACATTAAGGCTTTGGCAAACCTTGTTTTCCTCACTTGGAACCCAATTAAATATAAGCTCTGCTTATCATCCCAAAATGGATGGCCAAACTGAAAGGGTAAACCAAGTGTTGGAGGATTTATTGAGGATGTATTGCATGGACCAGCAATACAAATGGGAATATTATCTTCCTTTGGTAGAATTTTCCTATAATAATTCCTATTGTTCTACAATTAAGATGGCTCCATTTGAAGCATTATATGGAAGAAAATGTTGAACCCCTATAAGCTGGGACAAGCTAGAAGATAGGGTTAGCCTTGGTCCAGATATACTGTCAAAAATGGAAGAGCAAGTCCATCTGATCAAGAAAAGGTTAGCGGAAGCCAATGATAGGTAAAAACATTATGCGGATGCTAAATGCACTGAAAGGCATTTATCAGTGGGAGAAAAAGTCCTTCTAAGGGTAAAACCTCAAAAGAGCTCCATTAAGTTTGGGAAGACATCCAAACTAGATCCTGGATATGTGGGTCCCTTCGAAGTTCTCGAAGAGATCAACCTAGTCACATACATAATTACTCTACCGCCAGCCCTTGCCATGATGCATAATGTTTTTCATATTTCCTATTTGAAAAAGTTTAATGTAGGAGATAATCATATTCCTATTCTTGATTGGAATGCTATATAGGTGAAGGACCCAGGGGTGGTAGTGATCAAGCCCATTAAGGTGCTCAAAACGCATAAGCTACGCTTATGTAACAAAGAGATAACTTAATGCAAGGTTAAGTGGGACTAGCATGCAGAGGAAAATGCCACCTAGGAAAACTATAAGGATATTTATGTGAGATTTCCCCATCTCTTTTGAAAAACTTTTTATTATGCTCACACAAAACTTTTCTTATTATGTTGGTTGATTCTGAAAACATTTAATCATCGGGGACGGTGATTCTTATGGGGGAGATATGTTACATCCCCAACTTATGGTTTAGATTAATCATGCTTTTGTATGGTAATCATGATGATTAATCATAGTTTAATGATTAGATGTTTGTGGAAAATATTAGATTTAAAGCCATTCCATTCCTCGGTCGTCGATAGGCTTTCAGGAGTGTCCCTCGACAAGCTGACTCCATTATACATATATAAATCCTTTAGGTATGAATCATAGTCTTTGAAAGACACTTAGCACTTGGCATGTTAAATAAATGTTACTACTGCTATGTATGGGGTTGATTGTGTCGACTTATATTGGTAAAGCTTGCTGTGATTATTGTTGAAGGCCCTTGAGGCTGAAGCACTTGTTGTGATTATTGTTTTAAGACCCTCGAGGTCATAAACCTTGTTTGATTAACTTTGTTATCTCATACACTATGGTGTAATCCTTGAAGGCCCTCGAGGCCGTATGTGAATCTATAATGCTAAGCTTATAATCATTGTTGACAACTAAGCCACTCAAGGCAATGAGGCCGAGCTTGTGCTTTGCTATAGCATGCAAGTATGCTTGTGTGCCGATATGACATGGATTTAAAACTATTTAGTAATACCCTTGAAGCTTTCATTGTTGTGCTCGAGCTGACTGTGCTCAATAATTAAAGTATAAAGAACTATTATGATAGAATATGTGCATTGGAAAGCTGGCTTGGGAGTAGGCTGAGAGTCTTTCATGGAGCCATGATAACATTTATCATGATTCTTTAAACCAGTGATTGTGCATGAGGCACTTAGCATTTGATCTTGAGGACTACAATCACAGTGTTCGACTGTTAATGATAGTTATTATGATAACCATGGTGCAGTCCTTGAATTTAAAAGAATATATGTATCGACTCCTTGTTAAAGAAGGAGGTTTGATAAATGATAAATAATATTATTATCAAGGAAGCATTAAATGCATGTTGGGTTTATTGCAGAGATTACTCTTCTTGATAATTATTTCCTTATGAGATTGAAAACTAAGTTTAGTATGAATCTCTTACATTGTAATGTAAATGAAAGCCATCTCCTTTCGAATGGACAAACTCCACGAATGGGGTATAAAATATTATAAACTCATGTGGGTATTTGAGTTAGGGCTTTTTGTTAAGATTGTCTTATTAGACTAATGTGATATAAGTCTTTGATGCTATGAACTTGAATGTAAAACTTGTGATAGGTCAACATGAAACTGTGAACCTAGGAAGGTCATAAGTTAGAAAACTTGATTTGGCTATTGCCATTTTAAAAGGTGGAATAGAGTGATGAGGAGTCATAGGTTCCCCGTTGCGAAAGCAACATAAGATATTTGAATGTACTCCCAAGATAGAAGCTGATTGTCCAAGATTTGGACTAAGAATGAACTAAACTTATTTATCCTAGACCTAAATGAGGGTCGAAACTATGAATACTATAGGATGAGACAACTTCTAAGTTGAGTCAAGGTGGTGGACATACGACTATGTTCATTGCGAAACATATATGTATGTAAATCTTTGGCCAAAGTAATGCATCCATCTCTGCGTGCATTGTCGGTCCACAGTGATCCAGATGGCATAATGTTTTCAGTAGTGTCATACATAATTAGAGTGGATCTATAGTTGTATGACCGTGAGACATTATGAAGGACACAACACTAGATAATCAGATGGCAAACCTAACGGTTCCCTTTATCTATATCCTTTGTGAAGGGTAGGGCCGCTTCCAAGTAGGAAGTTGTGTGGGGGACCACCTGTCTGTGGTTGGAGGAAAATCACTCGGATGATGCTCTCCTTCCCAAGCAGAAGACAAGCTGAGAGGTTTATGAAGACAAATGTCAAAGTTCTAGATACAATGCTTTTCTTTATATGTCTTAATAGTCAGTTATTATGCATATTTCTTTATTTGGTGCCTTGAGCATGTAGGTTTGTACATGTATAGTGAAGATCATTCACTAATGAGCTATCCTTGTATATTGTAAATCTAAGTTCTGTTATGTTCTGGAAAAGAATAACATGCTTAATTATCATGATGATATTAATTCATTCTTGTTTAGCTGTGATTATGTTAATCATGATGTATTCTCACTCTTAGTTAAAATGGTTAATTATGGTTATTTTTTTGGGTAATGTGTGATGGCATGTTACAAGTTTCCTAAAGGAGGGGATTGATTCTTTTGGAAGATGATAGTACTAATCTAAAGAGATACCTTCCAAAGTCTTTGGGAAAATATTTGTTACCACCCCATCCTTAGAAATAATTTCTCACACTACTATGATGTAGGCCTTGATATGTGAGTTGGGTCACCCTCTACTTTAAATTTTGGAAGCTCAAGGAGAGGATATGATAGTATGACATTACAAATGTTGTAGTCAAGATGCCCCTTTAAATACTCAAGGTATATTCGTAAGAAGGGGTTATGTGCAAATGATTTTGCTCCTCCATACATTATCCCTATAGGTAGAGCTTGTTGTGTTTGTTGTATTTCGAAGGGGATGCTAGATTATTGATAACCTGAGAGAGTTGAATAACTAGATGGCATGGTGTCTTTGTTTTGAAAATTACGTGGGATTGTTTGTGGTTGATTTTGTATTATAGGAATCCACCTATCTGATTAAAACTTGCCATGTTGAGTGATGAGGGAAGTAGATGCATGAATGCCTCATTACTTGTGAGAATGGAAGTTTAGATGAGAGGGGTCTTGGATTGCCCTCTAGTTTGGTTTGATTTTCTTAATAAAAGGATTTCCCTATACCCTAGTTCTTTTCTCAATTCTATTTTGGGAAGCACTTCTAGCCTTGAACATCTTGATTCATTGGACTAGAATGGCTATAAGGGTTGTAGGTGTGGCTTCCTCTGTTCTTTGATTTTTTCCATCTTGAAGTGGATTGTTTTGGATTGGGGTTTGAGTGATCCCATTTGTTTCCTTTGGTGACACTTAGTGTGCCATAGATTTTTCAGTTTGATGTTCTATGTGTAGGACTTCTCATGTCTCCCAAGCTTCTTGCAAGTTGTTCTCTAGATGGCTCACCTTGTTTTCCATATGGGTGGCCATTTTCCTATAGCTTGTTATGGGATGGTTTGATTGTATGACATTCACAACATTTGGGAAATAGGGATAATGCATCTTATCACTAGTCTCAGCCTTCTTGGTTGTCATTTGCCTCTTCTCATGGGTGTGGTGCTGCTTGTTGGCTAGATTCTGGCAAGGTTCCTCGCCTGGTGCTAGTAATTTCTCCTCCTCATTCTCATCAACCTATAGGTGAATTTCTTGAGGAAGAGGGTTCTCTCATTGGCTAGGAGCCTATTGATGACAGTTTTGTCCTCGATGATGTTTGGAGAAAACCAAATGATAAAGACCCCCTTTTTGTCGATGTTGCTTTAGCTACTTAGTATTTTTTATGATGTTTGGGTCTGGTCCTTTGTTGAACTTCAACTTTGTTTTAGACTATGTCCTACATAGACTCTAGGGGTGTGCCTTTCTACCACCCATCCTTTTTTGTGAATATTGTACTATTATCATTTTAGTTTATAAAAAGTAATATAGGCTTTATTTATAAAAAAAAAAGGTGGACATTTCGACAATGAAGAAGTGAGGCAAATAGCAACTATTCAGCATGCTTGGTAGAATGGGCTACTCTAACAAGGTTAAATTCATCTTTTATAAAGATGTGTTTAAAGAAGCTTTACACTAAGTAAATTACTTTCTTTTCGTGAATTTTTATGTAATATTTTTTCTTTATAAATAAGTGTTTATCATATTGCTTTAAAAAAGACATATTACACTAATTCACAAAGAACAAATAGAACGAATAAAATGGAATCACATCCCAAAATGTATATGGTATTACTTAGTATTTTAATTTAAAAATAAAAATAAAAAATCACAACTCGACTGTTCAAACTTAATAAAGAAAAGTAACAAGAAAGGAACACTACCAAAACAAGAGGCACTGCTTAGCAAATCATTTGAAATACGTAACTGTCAGAAATGGGTACTCCGTAATAAATATTAATTCTTCTACGCTGGTCGAAGTGGAAATATCGATGTGTAAAACTGGTGGAATCGACCGTAGAAGGCCATTTCACAGTATTGTTCTTGTCAATCCTTTGCTGGATTTATATTTAAGCCCAGAAATGGCAGAGATTTGCAGAAGCGCACCGACTGGCTGGAAGAGAGACTCAAAATAGCAAAAGGTAGTCCTGAATAGTTACCCTCTTTACCAGGCATATCTGTTTTCTAAATAAATGGCTAAGTTTTCATTTCTGGAAGGAGCTCTGTGTTTTTCTTTCGATTCATTGAACTCTCTTAAGCGCCCAGAGCTTCTGTAGATTTTCTTGTTTCGAATATTTTTATCAAATTAAATTTTTTTGTGACTGTCCATGACTGAAATCATAGTTGTCAAGAAACTCCATTAAAGGAATGTCTTTGAACTCACAAATATAATCCCTTTACTCTTTTAATTTCATACCCTAGTGGTATCCTGCATCTCCTGGTAACTATGTCTGTAATTATGTTTACAGTTTATTTATTTAATTGTGTAAAAAGAGGATGAAACCTCAGACGAAATTATGTTTACAGTTTATTAACTCGGAAAGAAGGTTTAAAGTCTGGTTGAAAGCATAAAGTCCATACATGAGGTTTTTACAGTCAATTAGATTGTAAGGAAAAGCTTCTGTATTTTGCTTTTTATTATTCAGTTCTGTTTTAATGATGGATAAAAAGTGTGATCTAAAATATTGAAAAAAATAAAATAACACAATTTTTTCATAAACTCTTCCTTACAAACATAAAATTTGGGAAAAAATTTCAGCAAGTTTTTCGTTCTTCTGAACGTTGGTGAAATTTATATAGTTTTTGTTTTTGAACTGGTTTTGTCTTCGAGATATGAAGGATCAATATTTTATGCAGGTTTATGGAGGCTTTTCACCGTAAAAAGAGGAAATGAACTGTGAGCAAATGGAGTGGTGGGACAGTGAAAATGAGGGGTCAAGTCCAAGAATTTCATTTTCTTTCAATCTCTCGGCAACTGACAGAACCTGGTCGGAGAAGCCAAAGAGAGAAGACATGATCAGTAGCAACTACGCCAAAGAATTTGAGTTTTGCAGAGAAAATAACTGCATCAAAACCCTGTCATATGCCGATGAACTGTTCGT
The DNA here is from genome assembly GCA_027924645.1 of Cunninghamia lanceolata. NCBI lineage: Eukaryota > Viridiplantae > Streptophyta > Pinopsida > Cupressales > Cupressaceae > Cunninghamia > Cunninghamia lanceolata. Next base: position 1,496,465 of record BSBN01001265.1, on the reverse strand, counting down.
AGACGGCAAAATTCTGCCTCCAGGTCGCGGTTTCGAATCTCAGCCACAAAACATGACTGATCATCTGAGTCCTGAAAATTCCAGGAGCCCTTCGCCGGTTCGATTACCATCCTTACCTCCTTCAAAAGAGGAAAGTGCCGCCGGGAAACGCAGCCCAAAGTCGTTTGGCAGGTGGAAGGTTTACTACTTGTGCATTTTGCCATTTTCCGGGCGCAAGTCGAAATCCTGCAATATAAAAAAGTTTAAATCTTCGACATGTCCTGGCCAAAGTGCCGATCATTTACAGGGAAAATCCAACACAACTGTGACAAAGGCACCGGATTTCCCCAAAGCCTTAACAGGTGCCCACAGTTCTCATTCCTATGCAAGGAATGGGATGTTCATGGAGAACTACAGCCCCTAAGCCTTAAAGGCCAACTTCCTCCCCAATATTTCAGAGGTAAACATGAGAGTAAGTGCAGTGCTGAATGTAAGCCCTGGAAAATATGGCAGGAAATCTCTAAAATCTCCTCCTGCTGGCTATATGGACAGATAAATCTGCCTGTAGATTAAAAATTTGTGCTAAATTTGCCTGTAGGTTTTTTTTTTTTTTTCAATTTGCCTGTAGATTATTATGATAAATATTGGATTATATTTGTTTTTTTCTCTCCACCATAGATTCCTTCTCTGGCCCTTAATTATTTTCAATATCGGTGTCTTACAATTTTTTTTAATGCCGATGTCAAATAAAAAAATAACGTCTCTTTTAGATGATTTCAAATCCATCATAGTATTTTGCAAACTATGAAAGATTTTATTTTCTAAGATTCTATATAGAGCTTTGTGCTAAAAGTTAAGGAACTTAATGTAATGACAAAATATAGATTAATTTTTTATCATTATTAATGAATAGTGCACTTTTTAAATTATAGAAAGAAATATAATATACATTAGTTTAAAAGAATATAGGTGGAATGACATCACAATTTGAAAAGTATATGTGAGAAATTATAAGTAAATTACATAAAAGTGGTTAAATTGTTAAGTAGTTTGTGTAATTTTAGCAAGAAGAGGAGTTAGGTTTGTATTAGAGGGTTTATTCCAATCATCTGAAAGGTCTTGGCCGTCAAGATTGGCTCTCAATTCGTAATGGTACTATTACCCTCTGTCTTTATCTTTTTCTTGATTAGCAAGAACAATACGGACAAGAGAAATAGAAAGAGCCAATTGAGGGTACTTGCCACTATTTCACTACCCAAATGTACTCTATCATGAGGCTGAGAAAAGTAGATTAACCACATTTTTGTGGGGACTGAAGACAGGTGAATGGAGAAGGACCACAAACAAAAAGCAAAAACAATAAAAGCTTATACCTTCAAGTCCTTGACCATGCCTACTCCTTGATAGAGTGGAGGACTGCTGCACTCGAAAACTAGTCCTTGCTATACTCAAAAGGTGATGGTGCAACTAAGTTGCTAATGTGGATTGCTCAAAATTTCACCAGCATAATAGTGCAGAAATGGAGGCAAAGGATAAATGGATAGCATGTGGCTAAGGCAAATAAGCATGGTGTTGAAAATGGCTACAGGAGGGCTCAATTTATAAATTTTTGGATAGGATCTAGATCAAGGGCTAAGACTAGGAAGTGGAATGAAGAGCTTAGATTGAGTGGTGTTGTGGGCCAATGAGAATGAGAGGTAGTGAGATCAAATGAGATTTTGAGGTGGGATGGAGGGCCAAGATTGAATCTTAGGGCATCTTTCAAACGAAGGGTTGAGATAAAAAGAAGAGTTGACTTTTGATTTTGTCCTCTAGTGGAGGGAATTTTTAATTTGGATTTATTTGGAGGAGTGATGAGGATAAGGACATGTATCATTCCAAATAATTAAATAATGTGTATTATTTAATTATTTGTGAGAGAGGGATAATGAGGGATTAAGATTAATTAAATGTGTTTAATTTAATTAACCATGGTTGGTGGAAATTAGTGGGATAGGCTAGTTAATTAAAAATAAATGAAATTTATTTAATTTAACAAGGTTGATAATGGTAAAGGGTTAAATTAATTAAATAAACAAAATTTATTTAATTAATTTAGGCTAATGGAGGGAAAGGGGAAATTAATTAAACAAATTAGGATTTATTTAATTAATTTAGGATGAAGGATAAGGGGATAATTAATTAAACAAATGAAATTTATTTAATTAATTTCGGATATGTTAGCATGAAAATGACATTAGCGTGGTATTAGTATGATAGCAGAAATGGTGGTGTAGGCCTTGTCATTTTCAGGTGTCTACAGCGACTAACCATATCCTCGATGCTCAAAAGCCATGTAAGCCATGAGATTGGTGTTTGGAACAAACATAGTGGCTACAACCATGTCTATGCCCTTGGGGAGGAGGACCCTTGCTAGAGGGAAAGGGTGGCACACGTGCAATAGTACATGGAGTGTTATGATATTTCTTGGAAATAAATGTAAAAATTAGTAAAGTAGCATACCACTTCGAGGGGGTGACCTCCAATAATTAGAAAATAATGTATGAATTCAATATTTGCAGATATGATGGTTTGAGAGAGTCTTCTCTCTTCCTTATTTATATGCATAAGTATGTAGGGACACACCCTTTCATCCTAACTAAGTTATCTTAAGGAATAACCATGACTAATAAATGAATCTATTAAGGTTAAGCATGCCACAAGTGCTTAACTTATTATAATAGAAGGATAGAATATTAGGAACCTAACACTATTAAGGTTAAGCATGCCACAAGTGCTTAACTTATTATAATAGAATGATAGAATATTAGGAACCTAACATGCCCATCCCCTTAAGAAAAGCATTGTCCTTAATGCTTAGCAACTTTGGATGTTTTTGTATGAATTGTTCATCTTCCCATGTTGCATCCTTAGTTGGTAGATTCTTCCACTTAATTAAAAACTTTGAGATGGCTCTATTTCACAATTGTTTTGTAACTCGTTTCTCAATAATTGCCTCAAGTTCCAAAATAAACTTCCCTTCTTCATCTAGCTTAGGTAATTTTGTTTAGATTGGAATATTATTACCTATTACTTTCTTTAGATGAGAGGCATGAAAAATAGGGTGAATTTTGGAAGAGGGTGGAAGTTCCAACTTATAAGCTACACTTCCTATTAGATGGATGACCTTATAGGGACCATTAAATTTGGGTACAAGCTTAATGTTCTTATCCTGCTTAAGTGAAATTTGTTTATAAGGTTGTAACTAAAGGAATACCCAATCTCCCTCCTCAAAATGCCTCTCACTACGATGTTGATATGTTCATTGTTTCATCCTATTTTGTGCCATAAGTAAATTCTCCTTAAGGATTTGTAATATTTCTTGTTCGCATTGAATATGATCCTCTATTGCATGAGCTTTAGAATGAGATTGTAAATAAGACGTAGTAGATGGTGGTGGGTAGCCATAAAGAGCCTCAAATGGAGTCATCTTTGTTAATGTGTGAAATGATGTGTTATACCACCACTCTGCTAGTGGTAGCCATTTAGACCATTGTGTTTGTTAGAGGTAAAACAATGTAAATATCCTTCCAAACATTTATTCACAATTTTTGTTTGGCCATCTGATTGTGGATGATAATATGAACTATGTGCTAGTTTTGTACCCCACGTTGTAAACAAGTTTGTCCAAAAGATGCTGGTGAAGATAGGGTCACAATCACTCACTATTATTTTGGGAATGCCATGAAGCTTGTAACATCCAAGTTCTAAAAACATAGTAAAACCAAAAATTTACCATAGAGTAAATCAACAAGGTAAAAATGAGATAGAGAATTTTTTTCTTTTGTTCAACATATAATCAAGTAACTACAATTACAAGATTTCTCTTTACAAAATACAATAAACCATATTGTCTTTCTCAATTACAATGTTTACAAACGTAAATCAATTATATATACAAATTTTGGAATAAATACTACTTCTAAATATCTGACATCTTTATCACAAGTCCTGGCATGTTTCCTTCTTGGAGAGAGAGTATCTTTCCAATGATTTACCTCCATCCATAGACCAGTGGTCTCCCACACATCTTCCACATAGGAAGTGGCCCTACCCTTCACAAGGAATATAGACCTTAGGTGACTAGTGGTAATTTGCCTTTCCTAAGTACATAGTGTTGTATCCTACTCAACTCTATCAACCATACAACCCTAGATACCCTCTAGCTAAGTATGATTTCTGATAGGATGAGCAATCTAGATACAGTGAATCGACAATATGTGTAGAAAATAAATGCATTACTTTGGCCAAAGTTTTTATTAACAATATCATTCATAATGAATGTAGTCATTGTGTTCACCCACCCCTACTTGACTTGGATACTGTCGTATTCTTGCAGATATTACCACTTACTATATTTACGTAATGTTTTAATCATCTTGTCATGATAAAAGTTTTCTTGAATTAGATAAGTCTAAAAAACATAACCATTCTTCAGGTTCATAATCGACTCTAGGGTTTTTATAACAACCCATTGGATATTACGATATTTCTGAAAGGAAGCTAGGTGTGCGAAAACTGCTTCCTACACTAATCTAATGAGGGGAGGAGAGTGCAAATTCAAATTTATCCTAACTATTATAGCAACATTAAACCATTAACATGAGATATTGTAGAAAACACATAACAGAGAAGGTGAGACAAAAGAAGAGAGACACAAGATATATGTGGGGAAAACCCTTATTAGGTGAAAAACCCCACACTCCAAAACTTGCACAATGTATTATCAAAACAAAGAATGTTTACAACACACTTGCAATGCAAGCTCTCAGGAGTCTTTGACACTCGTATCTGGAGACAAACTGGTAACATAACAGTACCTATCAAACTTGTAATACATCTCCTCATCCAAGCACCTATTTATATAGAATATACAAGGCACTATTGGTCCAAACTTGGAATGGGCGTCCAACTTGGCCTCATAGCCCAGAACCCATGCCTAAGGGCACTTGGTCAACATTGTAGAATGTGCCTAACACTTGTCCACAACTCCCATCCCAAAGAGGTCGCCAATTTAAAAAATGAGCTATGACAGATGCTCTTATGACACTTACGACTGTCATAGAATCTGTCATAGCGGTTACAACTTACAGTTGTAAGAGAATATGTCATACATAGGCTATAAATAGCATATTCTCTTACAACATGTCATAGTCCACCTTGGGGCGCCCAAATATGCCTTTTTCAAAGATGCTTCATGACACATGTCTTCACCTGTCTTACAAGCTTCTATTTCTGACTCTTACATGTCATAACTTTGTCATAGGAATCTGTCATAACCGTTTCAGTCAAACATTCCCTTACACAACATCCAAGATGCTGACATATGGAAAAATACTCCTACACCAAAGTGGGATGCCTATCTCCTTATGTGAGGACAAAATTACAAGTTGTCATCTTCCATATAGGATGATACATCACCGTGCCACATCCCACAATATGACAATATGAAATTTACAATTAATTTACAACATAGGCAATGAATTAATAAATACAAACATAAATAATGCAAGAAATTACCAAGGTTGAGACACCTTAATTCCCAACATTCTCCCACTTATCGAACACCTTGTAAGAGCCAATAGACTAACAAGATTTAATTGCTATAGGCTGAGAGGCCCATAGACTCTGAACACCATCTGAACTTCTCTGAGTCCACTAGCTTCATCAATGCATCTACAACATCCTTCAAAGTCTCTACCTTCTCCAAATTTACCTTCCCATCCTAAACCATGTCTCGCATGAAGTGAAACTAAACATCAATGTGCTTTGTTCTAGCATGGAAAGTTAGATTCTTCACAAGGCAAATTACACTTTGACTGTCATAGCTGATCGTAATTTGACCTGCATCAACACCAATATCGGAACACAATCTCTTAAACCAAATGGCTTCCTTACAAGCATTAGTTGCAACCATATACTCAGCTTCTGTAGTGGACAAAGCAACCACAGGTTGTCACTTACTCATCCAACTAATCGCACCACCAAACAATGTAAATACATAAGCACTGGTGGATCTCCTGCTGTCAATGTCACCTGCCCAATCAAAATCCACAAATCCACGAATACTAACTAAATGCAGAGGTCTTGTAGCCTTGCCATGATAGCAAATGGAATACTCAAAAGTACCCCTCAAATATTTGAACACTCGCTTAACTACATCCCAATGTATCTGTCCAGGATTAGCCATAAACAGACTAAGGACTCCCATTGCTTGGGCAATGTCTGGTCTTGTGTAGACCATAGCATACATCAAACTACCAATAGCACTAGCATAAGGTACTCTGCTCATGTCCTCCACCTCACTAGGAGACTTTAGACAATCATTAATAGACAACTTTGTCCCTAATGAAACAAGAACACTCATTGGTCTACAATCTGCCATGCTGAACCTGTCCAACATGGTCTTCACATACTTACTCTGGCTTAACCAAAGTTTTCTATTAGTTCTATCTCTTCTGATTTCCATTCCAAGAATATACCTGGCTGCCCCTAAATCTTTCATTTCAAACTGTGTTGCCAACTGAGACTTAAAATCAGAAATCATATTCTTACCCTTCCCAATGAGCAACATATCATCAACATATAATGCAACAATGAGAATACGATCACCATCAAACTTATAGTACACACAGTGATCTGATTTCAATCTCAAATAACCAATTGACAACACAAAGGCATCAAACTTCAAGTACCACATCCTAGGAGACTGCTTCAAACCATACAAAGACTTCTTATTCTTGCAAACCAAATTTTCTTTACCTTTCTATATGTAATGCTCTGGCTGTGACATGCAGATTTCTTCCTCCAAATCACCATGAAGGAAAGCTGTCTTCACATCCATATGTTCTATCTCTAAATCATAAGCAGCTGCAAGAGATAACATAAATCTAATGGATGTCAACTTTGCAATGGGAAAGAAAATTTCACTATAATCAATTCCCTCCACTTGTGAGTACCCCTTCACAACCAATTTAGCCTTGTACTTTTCAACACTGCCATTTGCACCAAATTTCTTCTTGAACACCCATTTACAATCAATGGGTTTTTGTCCATCAGGCAAAGGCACCAAGTCCCATGTTTTGTTCTTTTCCAAAGAAGCCATCTCATCTTCCATGGCCTCCTTCCAGGAACCTGCATCTTTCATGCCCATAGACTCTTTCACAGTTTTAGGCTCATCTGTGCTAGAAAGTAAAGCAAAAGCACAACTAGAATCAAGTAATGAGTAACCAAACCTATCAGGTTGCATTTTTGTTCATGTAGACCTCCTTAATGGCTGAGGTTGAGGTTCCGCTTCTTCTTCTTCGCTTCCAAAGCTGCTAGAGCTCTCCTCATCATTAGGCCTCACAGGGTCTGTCGGTTCAGTCTTCTCAGGGGTAAAAGGAAACTAAACCGCATCTTCTTTCTTTTCTGACTGTTCTGGTTGTAGAACAATGGAAGAGGGTGTTAGCTCTTTGAAGATAACACTTTTTGTATACAACACTTTCTCAGTCATAGGATCCTAAATCTTGTATCCATTCACACCAACACCATAGCCAATGAAGATACGTTTAACAACCTTATTCTCCAACTTAGACCGTTTCTCCCTAGGCACATGTGCATATGCCTCACAACCAAAAACACGAAGATGCCTTAATGAAGGCTTCTTACTCGACCACACCTCCATAGGTGTTTTGCCAACAAGAGCTGATGTAGGAGATTTGTTTACCAAATAGCAAGCAGTGGCAACAACTTCAGCCCAAAAATTTTGTTCGAGGCTTGCTCCACTAGGCATACTTGTAGCCTTCTCCATCGGTGTCTTGTTCATCCTCTCTACAACTCCATTTTGCTGCGGGGTGTATGGAGTTGTCTTCTGTCTTTCAATCCCTTTCTCTTTGCAGAACTTATCAAACTCTGTCAAACAAAACTCACCACTGTTGTCAGTTCTCAAACACTTAATCTTTTTACAAGTCTGATTTTCAACAAAGGCTTTAAACTCCTTAAACCGACTTAAGAATTTAGTCTTGCTTCTAATAAAATAAACCCATGTCCTTCTACTGTAATCATCTATGAAAGATACAAAATATATAGATTTTGATAATGAAGGAACATTAATAGGACCAAACACATCAGAATGAATAAGATCCAATACACCAGAAGACTTGTGAGAACTAGAGTAAAACTAAACACGCTTTTGCTTTCCATAAATGCAATGTTCGCAAAAGTTGAACTTGAGATTACAATCATTTAACCCCTCAATGAGGTTTTTATTTTTTAGGGTACGTAGACCCTTCTCACCAATGTGGCCACATCTCAAATGCGATAACATAGTCTTTTCAGCAGGAAGCTCAGCTTCTAAAGCATGTGCACAACCATCAGAACTGGTTACAATAGATTTCTTCACTGCATGTTCAGATGGTGGGGATGAAGTGACAACAGCTCGTTTCGTTGAGTCAAAAGAACTATTGCACTATGAAGTGCATGCCTCCAGATGAAATAGAGTACCCCTCTGAGTACGCAAGCACCATAGATCCTCTTGTCATCTTGCATCCATCCTTCGAAAAGATAACTTGCACACCTGCATCATTCAACATACTTACAGAAAGTAGGTTCTATGCAAGGCCTAGAATGTGCATAACTCCAGTGATCCCCTTCACTCATCTATCAGGGAATTAGATTGAGACTCTTCCACGACAAACAATCTTCAGATGAGAGTCATCACCAAGATACACCCTTCCACCATCGAACTCTTCATATTTGGTAAACCAGTCTCGATGTGAGGTCATGTGAAATGATGCACTAGAATCAATCAACCACACATCATTAGATGCATGGGTGGCCAGGGCTGCGATGAAGGCATCACCATCATCTTGTGACTTGTCAGAATCTGAATCAGGAGCTTTCTTCTTCTTTTTCTTCTCCTCTTTGCATTCCTTTTAGAAATGCCCAGTTTTACCACATTTCCAACAAAGAGCCTTGGACTTCCAGGAGATTTAGATCTCCCATGGGATTTGGATCTACCCTTCTCAGCTTTCTTGTCTTTCTTCTTCCCTTTCTCCTTAGGTCTTCCACTAATCGCAAGAGCCTCTTTGGCTGATTCAGATGTCTTCCTCTGCATTTCTTCAGATAATAGCGAGGACACCACATCTTCCATCTTGAAGGTGGTAGTGGTGCTTCCAATAGCCATTACAAGATGATCCCACAAATCTGGCAAAGAACAAAGCAGGGTCATGCAACGATCCTCCTCCTCCATTTTCACACCCACAAATGTCAATTGTGCAACGATCATGTTGAAAGCATTCATGTGGTCCACAATAGATCCTCCGTCTTCCATCTTTAGAGCAAACAACTTCTCTTTCATGAAGCATTTGTTCACCAAGGACTTGGCCTGATAAACATCACCCAACTTCTTCCAAAGATCTTTCATTGTCTTCTCTTCATGGATGTTCAACAGAACAAAGTTAGCTAAACAAAGTCTAATGAGACCCTTAGCCTTCTGATCTTTGAGGTCCCAATCAACTTGTTGCATTGCTACAGGTTTTACACCGGATACCGTTTCCCATAGGTCACGATTAACAAGTAGGTCCTCCATCTTCAATTTCCACAACTTGAAATTAGTGCCATTGAATTTCTCAACCTCTAACCTTCTGGATGTGGTTGCCATCTCCTTGCTGCAATAAGTAGAATACTCTACACAAGACTCCCACTCAACCTAAGATTAGCTCAAAAAACCCCTACCTAGCAGCTAGAACCAAAAACTGGCCAGGCTCTGATACCAACTAAAATGAAGCTAGGTGTGCGGAAATTGCTTCCTACACTAATCTAATGAGGGGAGGAGAGTGCAAATTCAAATTTATCCTAACTATTATAGCAACATTAAACCATTAACATGAGATATTGTAGCAAACACATAATAGAGAATGTGAGATAGAAGAAGAGAGACACAAGATATACGTGGGGAAAACCCTTATTGGGTGAAAAACCCCACTCCAAAAGCTGCACAACGTATTATCAAAACAAAGAATGTTTACAACACACTTGCAATGCAAGCTCTCAGGATTCTTTGACACTCATATCTAGAGACAAACTGGCAGCATAACAGTACCCGTCAAACCTGTAATACATCTCCTCATCCAAGCACCTATTTATATAGAATATACAAGGCAATATTGGTCCAAACTTGGAATGGGTGTCCAACTTGGCCTCATGGCCCAAAAACCACACCTAAGGACACTTGGTCAACATTGTAGAATGTGCCTGACACTTGTCCACAACTCCCATCTCAAAGAGGTCGCCTATTTCCAAAATGGGCTATGACAGATGCTCTTATGACACTTATGATTGTCATAGAATTTGTCATAGTGGTTACAACTTACAATTGTAAGAGAATTTGTCATACACAAGCTATAAATAGCATATTCTCTTACAACATGTCATAGTCCACCTTGGGGCACCTCAATATACCTTTTTCAAAGATGCTTCATGACACATGTCTTCACCTGTCTTACAAGCTTCTATTTCTGACTCTTACATGTCATAACTTCGTCATAGGAATCCGTCATAACCGTTTCGGTCAAACATTCCCTTACACAACATCCAAGATGCCGACACATGGAAAAATCCTCCTACCACAAAGTGGGATGCCTATCTCCTCATGTGAGGACAAAATTACAAGTTGTCATCTTCCATGTAGGATGACACATCACCATGCCACATCCCACAATATGACAATATGGAATTTACAATTAATTTACAACACAAGCAATAAATTAATAAATACAAACATAAATAATTCAAGAAATTACCAAGGTTGAGACACCTTAATTCCCAACAATTTCAATATACATATATATATATATATATATATATATATATTTCATTCCTGTAAGACTAGGTTCATAATCGACCTTTGGTTTATCTCTTTCATGGCTAAGAATAATATAATTCTTGTGAAGATATTAACTTCTATTCAAAGGAATATGATTACCTTTCAAATTACCTCTATGATTTTATTCAAGGTTGTTTCTATATAGACTTAGTCTATTTCCCGTAATGGTTTACTATAGCTAAACTAATTAAGATTACAAGTATAGACATTAAGAAGATCTTTGGACATTTATCCCATTTATCTACTAATTCTGGTTCTTCTACCATTCAATAGATTATACCAAAATTACCATAGAACACTAAGAATCTAAGTTTCTTGGGATAAGATATCGTTTTCAACATGTATAGAAACTTAACAAGGAAATGTTTTTGAAATAATATTACCCCGACTCAAGGTCTAAACTATACGACTCAAGGCTATGAATATAACTATTCAAGTTAAATCAATACTAATAAAATTCAAGAGTCTAATATATGATTATCTCATGAACATATCATTGGTTTCTACAAACTTATTCAATAAGCAAACTATTTTTTCAAACAAACATCAACTAAGACAACCTCCTACTATGATGATCGTTTATCCTCCATACTATGATTTGAAATGATTATCATTTAGATATCTATAAGAAAATAGTTGATTCAGAATACTATAACATACTGTTCACTTGTATTACCAAGTATCGGCCATATAAAATGCATTCGATGCCTAATCATTTTAGAAATAGATCTTAATGGTTTACTAATAATGCTATCTACATTATCCCATGATCGACACTAATATCTTTTTAATAGTAAACACAATGAATACCAGAGGATATACCTCACTGGCATTCTCATATGACTCCAAAAAACACAACGATGGATATCCTAAAAGAATCATACGATTTCCTCATTGTTATTAATATACAGAACTATGGAATACCTATTAGTCGACGATCTTAGAGTTGGCAATACTTGCTGATAGAACTCTACAGTCGACGCCTCTAGCTGTGTATCTCCTCTCAGCCACGATTTCTCCTCTGTGTATCCCTAAACTTCACACAAGTTTCTCCTTATTCCTCTTTGCTGCCTCACGGCTCAACTACATCATTTAATAAAGGCTCAGGCATGACTCCTATAGATTCGCCTTACTCCTCACTTACACTCATTTTAGTTGCAACTTAATTGAATGCATAACAGTCCATGTTTGATTTGGTTCTAACTAAATCCAAGTTTAATGCAAAGTTTACACATGTCGATGGGAGATAATCGTCCCATGGGCTCATCGATGGTGGTAGTTAATACCATAGTCCTTCTCTTTTGGAAGAGGATGACACATCTCTTAACTATTGCTAATTATTTAATGATCCCCAATAAGTGATTCGACTCACTACTACTATTATTGAAGGCTCTCCTATTTGTAAGCTAGTATAACAATATTGACTTATTATGAGGTATTATCCTCACTCGACACATAAGCATATTCTTATTTGATTATGTCAAATATGATTCACATAACATCACCTCAATTAGATAGTTATGGTTTAATCAAATAAAAAGATAATATTTAAACAAAGGATTACAGATATTGTGATTGGGTTGAGCTTGTCTCCCCATCACAATCCGTCGATAATATTCACGTCTTCTTAACTCAATGAAAACGTCTTAACGTTAAGAATCATTAATAACACCTCAAGGGGACTTAGTAATAATAAGACAACCATTTTACGACAATAACATTGTAATATTTACATTAAATGTAAATAGTCACAAATCACACTTCAAACAACGTCGTTAACATTATTAATGACTAAGACAACTTACTACGACTTAGAAAGATTTGTAAATAATATCAACTACCTGTCGATTAGGTTCAAAAGTAAATTGACAAGACAAGACTTACCTCTTACGACACATTGGTTCACATTTTTGTTAAATACTTATACTTGATTTGGCAAATAAACCACTCGTAACCCGAGGTCTATATCTCTCTCCTGGAAAGATACTCTCTCTCTCTTTTCTTTGAGAGTCATCTGATAACCTGTAATCCTATATCAAGCTTGTTACCAAACAAATTATGATCAGTGCATCATTATTCAAATAATAGATCAAATCTCATAATGCAAATATTAAATCGATAATAACATAATCATTTCCATAATTTCATAAATGACATTCAATATCATCCATTTCTTTCCTTGTCATTAATCTAAACATCATAATAAATTTACTTATTTCCAAGTAAAAAGTAAAAGTATAGCAAGACAAAAATTGGGGATGTAATAAAGCTTTTGTACATTTTCCATGAATACTTTAGCCACAGTACTAGTACGAAATGGATGAGAGAGTCCACAAAAATGTGCATACTTAGTGAGTCTATCCACAACCACTAAAATTACATCAAGATTATTTGACTTTGACAACCCCGTAATGAAGTCCATTGATATTTCCTCCCAACATTGTGTTGGAATGTCTAATGGTTGTAAGAGGTAGGGAGTCTTTATTGTTTCACCTTTATTTTGCTGACATATCAAACATTCAACCACAAATTTATTTACATCCCCCTTAAGGACTTCCCAAAAGAAATCTTTCTTTATACGATGATAGGTCTTTAAAAACCTTGAATGTCCTCCTGTTGGTGAGTCATGCACTTGAGACAATATGCTAGCTTTCAATTGAGAATTTTTGCACAAAAGTGCCTATCTTTGTACCATAAGGAATCTCCTTTCCAAACATACTTATGTAAAGGAGATAAGTCATTTTGAAGTTTTTGAATGATCTTCTTTATTGGAGGATCATGTTTCCACTCTTCTTGTGCAACTTCTAAACATTCAGGTTGTAATAGAGAAATAACACAAATCTTTGCTTCCTCTACTTGTTGTCAAGAAAGGGCATCAACTACAATATTATCCTTACCTTTTTTGTAAATAATTTCAAAGTCATACTGTAACATCTTGGTAACCCATTTTTGTTGCTCTTCTGAAGATATTCGTTGCTCCAAAAAGTATTTTAGACTCTCATGATCTATCTTGACTTTGAAATGCCTTCCTATTAAATATTGATGTCATTGTTTCACGACATGAATGATAGCTAGCACTTCTTTCTCATATGTGGGCCTTACCAAGTTTTTTCCTTTGAGTTGTTGACTCACAAATGCTAAGGGATGCCTTTATTACACCAATACTACCCCAATACCATGCCTAGAAGCATCACATTCTACCACAAATGTCTTATAGAAGTTTGGGGTAGCTAACACAGGAGTGGAAATAAGAGCTTCTTTTAGTTGTTGAAATGCTTGGGTGGCTAGTTCTGACCATGAAAAAGAGTCCTTCAATAATTTTGTTAGGGGTGCTGCTATATGACCATAGTTACATACAAATCTTCTATAGTATCCTATTAGACCTAAAATCCTCTCAAACCTTTGACATTTTTAGGTTTTGACCATTCTTTTATAGCTGCAATCTTCTTAGGATCCACCTTAACACCCTCATGTGACACCACATGGCCTAAGTATTCCACTTCTTTCACCCCAAAGACACATTTGGATCATTTTGCATAGAGTTGATTATCTTCTAATACCTATAATATCTTCTCTACATGTTTCAAATGTTCTTCGCATGTTTTACTATAGATGAGAATGTCATCACAGAATACCAACACAAATTTTTAAAGAAATGGGTAGAACACTAAATTCATGAGGCTTTGAAAAGTTGATGGGGCATTTGTAAGACCAAATGGAATCAATAAGAATTCATAATGACCCTCATGTGTTTTCTAAAGGAAGTATTATGTATATCTTCTTCCTTTATTCAAATTTGGTGAAATCCTGAATGTAAATCTAACTTGGTAAAGAAAACTGCACCATTCAATTCATCTAATAATTCATCAATAACAGGAATAGGAAACTTGTCCTTAAGAGTGAGCTTGTTGAGCTCCCTATAATCTGGACACATTCTCCATGACTCATCCTTCCTTTTAACCATAACCACTAGAGATGAATAAGCACTTTTACTAGGACGAACAATTCCTGGATCCAACATTTCATTAACTAGTTTTTCAATTTCTATCTTTTGTTCATATGGATAGTGATAAGGTCTAATGTTAGGAGGGATGCTTCCTAGTATTAATTCAATGGCATGATCATTTTCTCTAATTGGAGGTAGAACCTTGGGTTCTTGAAAAACTTGAATGGTGTTGAATGATCTTTTTAATTTCTAGTGGATGTCGAGTTTTCACCTCTTGTGCTTCTACAAAATGTAGTTGTGCTATTATGCCATAAGAACTTTTATTAAGTAATTTTTCCATCATATGGGAGCTAATGATTTGACTTGGTGGTGATTTTACTCCTATAAGTTTATATTTTTGTCCATTTACACTAAAAGTCATGAATAATTCTTGAAAATTAAAGGACACTATTCCTAACTGTTTAAGCCATTGCACTCCTAAAACTACATATGCTCCTCCAATTGGGATAGCAAACATTTTTGAATCTAGCTAATAATATCTCATTGAGAGATTTATGTGGTGACATTTACCACCACAAGAGAGTTGTTTCCCATCCACTATCGTGACCTAAAAATTAGAGACTAGATACACAAAACAATTGAGCTCATTAGCCAATCTTCTATCAATAAAGTTATGTGTACTACCTTTATCAACCAACACTGTCACCTTTTTCTTTTTTATATAACCAAATACCTTTGAGTGTTTGTGGTGTGCTTGTCCCATTCAATGCATGTAGGGAGATAGTATCACTTTCTTTCTCCTCTAAATCTGCAATGTTCAAGTTCCATATTTGGTTTCTCTATAGCTACGTCTCCTTCTTCAATCTCATTCTCAATAATCATTGATCTCTTCTCATTATTACCACACTTGTGACCCCTAGACCATTTGATATTGCAATGCCAACATAGACCTTTTTCTCTTTTCTCTGCCTCTTGTTGAGGAGAGAGCTTAGTAATTTGTCTTGGGTTAAGGAAATTGGCCTTGTTTTTGTTAATAGGAATAGTCACATTTCTATCTTTCCATCCTATAGTTTGACCTTGTGTGGATTTTTTTATAGTGAGGTTTCATTGTTCAATGTGTAATGCTTGTTGCATAGTTTTTCTAGTTGTAAGGAGTTCCAACAAATGAACATCATGTTTAATTTGGTCATTAAGTCCATTGATGTATAGTTGTAGCCTTTGATAAGGCATCTTGAGTTCAATTTTTTTTTTATGCATAATATATTGATTTGAACAAAAATTATAGTCTTCTACTTAGCAGATGCAAAATGCAGTCTTACTGCAAAACCCCATAACTAAGCACCCTTGTCAACCACAGACTTCTACCCTCTAGACCCGTTTCACCTTTATAGATGTTTACATTGCTGCTTTCTATAAACAAAATGAAAGCTAAGACCTGACTATGCGCAGAGAGGAAGAAACACTATAGAGACCATGACCAAGCAAAGTTGTAGCTGAAACTTCCATCTTCACATGAACCCCAAACCAGTCGCCATCTCACAGAAATCCTTCACCCATTCAAAGCCTCCTACAAACGGCTCCAATTGTAGCCTCATTTGAAGAAATTTGACCCCTACCTCAACTTGCTTCCTGTGAGCAATTAGAGAAAATCCCTTCAAATCCAACATAAAGGGATAAAACATCACAACTTCTTCTACATAATGGAGGAGGTGGTAATCAATGGGGCGAGGTATCCCAAGCCCTAAGGAAGCCGCCACCATAGTTTCTATTAGATTATCTAGCAGGCTCTCCTTAAACAATTTCCTCACCAGGGTTTTAGCCTTAGGCTTAGGAATGTCGGCATTTAGAACTGAAGCAAGAAACTGAGAAGCAATTAAAGGGCCCACCCTATAAAACCCACCTTCCTCCACAAATTTCCTCCCTAAAATTACTTTCACTGCAACCAAAACCAGGTCATCATGGAAGTGAAGAACCCACATCAGCCGAAGATCAGAGACAGCTCCCTAGAAAGCCAACTGCCACACCATCCCCTCCAAAAGGATTGGAGTGTCCATTCCAAGACACATGACCCCTTTAGTAGCCAACCTCACCATGAATTGCATCTTCCTTTCCATTTCCTTCGATCAGACACAAGAAATCAAAGGCGATAGAAACTAGGAGCAAAGGAAAACAAATTGCACTGAGGGGATACAATGAATGCCTTCATTAATAAGAAACTTCACATGGATTACCAAGTAATATGCATTTCTTGGTAGAGAGGCTATAGTCCCATCACCCAAGATCACTTCTAATAATAATTGCTTTCTTCCCCACAGTATGATACACTGCTCCACATCAGATGCCAACTTGCCAAATAAAGAGAGGTCCCCACAAAACTACCACCTCAGCTACTTCCTCCATTTAACGTCCATCGAGGATGACTGGCTGGCAAGCCAGATCCCTAGACCATCCACTCCTTATGCATGGATGATCACCCATCCATCCTCCCACGAGATCAAAGCCTACCTTTAGGATTGGTCACTAAAGAAGATCTCCCTACATGCCCTACCATCTACACCTTGATTTGAGAGAGCATCCACCTCTTGATTTCCTTCTCTGAGAATGTGTTTGATCTAGATTAGCTCGAAAGAGTCCAGGAGAATGATGGCCTACTCCAACAAGGCTTTGAGTCTCCAATTGATTAGGTTCCTACTTCTAAGGCCATTGATAATAAGAAGGGAGTCTCCTTCTATCTCTAGCCTTTTAATCCTGAGATCTTGATAGAATTTGAGACCCAAAATAACCGCTTGCAGCTCAAATTTTATGTTTGTCCCTTTAGGAAGTTTTTTTACCAATTTCCCTATCGTTCTCCCTCTCCAATCTCTTACTATACATCCTGCACCCAAAGGCCCGGGGTTGCCTCTAGAGGCCCCATCAAAATTTAGCTTGAACTAGCCTTCCTCCAGGGGAGCCCATCGCACATCTCTTTTTGCTCTCGAAGCTTCCTTCTGGCCTACCAATATCGAATGAGTGATTAATCCCTTCTAATTTTTATTCATTTCTGTATCCCATGAAGTGAAGCTTTTATCCTTCTGGCTTCCTTCTGCCAATCTTGCATTCATGACTTCTACTATCTGCGCCTCTAATTTATTTCATAAGGAAAGAAGGGGAACCTCTTTATTTTGAAAAATTCTCTGATTTCTCTCCTTCCACACTTCCCAAATTAGCATCGAGGGACTGATTATCCAAAGGCCTCCAAAAATGGATCTTTTATGGAGGATGGGCCAAGAGGTTAACATATCCAAAAGGCTTTCCGCAAAGGCTGTGTCCTAACACAATTTCCTTCTTAACCACTCCCAGAAATTGGCTGTAAAATCACAAGTCAGAAAGAGATGATTCCCTTCCTCTTCCTCCTTGTAGCACAGCACACACCTAGAAGGATCCGCATAACCCAATCTTCTAAACCTATTTGTCATAAGAACTCTCCCTCTCGAAGTGGCCCAAGTAAATATACCCGCTTTAACAAAGATTGTTTAGCACACTGGAGCCAACATTAGGGGCAACCTTAAGAGATCTGTAACCCTCCTTTACACTATATTTCCTTGATTGGGCCGCATCCCATCTTAACACATCTGAGCCTTCTCTCAAAATCACCCTTCGATTTCTCAACACTTCTTCCACTATAGCTACTACTGTTTCTTCTAGACCAAGCATCCTAAAATCCTTCCATCTTGCCTCTGTACCGCAGCCAGCTGAAAGGGGAATAAGGTAATCTCTGACATTTTCTCCCCAACTCTTTTTTACTAATTCTTTGGCTAGAGCCATCTCTTCCCGTTCTACTAGGATGGGATGCCCATCCCATGAATCTTCCCAAAACAGTGCCTTTCTGCCATCTCTGATTTCCCATGTCAAGTGATTATAGATCAACATTCTACAGCTACAGATGAAGTTCCAAGTTCTAGAACCCCTAGGGAGCTGCTTCATAGTGAATATGTTGAGTTTTGTGTCTTCCAAATATTTTACTTTTAGAAGCTTGACCCATTTCAAATCTAGTTTTGAGAAGATTGCCCATACCAACTTTGCACCTAGTGCCAAATTTTGATCTGCCAAATTTTTTCATCCTGTTCCATTCGCCTCTTTGGGCATGCTTATCTGTGACCATTTTATTAGAGGGATTTTGTTCTGATCCGATTTTCCCTACCAAAAAAATTTCCTCATTTTCTTATTTAACTCCTCAAAGGTTGCTCTTGCTAAAGGAAGGCAAGACCTCATATACGTTGGGATCGCTGAAATGACCGCCTTTAGCATTGTGAGTTTACCCAGGATATCCATTTGTTTCTCCAAGAGGGTAATTTGCTTTTGACCATCTTGAGTTTGAATTATTAATCTCATATGCTCAACATTATATTTAACTACAGACCCTATTTGTTTTAAATTTGTTAGTTGGGTAAAATAGCTTCCCTTCCATGGTTGCTCATAATGGGCTACTAAGTCATTTGTAAGTTCTTTCAAACTAAGCATTTTCCCTTGCTTTTGACTCATCATCCATTGGTACCATTGGTAAGGTTCAAATTCTAAATGCAGTGAGGCTATGTCAACCATCACATTATCTCTTATATTATGGAGTTTAAAATATTGTTCCATGAGACTTATCCATGAAGTTACATCTATACCATCAAACTTACAGATGTCTATTTTGGGTAGGTTTAATTTTGGACTTTGAAAAGGTTGTCCTATCCCTTGATTTTGTCTCTTAGGGTTGTACCCAACTTGATGGTTTTGCTGGGGCTTTAATTCTAACAATATGTCTTTTTTAAACTTCTAAAAACCCTCATTTAGGGATGTTCCAAGTGGGACATATAAATTTTCCTTAATATAATTTACTACTTTTTCACATCCTAGTGGAATTGCTTCCGTGATTATAGGTGGTGGACAATATTCTTTAGATTCAAAAAAATCCTCTGATCCTAAAGATGCATGGTTTCTGATGTGGTTGTATCTTGAACTCTAGATTTTTCTTTATTAGGTAATGGAGGATAGTATCTAGTGCGAGTTGTAACCATAAAATTTTAGAACAAGGGCTACCAACTATGACTAAATTTGATGTTCATCTTTTTGACCACTAAATTATGGTTTTTTATTTTTATTTTGTAATAAAAATTTATAAAGAATTAAACCTTCCTAAATTTTCAATATATTTCTAAAAATTCATAAAAATTCCAAAAATCCTAAAAATTATGCTCTATAGAGTAGAATTATAAATATTTTGACCTAACTTTGACCACTAAATTACAGACTATATTTTATCTTTAATAATAAAATACAAAGAACTAACCCAATCTAATTTTTCATAAGCTTTCCAAAAATGTAATTTTTTAATAAAAAATTCCAAAATTTGTGGTCTGTAGAGCTAAATAATGAAAAAAAAATTAAATAACTTTCGTAAAACTTATGATAGTAACTTTGATTTTTTTATCTGGAACCTTACCTACCTCCTGCCTCAAAACCTAAAAAAATAAGGTCCAAATTTGCAATGGTTTGAAAGTTATGGCGGAAACAAAAATCTTGGCCCAAATCGTAGCTCTAATACCACTTGTTATGATATTTCTTGGAAATAAATGTAAAAAAAAGTAAAGTAGCAAACCACTTCGAGGGGGTGACCTCCAATAATCAGAAAATAATGTATGAATTCAATATTTTTAGATATGATGGTTTGGGAGAGTCTTCTCTCTTCCTTATTTATATGCATAAGTATGTAGGGGCACACCCTTTCATCCTAACTAAGTTATCTTAAGGAATAACTAAGAGTAATAAATGAATCTATTAAGGTTAAGCATGCCACAAGTTCTTAACTTATTATAATAGAAGGATAGAATATTAGGAACCTAACACTATTAATGTTAAGCATGCCACAAGTGCTTAACTTATTATAATAGAAGGATAGAATATTAAGAACCTAACATGGAGCATTTGCCCAATGCTCTATAAGAGTTTGCAAGTAGGAAACCTTTAGTGCAACTTTATTGGCTTGCACTTGAATCTATAGAAAAACATTAAAACATATTGGGTGAGTACGAGATCATGATGGGCCAAATAGTGGTAATGGTAAAAAAAACTTGTCAGACAAAAAAGTGTTACCATTTAAATTTGGATAGAAAAAAGTTAATATTTTTAGCTCAAATATGGATTCCCTCCAAAAATTCCTTAGGATTAGCTTAGATTTAAGTAGGTGGGAGTCCTAAAGCTTGCTAATGAAACTTGTACTTGACCACCTGTTTAGTGTTATCCTAAAATTTTCTGTAACTTCATCCTTGAAATTGACAAACTTTTTTGTAAGTAAATTTAATAAAAAAAGGGTCTGTAGAGAAAACTATAAAGATTCTAAAAATATAATAAATGCCTCATTATAATTTTAATAGGTAATTATTATTAATTTTCTACATACACTATGTCTGGTTTCCTGATAGATATACTTATTGAAAAATAATCATAACTTTCAAACTATTTATCCTTTTTTAAATCCAAAAGGTGCATCACATTCTAGGCTTTATTGGCTATAGGTTAAAATAAAAAAAAATTAAATTTCATATTTCTTGACTAAGTTAGGTTGGCCAAAATATTAATTTTTAATATTTTAAGAGTCAGTAAAAAATTCATAAATTTCTTATTTATTAAAAAATATAAAAAAATATGTGTCACATATGCTCATGTGTCCTTTACTTAAATCTAAATCTTGGAGGAAAAATATTTTCTTTTTCTCATAATTAGATTGGTCGTAATGACACCTACTTTTTGTATTTTTTTGAAAAAAATTAGTAGTACCTCATTGAAACATCTAATTTTCACAAAACTAATTTTAAAAATTTCAAAAGTATCCCATAAACTACATTCAATTTCCTACAACTTTTATTCTACCTTATTTTCATAATGGGTATATTACTCGTTCAATTTTGGAGGTGAAGTTACTTAAATCTATTTTTAGCATTTTTAATGCCACTTAGGGGTTTTGTTTGGCCCATCATGATCTTGCACTCACTCTATCATTGATTTATAATACATGAAAATGAGAATCCACAAAAGCTCCAAAAAACAAAGAAACATTTCTATCTTTCCTTATATTGAATTTAATCTCCACTCTAAAAGAATACCAAATTTGGGTACATTTAGCTAGCATTTTAGGCAAGTCCTCAAGAAGAATCATGTGCTAAGAGAAAAGCTAAGGCCAAAAATGCTTGAAAAAGTCATGAATCCAGATCCAAGCATCTTGAGCCCATGGGAAAAACTAGAAAAGATGCTTGCAAGTTTCCATATATCCACAAAAAGGGGAGAGGGGATTAGAGGCACCCAGATGGATCAAATGAGATTTAATGGAGAGACCATGGTAAAGGAGAAACCAGCCAAAATGAGTAAGCTTGGTATCTAGAATAGTTGACTAATTTATATGAAACTTGAGTTACCATTAAGTGGTAGTGGATTGAAAATTCCACCTATCATTGAGATTTTGAATCATTGGCAGATGTAAAGAAAGCCATGAGTAGCCTTTGTGAGCGTTTGTGTTTGATACAATTTCCAATCCTTCACAAGGGTTTGGTATACCTAATCCCAATATTATGGACCATTTTAGGAGAAACAAACTCCACAATGGTTTGAAAGGATTTATAATCTTGAATAAAGAGCCAGTATTTGGCCTTAATAGTTAGGCCAAGACATCCAATTTTTGGTGGTTCTGGAGAAGAGGTTTGAAATGAAGATAATCCTTTTATGATAAAATTCAAGGCATGAACCTAAAGAACATTGGCTAAGGGTCTATCCTAGAAAGTAATCACAGAAGACCACCAAAGAGATTGTTGTTGATGGAAATCCTAGTTCTAAAATTTTTCCTATTCCAAAGCAGCCAAGACTTGATGGCTTCCTAAAATTTCTAAATACTCTTGCTAATGAAAGTGCCCTAAATTTGCATTGGCTCCTTCATAATAAGAATTGAATGGAAGCCAAGACCTTTCCAAGCTTATCTACCATGAGGAACTCCCAAAGTAATACAATTTTGGAGAATAATTCTCTAGGCTTTATTACCTTAAAGAGATCTAAT
The DNA here is from genome assembly GCA_027924645.1 of Cunninghamia lanceolata. Taxonomy (NCBI): domain Eukaryota; kingdom Viridiplantae; phylum Streptophyta; class Pinopsida; order Cupressales; family Cupressaceae; genus Cunninghamia; species Cunninghamia lanceolata. The sequence goes on along the minus strand of BSBN01001265.1, from coordinate 1,473,566 downwards.
TATCCATTTGGCACATAAGGCCAAGACTTGATGATGGGTATCGATAATACCATGGCCTCCAAATTCATGAGAAAGACAACATAAATATCAAGAAATCATGTGAAATCCTTTTCATTGCTTAGAGGAAGCCTAAAAAATATCCATCAATAGTTTCTCAAGCTTTTGGTAAGAGGCTTTAGAAGGAGCCCAATAGGAAGAATAAAACACATGGGTGGCAATAAGCACCTTAGAGATGATTTGAAAGTTCCCATCAAGGGAAATGGGGTTGGATATCTAAAAATGTCATTTATTTTCAACACAAGAAAGAACATATTATCAAAGAGAAGAAACGGGAGATTGAAAATAAAAAAGGAATGTCAAGAGACCTAAATATCTCTCCATGGTCAATCTATATGTAGCTAGAAGAGTCAGGCCATGAAGGTAAATGGGAAAGAAAGATTAATGACAACATTGGGTCTTTTTATCACTGTATGTTGGAGCCATAGGCAAGACAAAAAGTGTTCAAGAATTACAAGGCTTTATTGAAATTGGCTTTCTCTTCCAAAAGGGTAAAAATGAGTCATCAACAAAATTCCCATTAACAAGTTGAAGGTAAGTATTAGAAAGGGAGATATCTTTAACTCTTTTCTAGGTAACAACAAGAACAAGCAAATTGCCAAATCCTTCTATAGCCAAAACATAAATCTAGCTAGAAAAATCATATAGCCTTGGAAAATATATATGAAGAGCCCATATGAAGAAGACTTCCAACCATTAATGGTAAGGCAAGTAGAGGTATCTACAAATAACTTTTGAAACAAATAGAGAAATTTGGGCTCAAATCCAAGATCTTATAACATGGATAAGATAAAGGGTCACTCAATGTAGTTGTAGGCCTTGGAAAAATAAATTTTAGTCAAGATGGCTTATTTCTAAGAGTGATAAGACCATTGTATACCTTCCTAGATTACAATAATGTTGTTCTGAATATATCTACTCTTGATGAAACCAATTTAATCAGGACAAATGATGAGAGGGAGCATATGATGTAGATGTAGGGAAAGGGTTTTGGATATGATCTTGTAGAAGATATTAAATAGTGTGATTAGCCACTAATTGTAAATTTCTTTAGGATCACCAAGTTTAGGTATGAATTTGATAATGTGTTTATTGATTATTATTGGAAAAGTGGGGGCATAGATCAAAGTTTTGGGCCTATGCTCTTTTATGTTGTGAGAGTCACTAATTGACTCAAGCCATCAAGATCACTTGCAAAACCTAAGATTAACCTTCTATAAGAGAAAAAAGCAAAGAGGATGAATTTGCACAATATTGGATTCAATTAATGAATTGGATTAATGAATTACATGTGAGAACTTGCTTTTATATTTGCAAGTTAGAAAACCCTAATATGACTTAAGAATAACCTAAGGCTAAAATTAGCCCTAAGTCAACTTAATAATGTGTAATTAAATATTTAATTACACCAACACCCCGCCTTAAGTGTAACTTAGGGAGAAATGAAAAACATGCAACTAATGCAAGAATGGGTCCTGGCTACAAGGCCATGTTAGGTACCCATGTACAACAAGAAGCTTTCAGAAAGTGGAGAAAAGGAGAAAAACCTAGTGGGAGAAAACTCCTCTCCAAAAGAGAGAAAATACAATGTAAGTACATGAACATGTGATGGAAGAAGGACTAACACTAAGACCCCCCAAGAACTGAATCCATCACAAAAGTACAATCATGAATGCCTCCCATAAGAGAGGAAGTAGAGAGAAGGTCTGGTGACCCCCCAAAAGTGAGAAGGATGAAAGCCCATGAAAGGATATGCTCCCTCCCAAAATAGAGATGAGAAGAGAGATGATGCATCCACTCCTCAAGATGACTCTTGCAGTGTTGGAAGATGCTCGACATAGAATAAAGATGAAGACCCATGAAAGTTAAACAAAATTTCTCCCCTTGGGAAGAAATAAAACTACAGATGTGTATATAATGTCTTCCCATTCTGGATAGGAATATATAGGAAGAAGGATAAATGTCTCTGAACTCTGCACATGATCCAAAGACAACAATGATGCTCCTAAAAACTACTCAAATATCTCTAATCCACTGCAAAACTATGACTGAATAGGAAGATGAAGAAAAATATCTGAAGAAGATGATGGTGATGCAACTCCATCAAAGTTGGACCATCAAATAGAAGACAAAGGTCCTCTATGTGGTCCTCCAAATCTACAAGACGAGACTCTACAAATAATAATGATATATCTGGTAGATATGTGTCCTAATGAGCTATCTCTGGAAGACTGATAATGTCCTATTGCAAAGAATCTGATGTAGCAATAGGTAATAAAGATTTGATCATGATAAGAGGAGAAGGAGAAGCAAGTGAAGGCTTTGTGTCATCTGAACTAGCAAGACCTGTCGAATATGCAAGCTCCTCAACTGTATCATCATCAAAAGGTATGCAATTTGCATCATCAAGGGGTATGTGGTAATCCAGAGTAGGAGCATCAGGGAATGGAGAGATATGTGGGTCTCCATAGATCTCCCAAATGCTAGTCTAAAGAGTGTGTGGGCACTCAATATGTGAGATAGAACACATAGTGTCAAAGTCAACACTAGAACCGATCAATCCTACAATATGATCAATATAATTTCCCCATGCAGATTTCCTCCCAAGTGTCTCTAGTTCAGGTATGAGTCCATAAAGATAAGGCAAAAGATTAAGCCACCTGAGATGTGTCAAGATGCCCTTTCACCAAGTCTCATAATTATCCTTACCCAATGTTACCACATAAGGGTGAATAGTAAAACCCATGATATCTCCTCAAATAAATCAAATTAGAAATCAACAATTTGAATATGTATTAATGCTAATAAATGAAGCCCAACAAAATAAATATAACTTCTCTAAGTGACAAAATGTCCAAAATATCAAACAAAAGCCATAAAACTGATAAACTAAATAAATAATACCTGGGGCTAAATCTAGAAAAAGTGCATGGATGGCTGTGTAGAGCTCTTCAATACCTTTCCAATGCCGCAAGAATCACAAAAATTAGAGATCGTGGAAAAAAGATATGATCTCAGAGGCCAAAAAGGTTATCTAGACTTCAAACAACAATAAATGTCACTAGTAGAAAAATCTAGAAAAATACCTACACTACTGGATTGTGCTCAGAGCCATCTTTCCGATGCCTATTTGTTTTTGAAAATCTGACTCTGTTTTCCCAAGATATGGCAAAAAGAAAACAACCCCCTGAAGCACAAATTAGGGCAAAAAATGACCCCATGTTGCTAAAGTCAACCAAACTGCCAAAACTAGAAACACTGCTAAATTTAGAGCCACTGCTATATTTAGTGGAGCCATTATATTTGGTGGAAGTGCCAAAAAAAAGCACAACTACCAACTTGCATGCACAGAGTTTGAGGTGAGCAGGTGGGCACTGATTTTTTTGATTGATATTTGGCTTTGCTGATGGAAAGACAAGCACACTAGATCAGTTGGATTGCTCTATTCAAGCATCAAATGGTTATGTTTAACACAAGTATGATTTTTATTGTTTTACTTCAAGACTATGTAAGTAGAGTATGTTAAGGACACCAACATCATAGTTTTAATGTTTGTGTGAACATGAAATAGCCTGAATTGATAAATGAAGTGTATAGGGATGATTTGTAAGTCCTAAAATGTCTTTTGAGTGGTCCTCATGATGTAATTCTGTCCCCTCTGGTGTCGCTTTAGGTCTAGAGCTAGATGCAAGGATGTTTAAATGTTTTCTGGGCTGACTTGGTGTATGTTGATGATTATGTCATGTGTTTGAAGTGTGTGCAAGCCTGGAAGAGCGTGCTAAGGTAAAATAGGACCTGATTATATCTTGTTTTTGAACCACATTGAATTTCTAGTTACCGCATATGTTTGGGAGCTGAATGTTGTGGCCATTGCACGTTTCATGTTACACATTTGATCTTGGCTGACCAAGGAGAAAGATTTTGAAGCTTGTGGAGGATATAGATGTAAGATAAAATTTGTTGAGTAAAGGATTAGTTGTGTATTGTGTGATAACATTGATATTGTGCGAATAAACTTGCCACAAAAGCGGATTTAATGATGAAATGTGGAAAGGACCAGTTTACATAATGTGATATTGTTGCAGAGGCAATTGAAGGTGATATGATGACAAAGATGAGTTTTGAAAGTTGTTTTGATATTGCGGAGGTTGGTATTATTGTTGTGCAGAGGTGAGATAGTTGTGCAGAGGTTGGTGAGGTCAGTAGAAGGTTGAAGTAGTCAGAGTTGTGATAGAAGGATCTGAATCAGATAAGTATCTTGTCGGTGAGGTTGAAACCTCTTTGTGCAAAGAGTGTAAATGTTGTATCAGTTCAGGGAGTTGTAGCTTCCTTTGGGTTGTAGCCCATAAGTAAATAATGTAATCTTGTCTTTATTTATGAGGTGGATTTGGACCATGGTTTTCCCTTCTAGGGTTTTCCACGTAAATCTAATGTTATGGTTGTGTGCTTTTGTGTTCTTCTTCTTTTCATGGTTTAAATGCTTACATCTATTTGAATGTTGTTGGAAGTAAAGAATTTGATTAAGTACTAATTCACCCCCTTCTCACTGCTTTTGTGTGTTCAACAATTGATATCAGAGCTAAGTTCCTTGAATGCAGTCTAACAGCTGAGGTAGATCTTAGAGTGGAACAGATGGGAACTGGAGTATTGTTTAATGACAAGAATCCTCTGGAAGATGATAAAGACATGATAGGATTTAATCCTGAAGATTGTGAAGTTGATTTTGAAGGAGAACTCATTTGTACCCTAGAAGATCTAGATGCTACAAGTAGAGAAAATGGAGAATATAAGATTAAGCTCAAACAATCAAAAGAAGCAATTGTCAAATTGAAAGCTCAAGTTGAAGAAGGTAAGAAAGTTGCAGATTGTCTAAATACTAAGGTCAATGAAAAATTAGCTGAATGCTCAAAACTTGAAGAAGAAATTGTCTCTTTGAGGAAAGAATTGGAGAACTCAAAGGATCAAATAGATGAGGGTCTAAAACTAAATAAAAGCACCAACATCCTTAATGAAATAATTAGTAGTCAAAGACCTCTAAAGAATAAAGGTGGCATTGGATTTTTGAAAGGTAAGACTTCTAAAACAGATGTATCTGAAGGCATGTTTGAAATGAAAAGGGAAGAACCTTGCATTGAAGACTCTGAGGAGACTGAAGATGAGGAACAAGAGTTGGATGATGATGACTTCATATAGGTCAATGATTAGAAGAAAGATTTCAAGAGATCTCCTCCTAGACAGGCTGCTAATTCCAGGTTCTCTCAATCCTTCTATGGTTATTGTTATTCTTGCAATAAATTTGGTCATAAGGCTATTGATTGTAGAACTAAGGCAAGAAGACTTGATTACATGAGGAAGAATTCATTTGTGCCTCCAAAACATGATGATGTGATCTCTTATTACTTTTATGGCTATTTCTATGCATGCAATAAGTTTGAGCATATGACTATTGAGTGTAGAACTAAAGTAAGGAATAATGGTATGACTCCAGAATTGTCATGTCTCATTTTTATGGACATTACTATTATTTTAGATTAATGGACATTTACCATCATTGATTTACTTTGAGTAATTTCAAATGTGTGAAAGTAATTTTTATGAAGATATATTGGAAAATTTAATTACATATTAAGTAATATTGATGTAAATGCAATGATTTACTTCAACTATGTTTTGGAGACACTAACCTATTGATGTCAAGTTGAGTGCAAATGAATGCAGGTACTCGTCGAAGACAAGAGCATGGTACAGGTAGAGATGTTCTAGCCACTTGGTAAGAACTAATGGATGGATTACCCTGATGGAATCACACACATCACGTAGTTGCATATGCATTATTGAATGGCTTTTATTGCATTAATGCATGATGTGATTACTTAAATTGAACGTCTTTTTAAATTATGTTTGAATGGTGTGATTATAATAAGGAAATATATATGATTGTATTTTAAATTAAATAATAAAATATTGTTTATAGATGTTTGGAAGACAATATGTTCCTTAAAAATAAATAGATATATATTAAATTATATATATGCAATATTGTATTGCATTTCTCTTCTTGATTATTTAAATAGTTTTGTTTTAATTAAAATAGCTAAATAATATTAAAAATAACATTATTATATTTAGAAAAAGAATTGAAGGAATTAAAATTAGTTACTGTCATTCATGCGATAGTAAGCTACATAAAATATATATCTTTATTGTTTTAAATAGAATGGAGAGCCTTTTAATTGATCGATGATCATGCAAGTTAGAGGAGACTTCAGTTGTAAAATCAAAGACTTCAGTCTCTAAACCTAAATGGAACACCAAAAATAAGGGATCTGGTGATTGGTTAAGGGAGGTGTTCAGCAAAGGAAGAACTACCCCACGTTTTTACGGAAAAAAGAAGAGTTATTTTTTGTGTATTTCTGAGTAAAAGGAGACTACAGAAGGAAAATTCATGAAATTGGAGCGACTGAGATAGAGGAAGGCAGCGACTGAGGTGGCAAGTTTGATCTCTTCTTAGGCGAATCTACCAGGTATTTTTCTTGTGTGTTGTATTGTTTTAAACTAGCTAAAATGATAATAGGACATAGTTAAGTAATCAACCTGTGTACATTTATTCTGGCCACTAAATGATAGATCAACCTGCTTATTTGTGGCCGTATACTTTTCTCCTGGCCATTCCTCCTTGTGGCTAGTCATCCTCTTGTTTGGCCTGAGTCGCCCTCTTTTGCTGGCCGCTTATCTTATTTTTCTTGGCTGCTTGTTCTTCTGGCCATTTTTGCGATGGAAATCTCTTTTCTTGCCAGCCGTCGACCTTCCTTATGGCCGACTTGACTATTCTTGGGTGATTTGTATAGATCGACCCCCATTTTTCCTGTTGTCGCTAGTTTCTCAGACTAAACAGAGACTTTATTTTCCATCCTCTTTCAACTTTTGACTTAACACATATCAATCTGCATGATGATCAATCTACTTAATATATAGATTGAAAATCTGAGTTGCGAATAGTCAAATTTTCTTACCTTTGTTGCCTACTAGAATGCAAGTCATTATACTCAGAAATTGAATCTTGACTGATTGAAAACTCTTAATAGAATCTCCAGTTCATTGTTGGATTAATTCCCTGTCAAATATTTTATGATTGTATTTCTTACCTTGGCTGAAAATAGTTTTAACTTAGAAAAACGTCCTCTTTATTGATGAACAAAACCTCTAAATTTTAGACAAAATCATAAGTTCCTATAGCTTCTTTTTTAGTGTTATATGTTCTTGTAGCAAATCCATTTTTTTCTATGAAAATTGAGGAACTAGTGCTGTAGCTATCTTTTATGATAATCAAAACTTATAAGTTCTTGTAGCACTATTAAAGGCTTGTTAAAACATTATGTAACTACAAAGATCAGAGACAATGGACTATTGTTTTATTTTCTTACGAATGTTGAAAACCTTTTATATTCACCTTTTGACTGAAAACTGAATTAAACTAGGTCTCTGTTCATTTTATTTATTTTTAATTCTGCAATAGTACCTGTCATAGTTGCGACAGGAAGACTGTTTGGTTGTTTTTGAACTTCCTGCCGCAGTTTTGACAGTACGTTATTTTTGATTGAAACATGAACTTTTTGGTTAGATAATGGATTGAAATAGTTCCCATAATTGATTGTTGAAATCACTTAGGATGAATATTTATTAGGAAATATGATTGAAATATGGACTTGAGGTTTATGTCAATTAAACAAACCTATGGACTACTTTTATTGATTTAGAATTCTTGTCACTATTATGATAGCAAGATGAAATTATAACTTAGAATGACTTTTGTATGAAGATTGTGATCAAACCTTGGATTAGATAATATATCTTTTGATGTGCTTATAAGTGCAATTGTGTAAACAAAGATGAATGATTTGATTGGAAAAGTGTAATTCCTTGAATGTTGGTTGGGAAAAGGGAATTTTAATGATTTATTGATGAACTTTTGATTCTTTACCTTATTTTCTTGATTATGGAGAAATAAGTAGTTTTTATATAGGAATGTATTGGGTTTCTTTTGGGATTGCAATGCCGAATGTGGATCATCAGAAATGACTTTTCCTCTTTTCAGGAATTGAACCAGGTTACTTATAAATGATTAGATCTAATTAGAATGACATTGAAACATATGCTTATTGTCTAGAAAACTTATTTATTGATATCTCTGCCACATCCTATTGTGAGACAATTTGCTTTTCATTACTTAGAATTGCACATTCAAACATTAGGGTTGCATCGAGTGTTCCTCCTACTAGTTGTTACATGGTAGTTAGACATATCATGCAGAGCTGGGTTTCCTTCATTTCAAGAAGGGATCCGGGGAAGTGTAAATACTTCATGGTTTGGTGGAAAAGCACCTGAGCCATGTTCCCGTCTCTCAGTTTGCAGGTGGTGGACCACTTGGTTCATGCAGGTGGAGAGTGTATTGATTTATTTATTATTGATGTACTTGTTTATTGTACCTATTTTGGATGTAGTATGGCATGTTTTCCAAAGGATTTATGTATATTATTTTATAGTGCTTATTACCTGGATTAAGCACACGATTATGTAAGATTTATTGACATTGAGATTCATATTTTTGAGATTATCTTTTATTGGAGATATTGTAATTAAGTGGATTAATTACACCTTTTACCCTTTAATATTGTATCTAAGTGGATTATTTACATCTTTTTATTTTGGTTATTGCTGTTAAGGGAAAATTGGATCTAAATGAATAATCAATAATATCAAATATCAAGATACCCAAAACTCAATGAAATGGTGAACAAAAGAGATTCAATTTAAACAATGAACAACAACAAAGAAAACCTCCTTTAATTTGTAGCTTCCATTGATCACCTATCACAAATGATCTTGTCTATGAATATGACCCTCAGAAGGTGCACTTCCTTGCTATGATTCCAAGATGTCAATTGGGAACGACTATGATAATATCGCCATGAAGATGAGCTTCACAACGATGATAGTGGTGCGTAGTAACGAGTGTAATCACAAGAAATGAAGGAATTGGTGCCAAAGGTGTGCTGTAATTCCTGTAGAGTAACGATACTTAAAGCTTGGATGATTGAAATGGAAGAACAGGGTTGTACTTATAGACTTGAGAGAATGAAGATCAACGGTATAGAAAGAATGAGAAGATTAATGGTTGAGAACAGATGAGGAACGTGCAACGAATAAGAAGAAGGCAAGTGTCACACAAAAGCTGTTTTATTTGAGTTAACTACTTTCTTTTCTAAAGATAAGACATGCTTTTCATAAATTAGAAAGCTTTTTTCTAATTTAAGAGATATTGATAAAAACAAGGTTGATTGAATGGATAACTCAACTTGAGATTTGCTTTTGCATGATTTGAGAGAAATTAAATAATAAATTATTTAATTTTGTGTGCATGGAGAAGAAGACTTATTTTTAGAAGATTTGGAAGATATTTGAAGAATTTGAAGATAAGAAAACAAATTAAATAAATAAATTTAGTTAATTGTTTGTGCATGATTTGGAAGAATAAATAAAATATTTGATTGTATTTTATTTTTGGAGATTGAGAGGATTTAAATAAATTTGATTTGATTTATTCAAATTTGGAAGAATGAATTTGACTTAATTAAATAATTAAGAATTATTTAATTGTTTGGAAGAATTTAATTAAATAAAAGATTTTATTTAATTTTGACTTTAGAAGAGGTAATTAAATATTTTGATATTTAATTAATTTATAGGAATATGAATCAAATAAATAAATTTGTTTATTTATTTATTGATAGAAGAATTAGAATGGGATAAATATTAAGAATATTTATTTAGACTGAGTCGTGTCATTTTTAGGCGTATACATTTTGCCCCTCTTTGATGCAATGCAGTTTATGGCGTTGCTTCAAAGAATAGATAGTCTGATAATGATACATGCCCCAGTTTGCCCCTGGTATAGGTTATGACGATAGGATGCCCCCTCGGGAGATTGGACGAGAAGAAGGCATAAGGCATGAGACGAATGATCTCATGAAGACTAAGAGAAACTAGGTTAGGTTTGAAGAAAATAGGACGAAACAGGAAGAAAACTGGAAGAAATGGGTGTGGGAAGTAGTCATAGTCACCACATAGCTAGATTAGGGTTTGCATGCTATATATAGGAGCTGGGTCCACAAGACAATTCATTTGCACACTTGTCTTAGTTTGATTTGCTTTTGAGAGCCTAGGAGAGCATAGAGCATAGAGCAGTCAGTACGAGGATGGACTTTCCACGTGAGGAGCATCATTTCGAGCGAGTCTGTTGATTCGACTGACCAGTAGAGGCAGGACCCCTGGTATGTATCTCAAAAAATTTCTCCTAGGGTTGAGTTTGATAGCAATAAATGCTAGGAGAAAATCTAGGTAGACAAATGCACTGGAATGCAGAGTGGCACATATGCTAAGCGAAATTGCGCATACATAGTTATGTAGCGCATGTAGGATATAAAACGACACATATACTCAAGCAGTACATGCATGAGTTTTGGCGGCGCATGCATAAATCTGCAGCACATTTATGGTATGTAGTGGCGCTTTTAACGGGACAACACATTTACGGTATAGGACAGCGCATGCATGGATTCTTGCGGCGCACTCGTCAAAAGTGGCGCATATGTTAGGAAATGGCACATTTGCTAGGAAATGGTGCATGTACCACCTATTATGGCGCATATGATATAGATAGGTAGTTTACTTAACAAAATTGACTTGATTGGCATCCTGTTTGATGCGTCAATCGATAAGCTATCTCTGAGATTGCAGGAATCTAGTCAAGAGATGTAGTGTGCTATTTTGATCAATTTGACATGTTAAGTTAGTTGATATGTTTCTATAGATATGTTGAGTATGGTACTTGTAGCTTTAGGTTGACGCCTTGCTTTGCATGCTTGCAAAAGGATATATGAGATACACTTTAGTCGAGGGAGCAGTTCCCCATGCCTATGTTGCAGAGATACATGTTGACTGAGATGGACAGAGAGGCACTCGGCACGATGGGACTTGACTAGGTTTGCTTCATGCCTGAGGTTCAAGTGAACCGTGGGTTACTGACTGCCGCAGTGGAGAGGTTCCACAATGAGGACGATACCTTCCACTTCCCTATTGGTGAGATGACCGTTACTTTAGAGGACGTGTACAGGATCCTCCATTTACCTATTTAGGGTGAGCTTGTGGACTATGATCCACAGAGGGACACATGATTTGCTGAGTGCAGGCGAGTGTTTGATGACCCCGAGCTAGTCGAACAGGTCATCTCTTGGTAGGATATTCATGACTATTACAACTACTTCCCAGGGATTGTAGCAGGATTGATCAGAGGCGTTGTATGCCCTGATAGGAGATCACACGGGTTCCCCATTGGATGGGGTCAGATCATGGAGAGGATGGTGATAGAGGGTAGCCGGTATGCTTGGGGTGTCTACGTACTAGTGCACCTATAGCATGACATGCATCAGGTGGTATATCACAGGGGTGCGAGCTTATCTGCAGGCGTGTCTTTGCTATAGTTTTGGCTATGGGAGCACATAGTGATCACCAGATCGATATGTGTATTTGACAGGCAGAGAGGAGAGCCATATAGCTATGGCTACGTAGGAGTGATTTCCCAGCATAGGCTAGGGAAGATCGAGTACTGGCGGCATGCTTTGGATGGAGTAGATGTGGTCAATTGGCGGCCATATCTAGATTGTGAGCCTTGGGAGAACAAGGTGGATGAGCTACCCTACTGCTATTAGACGCGGTGGATGATAGGATGGACACGGTTTATCTTGGAGAGGTAGATTGTTGGTCAAGTATAGAGACAGTTTGGGAGGAGGCAGGGCATGCCACAGAGGCAGGCCTGATTTGTGAGGACTCATGCTGAGAGGTACAGATGGGGGTTGATGGCGTCCTATGAGGAGGCACTAGCAGAGTTTCAGTAGACGCCTTATGTCACCTGGGATATGAGGAGGGGGATTGCAGATGCTGTGATGACCCAAGATTTTGAGGATTGGTTCACTGCCCACCCATTTTTGAGATATTCAGGGTCTGGGGAGTTGGTGCCTCAGATAGACGAGGTAGATTTAGACGATGAGGGCTAGGTTGGCCAGAGGGGGAGGAGGAGGAGGGGTGGATGGGGGGTTGGCAGAGATGGTGGAGATGATAGAGGAGGAGGGGGTGGTGGAGATGATGGAGGCTGACCTAGACAAAGGCAGAGAGCTGGGGAGGGACCTTCCCACACTCAGCAAGTAGTGCCACCATAGGTCACATAGCAGGCACCACAGTAGGCACCGCAAGTACAGATGCTGCCACCTTGGCAGGTGGCACAACAACAGGGAACCTAACCATAGAGACAGGGAGAGGCATAGGCACAACAGGGTCCAGTATAGGCAGACGTCCAGGAGAGGGCCATAGCCACTCTGAGAGGATAGGTTAGGTAGCTGCAGGCACAGCTTAGGACTACTGATGCTCGGTAGAAGATAGATGCTAAGGTTATCGCGGGGATCACCAGAGAGAGATATGGCAGAGGCACGGATACGAGTTATCTGAGTAGAGCGGGATACCGCAGTGGCAGCCCTGGGAATAGATGTGATGAGTAGCTTCTTGGTTGGGCAGGTGCACCAGGCACAGGCACAACTAGTGCAGGCACAGACACAACTAGCATAGGTGCAGGGTGAGCTTGCTAGAGCACAGGCTCAGGCACAATATTATCAGGGTTTATACCATGGTGCCATGCCAGTTAGTCAGAGGGCTTCGAGCTATAGGAGCCAGTCTATGGATCACCAGAGAGCAGGTGGATCGAGGTTAGGAGCCTCTGTGATGGGCCCACAACAGTCTGAGGCCAGCAGAGGAGGAGGAGGAGACACTTCTAGTAGCAGTGGTCCGCAACAGCAGGGATAGCTGACACTTGCAGATTTTGGATCCTATGTACTTTTTTGATGGCTCAAATAGATGGATACATTTATGTACCACTTTCTTTGTATCTTGAGACATGTATCACCATCCTTGGGATGTACTTATTGTATATGACATTGACTTAGAGATGGACCACTTGATATTGTACATTTGGACATATTTTTTATGATATTTATATGATGATGCAACTATTTTGAAGCTCTCTATATGTATGAGTTATGATGCATTTCTATTGTATGATGTGATGCGTGTGTTTATCTAATGTAGACCTAGATGTTTTACTTGATGCTGTGTGATGTTGGTCTAATGTAGATTTTCATATGATGCTATGTGATGCTTATATGACCTAATGCAGACTTAGATGTTGTTACTTGATATGTCTCTAATGTGTGTGAATGCAGATGGTATCTATATGATTATGCAATTTATGTGATGCATTTATCTATGTTTTTGATTTTTTCTACTTTTACACTATGTGATGATTGTATATGGATAACCTAATGCACTTTATTATGTATGCAACTGATTTAATCATGTAAATGACTATCTCATATGATATGATATGCACCTATATGTTATGTTTTTGTGATGTCCAAATGTACTCTATCAACATAGATATGACAGAATGGTAGATAGAAGATTGATTGAAAGAATGACTCTATAGAAAGATTCACAAGCTTTGACTTTGTATTGTTACTCTGCATTGTTTGGATCTTTTATTGCATGGGATATGGATGTATAATAGATGTACGATGGATGCTTTGCTTTTGACATCTTGATGGTGCAAGTATTTTGAAAAATCAATAACCAATAATATCAAATATCAAGATACCCAAAACTCAATGAAATGGTGAACAAAAGAGATTCAATAAACAATGAACAACAACAAAGCAAACCTCCTTTAATTCGTAGCTTCCATTGATCACCTATCACAAATGATCTTGTCTATGAATATGGCCCTTAGAAGGTGCACTTCCTTGCTATGATTCCAAGATGTCAATTGGGAACGGCTATGATAATATCGCCATGAAGATGAGCTTCACAACGATGATAGTGGTGCGTAGTAACGAGTTTGATCACAAGCAATGAAGGAATTGGTGCCAAAGGTGTGCTATAATTCCTGCAGAGTAACAATACTTAAAGCTTGGATGATTGAAATGGAAGAATAAGGTTCAATTTATAGACTTGAGAGAAATAAGATGAATAGTATAGAAAGAATGAGAAGATCAATGGTATAGAACGTTTGAGGAACGTGCAACGAATAAGAAGAAGACAAGTGTCACACAAAAGATGTTTTATTTGAGTTAACTACTTTCTTTTCTAAAGATAAGACATGCTTTTCATAAATTAGAAAACTTTTTTCTAATTTAAGAGATATTGATAAAAACAAGATTGATTGAATAGATAACTCAACTTGAGATTTGCTTTTGCATGATTTTGAGAGAAATTAAATAATAAATTATTTAATTTTGTGTGCATGGAGAAGAAGACTTATTTTTAGAAGATTTGGAAGATATTTGAAGAATTAGAAGATAAGAAAGCAAATTAAATAAATAAATTTATTTAATTGTTGTGCATGATTTGGAAGAATAAATAAAATATTTGATTATATTTTATTTTTAGAGGTTTGAGAGGATTTAAATAAATTTGATTGATTTATTCAAATTTGGAAGAATGAATTTGACTTAATTAAATAATTAAGAGTTATTTAATTGTTTGGAAGAATTTAATTAAATAAAAGATTTTATTTAATTTTGACCTTAGAAGAGGTAATTAAATATTTTGATATTTAATTAATTTAGAGGAATGTGAATTAAATAAATAAATTTGTTTGTTTATTTATTGATAGAAGAATTAGAAGGGAATAAATATTAAGAATATTTATTTAGACCGAGTTGTGTCATTTTTAGGCATATACATTTTGCCCCTCTTTGATGCAATGCAATTTACGGCGTTGCTTCAAAGAATAGATAGTCTGATAATGATACATGCCCCAGTTTATCCTTGGTCTAGGTTATGACGATAGGATGCCCCCTCAGGAGATTGGATGAGAAGAAGGAAAAAGGAGTGAGACGGACAATCTCACGAAGAAGAAGGATGAAGAAAGAGATAAATGATACACTATACAAGATAGAATGATAACACACACAAGCAAGAAAGTAAGTATGCACAAATGATACATGAACAAACAAGGTATTGCCCCTATTGAGTGGTAAACCAACGATATATTGATAACGATATACGACAGTGTCGTCATGGCGGGGAACGATAGATCCCTAGAGCAACACGAAGGACAGTGTCTGGTTCCAAGAAATGGAACATGTCGTGTAAGACGTGTGTATTGGTCTAATTTTGACAATGTTACATCCTGTATAAGACAATTGATTGATTAACTGATCGAGTTGGTTTACGACCAGACAAGGATCAAGACCACTAATTGTGAATGGATCATTTGACAAGATTGACATGACCTGATTGGTATGGATCAAGTATGGACTTGCATGTGGATCATTGCTCATATTGACTGGATTGGGAAGAATGGACCACAATGATAGATAGAAAGTTTGATTGATAGAAGAATGACTAGACAGAAGGACTCGCAAGCTTTTGTTTGTATTGATACTCTACATTGTTGGATCTTTATTGCATGGGGTACGGTATGGATATGGATACAAATGGATACGATATGGATGCGGATATTTTTCATCTTGATGCTGCAAGTACTTTCAAGTGCTTATTTCATCATTGGGCTTTTTTGTTTTTTTGGTACTTTTTCTGAATGTTGTAAGTTAATACAAGCATCTAGGTATAATTGAACCGAGATGACCTGAGTATTACTTACATGGATTTTGATTTAGCAAGTTAATACAAGCATCGATGTATAATTGAACCGAGATGACTTGAGTAGTTCTTACGTATCAACAGTCAAGGATTGCCCCCGTTCATATTAGACCTTTGATGTCCTCGATGATCTTTTGCCGATCATGTCTTTAGACAAGGCTTCACATTACTAAAGTTTAATCCACAAACAACAAACAAAGAAAATAATCATGCCCCCATCATAGCATCTCTAGCTTTTGGCATCCTCAAGTAGCATAGAAAGACATGATAGCAAAAATCAAGACTATATTTTAACCATGTTTCCAATCCACAAAACATTTTTGCATTTAGATGTGTTTGTTTCTTTCCATAATTTGGGTAAAATCATTTAGAAGGCCTTAGGAGTTTGTTTTCTTTGCTTTGGATAGGTTAATGTCTTGCATCAGGATTTTTTCTTGAAAGTAGGCTTTGCTTGCGCTTGCTTGCCTGGTGAGAAGATTCCACAATCTTTATTGGTGAAACGGACCCTAAGGGATTGACCTAGTGCCTCAGGGGCTCATGGCTAAATGGCCTTGCCTATGTGACGACGTAGAGGCAACATAGTTTGGGGTAAACCCTAAAGGACCTAAGATATGGATTAGATGAGACACGATATGGAATAGACATGGATTAGATATGGAACACATATGGATTAGATATGGAACATATATAGATTAGATAAGATGCGATATGGAATAGATATGGAACAGATATGGATCAGAAAAGACATGATATGGAACAGATATGGATCAAAAAAGACACGATATGGAACAGATATGGATCAGATACGACATGATATGGAACATATATGGATTAGATACGACACGATATGGAATAGATATGGATCAGATGATACTGATGACAAGGAAACACCATGGATATGTAGTTGTATGGGTGACAAAGAATGGAACGGGTAGTTAGGTAGAAGGAATCAAGGATGTGATCTCCAAGGACTATGTCGCATAAGAATAACTCAGGATTTGACATGACAAAGCTTGCGATGAAGGAGGATGAGAGGATAATGAAGGATTTGCATGGTTTTTGGAGGGATAAGGTATGTCCAGAGACATCTAAAACATTTGTCAACATTGTGCCCCCAATCTTTATCAAGATCAAAAAATAGAGGAAAGGAAGATAATGATGGATAGACTAGATAGTATAGGTAGGATAGGATAGGAAATGGTATGAAAGGAAACTGATAGGAGAAGAGTGATAGGCTGATGAGACATGGTGCCCCCAAGTGTAGGTGATGTAGAAGATCAACTTACACACGACACCTTTTTGCCAGGTTTTCATCATGGTACTTATCCAAGGTGCCTGTTTGCCAGATTTTCACTGTTGGACGAAGGGATTTTTCTTTACTTTTTTCATTTTTTTTTGAACATTTAGATAGGATAGGTAGAATGGATGAGAGGGCCTCAATCGCTAGGTTCCACAAAAGGTGATAGTACCACTAGATGGATGCTGTCACATGGACAATGTCGAGTGCTCTCATAGATGTTGGTAGGAGATTGCATGAAAGTGAAAATAGAGAAGGTAGATAGCGGATTATGATGTGGATCATGTAGGTCTTATGCAAGGATGGAGGGAAGGCTTATGCAAAAGCATGGACCGTAGGAATAGGATGAGGAAGATATGTAGGATAATAGTGGAAGGAAGGGGAGATGGAGGTAAGTGGAAATGTTGTGGAATGGAATGGAATCATGACCAATGGTTGCACATATTGTGATAAACATTGAAGCTGGTGATGGGAAAGTAGTGTAGGAAGCAACAGAGACTTTTTCTTGTGGATGAATGACTTAGGCATGTAGGGATCCACATAGACTGAGTATTTTCCTGATTTTTGCTTGTCATGTGGGATGAAATAATTTGAGACTTTTGGATGGAATGGGAGAAAGTGGATGGTTGAGATTCTTGAGAGGTGGATGCCTCATTTGACTTGATGGCTTCTTGCTTAGGTACCCAAACCATTTTGCTTTTAGATAATACCTGTGAAGGTATGGGCTTGGGTGTATGAAACTTTGGAGTTAATCATTTGCTTGATGCGGACCCACACCTTTGTCAGTTTGGTGTATAGGTGTGTGGGTGTTTATAGCTCTTGAGAAGGATGCTTCTTTGATTCTTAGATTTTGTATCCTAGGTCATGAGGACTCTTAGGATTTTTGACTTGATAGGTAGAGGCATCCAGATTTTTATGGTTGAATTCTCTTGAGATGGTGGAAGTGGAGTTTGAGGAAGTTCTTTGTTTAGACAACACGTGCATTGGTTGGTCATGATTGGGATTGTTAGAGGATTCATAGATGGATGGATAAGGTGTTGGAAGAAGTGGTGGTAAAATGCATGGAGGGATATTGGGAGTTTGAAGTAGCGGAGGTAGATTGGATGGTGGAAGGTGTATGGTCACATGCTCTTGGGATGTATATGATAAGGGAGGTGGAATGGCAACATAAGTTTTGGGGCTATGAAAGGATTTGTGGTGGAAAGTAGTAGATTTAGGAGTGGAAGAAGTACCAACATCTCAAGATTGTTCACCTTGGTGTATGTATCCAAGGCCACATGAAGGAGGAGGAACATTGACATGGACGGGCTCCAAAATACCTTGTTCATGAAGGCCTAAGCCTTTACCTTGATAGTTCATATGCTGGAGTATGCAGTGGACAATGGGATTGTGTATAGGTGGAACACTAGACACGAGTTCTTTATTGGATGGAGAAGGTGAGAAAGAGGATAATGGTTGTTGGTGTTCTAAGGAGGAACACTCATGAATGAAGGCAGTAAGACCAAGGATATACGTTGGGGGATTATTAGCATGGTCGATAATGGATGGCAAAGGTTTATTATTGGTTTGATCTTCTACGCTTGCTTGGAAGGCAAGTGTCTCATCAAGGGAAGTGGAAGTTGTTGGATCTTGGATAGGACTAAATGGGGTTATAAGCTTAGGACCATCAAACACAAAGCTAAGAGGATCATCATGGTCTGCTTGATCATAGATAGGCTCTTGATCATAGGTGGGATCTTGATCATAGATAGGACTTAGCGTGATGGGATTAAAGTGCTCTTGTATATGTTCTTCATCAACGATAATATCTTGATCATGGAAAGGATATAGGCCTTGGAGAGGTTGGAATTTGATCTCTTGTTCATGTATAGGATCAAGTTGCTCATGGATAACTTCTTCATCAAAGGTAGTATCTTGATCATGGAAAAGAAATAGGTTATGAATGGTTTGAAATTTGACTTCTTGCTCATGTATAGGTATAGGATCATCGAAAAGACAAAGGTTATGTAAGGTTCAAATGGGAGTGCTTTGATCTTGATTTAGACAAGGGGTTGATGTTTCCACATGTTCTAAAGTGTGTTCTTGACATAACTCTTGATGTGCTTGAATTGAAGTTGAGGTAGAAGACTCTTGGATAGGTTCTTGGTCAACAACATGAAGGTGCGACGGACCTTGACTGTGGTGCATGGTAGGAGGTTCTTCAATTTGCTCAAGGGGTTGCCAGTGACATGACGAGGTTAGAGTAATGGACATGCTTGAAGGTTCTTTGATAAGGTCAAGGACCAAAATTTGGGAATATGGTTGACTTTCTGCTAGCAGCCCTTGGATCACATCATTGGTAGGTGCATAGGTAGAGGAGTGAGGTAATGGATGAGTGGATTTGGAGTTCTCCCTATCTTTTCTTTTGCTGTGTAAATATGGAAGACATCTTTCCCAAAAATCATCTAAGGCTTTTTTGGTTGTCCATTTAGAGCTCAGGGAACTCGATGGCGGTGTTGGTGTAGGATTGGTATGCTTTGGGATATGTGTCTTAGAAGATGGTGAAGGAGGACTAGTAGACAGAGTGGTATATGATTTCCAACTTGAGGTGGTGCTTTCCTTGTCATGAGCATCATTAAGATGGGAAATAGATGTATGAGTTTGGGGCAAGGCATAGCTAGTACTGACATGTTCAACTTGTAAGATTGCCATTTCTTGTTGTATGACTTGGAGTTCTTGAGCAATTACTATAGGATCTTGGGGCGAGGCGTCAAAGTCTAATTGCTCTCGTAGGTATTGGAGTTCTTAAGAAATTACTTCTAATTGGATTGTCATTTCAATAGAAACTAACACAAGATTGAAATGGGTACCTAGAAAACCTAAAATTTTTCTTTGAAAAGGTGTGGAAGTACTCACTGTTAAGCATGCGCTAGAACAAATGCACTGTAGAAACTGGTAAATGAGTGGTAAGTCAGCACAGAAGCACTGTAATGGTAAAAATCAAATGCGCTGCAACATGTATCAAAAGCGTTGCAGGTTAGTATATATGCGCCGCAGGTCGGCACAAATGCGCAACAACAGAGGATGGATGCGCTGCTCTAGTTTTTCTCAGTATTTTTGCAATTTTTTGGAATTTTTTTGATATTTTTGGTACTTTAGTTGCAAGAAGGTCTTTTTGATTTGATTTTATGAAATTATGGCAAGAAGACACAACAAACACAAAGAATATTTGTATGGTTTTTTATTTTTTTTTGTGATTTTTTGACTCTTTTTGGACTAAAGGAAAAACAAGTACAATCCTAGGCTTCAAATAGATTACAGGGGTATTTGGCCACTAGAACAAAGGTGTTTAATGAAGGCAACCGTTCGAGTGGTTATACATGTGGCAACACTACTCTCCATTATGGAGTCTCCTAGCCTGCAAGGGTTGTGCCTTGGAGGGTTTTGTGGGAGGTTGGCTGTCGATATAACACAACTTTACTTGTTTTTTGAAGCTTTCACTCCAAACACAATTTATTTATAGTGGTTTGAAAGGGCTTGGCGTCTAGCCTATTACCACTTAGGGTCATTCCTACTTGAATGAATGGTATCAAAGAGCAGGCCCCTCTAAAGGAAAAACACATGCGAAAATGATATGTCTGGCATTTTGGTCACCCAAGATAGGGGAGAGCATAGGCCTAGTATCATTCCCAAAACATAGAATACAGTGGTTCTTTTCCCCTAGTTAAAATGAGAAAAACTAGATGAGCTATCTATTGATCATGATGTTAGTCATAAACATAGAATAAAAGTTACACAACAACTTTTACTCATCTTGAAAGATATGATGAATTCAAGGAATTCATGATCCCAAGTCTCTGTGGATTAGTTCATAATCTACTGACGTTACTTAGTGCTTGATGTGTGTTGCTATTTTCCATTCAAGGGGCCTTACGTTGATTGATCAGATTTTATTTCCTGGAAAGATGCTACATAGAAAGGTCATTCTACACAATATATTTCTTCAAATAATGTGTCTGCACTTGGATCTTTGCATGATATTTATCAATTGAACATGCTTTAACTCTAAATATGCTATGTATTTTCAATTTTCTACGAGATATCAGCATATTTCATGTTACTTGCTTCAGATTATCTATTATTTGTAATTGTGATGGTGAAATTTTATCAAATTAAAAGATATTGAAAAGAATACTTCAAATTATGATGAATCTTTAGCTATTGAACCACATACACACTTGATACAGTCATGAGGAGAAGAAATCAAACCATATTTTCACTAGGATGTTCCACAGCTAGATACAGATGATGCAAACTTCAAAGGATAATGAATGAAGACAATACATGCAGACTGATGAGCACTCCAAGGGACGCAACAAATCAAAGCATATATCAAGAATTCAAACATAGACTACTCAAGATTTATGATGATTTGTAATCAAAATGGTATTCTCTTTCATTAAGTATGTAAAAACATGTATGTTTACAATAACTTTGAAATAAGCCCTGATATTTCAGTAATCAAATTTCAATTAAGCTTCTGAAAGTTCAAAATAAGGCATCCCTGCACCTTTTATAGAATAAGGTTAGGGAGCAGTTACAAATGACATGCGGTCAAGATTTATCAATTTAAGATCAACAATGGATATTCCCTTTTGACTTGGTCGACTATCTCTCGTGGCACAGGTTGCCAGCTGGCAACCATCTAGGTGACTTATTTTCTTCTAAGTACCTGATGCATATGTTTCTCTTGTGGCACATCTTCATTTACTCCTCAGGTTCTTCTTCTTCATCATCATGATCATCATGATCATCACTTTCTATGTCTTCATCACCCTAATGAATATCGCCTTGTATATGGACCTACATTATCGTCCTGATATTTTCATAGGCTTCTACTATCTTATCAATTTCCCCGCCATCCTAGGTTTTGGCTTTCCTGATGGTGTGCTTGTGGGCTTGAAATTTATCTCTGACGGTCTCCAATTTACTCTTCCTGTTGCTCAATGTTTCATTATAGTTCTCCACCCTGACTTTGATCCTCATGATCTTATTCATTGCTTCTTCCATCAGGTGGGTAAGAGGATCATCAGCCATCGACTGGAAGTTATCATGCAGAGCTTTTATGGCAAAGCCTGCATCTTGGTTCTCAATTTTCCCCTCTACTTTTCCCTCCAGGGCTTCTAGGACTTCTGCTTCATAGGACATCATGCTGTCCAGTTTCACACTGATATCTCTTAACTTACTACTGCACTTCTTTAGTACATCACATTCAAACCTGATGTCTCTATACCAAATATCCACTAGCAAGGCAGTGTTATTATTCAACACCTGATGATTTATCAGGATCTAAGGATTAATCCTCTTTATTTCACTCAAAGCACCCAAGGTTTTCTCTAACTGGTATTGGTGCCTGAATCAGTAGAGGGTTTGCCAGTTCTAATGCATAGGTAGATTCGGCCAACTAATACAAGAGGTTGCATGAGCTGCCTCCCCTTCACTTTTGGTTCTGCCGCACCAAGGGGGGTATCCCTATAGCTAAAGATTCAACCTTGAATTGCCCAATGATAAAAGATTTGGCTTTACAATAATAGGCAGAATGCTCTCATGTTTGGACCAAGATTTGCATGATAGATCACAAGGCTGGCAATGTTCTTAGAGATATCTAACTGGTTGAGGTATAAGAGTATGCAGGGGTCCTAATCCTAGTCCTACAACTAACAGGTTGGAAAAATGGAATGATTTGTATTAATGTTTAGATACAAGACATGAGGGTTTTGGATCATAACTACTAATCTAGAAGCAGACCAGTGCCTATCTCAGGGCAAGGAGTCAACTAGATGTATACAAGAGAATGGCTTACTGGCATTCAAGTTTCAAGGGGTCAGGACTAGTATTTGCCTTACAAACACCACCCAAGACTGAGTATTTAGCTGCCTCTACTTACAGATATCCTAGCTGCCATACAATCTTCTCCATACTCAACCTAAAACAATTTAGTCCACTCCTTGAATGGAAGTTAAAGATTAAGCATATGATATAGAAATCCATACCCTAGAATCTGAGAAACCCTTAGCAACCAGATTCAAAAGAAGAGAATGCATACAACACATGGATACAGATAGATAAACACATGTAATGAAGTATTTTTCATATAAATATGACATGAAACTGAACATATGTGCAAGGTACACTCAAATGCAACTCATAAACTCCAACAAAGATAAAACAATGAGGAAAATGCTCTGTCTTTCGTTATTTTTCCCCTAAAAATGCCCAAGTCTTCAACCACCCAAAAGAATAACACAGTCTCCCATTTATATCCAGATAGTGTATTCAGCAAAATTTACATGGTAGGTCAAAAAGTTGCCAGATTCAATGCATCTTCAGGTTGGTGCTCCAAAAACTAAACATAGCGGAGAAACAGAGAGAAGAAGCAGGTGGGCTCAGGATCAGAGCTGCCGCTCAAAGATTTGCATCTTAAATCTGGTAGTTGACCTGTCATTCCATCGATCATCTTCTGTAAATTGCCATTAATGCCTCAGCTACCCGTAGCCCTCTTGAAATTTGCAGCAGTGCGTTCATGGAGTTTTCCCGCTCAAAACATGACTGCATATGCTCAGGAAAAACCTTCACTAAAAGTTTAAAACACAGTCATTGATCTTATTCTCATATCGCTGAGATCAATGGCGTCAAAATATGCTAAAAAGTCACCAATCAATCAGAACATGCCATGTAGGCACCTTGCTCCTCTATCGCTGACTTTTTATCTCCATCGGCCATCAGAACAACCCTAGGAGCATTCGTCGATGTGTAGTCTCTCACTGATGAACTAATGAGCTTTTTCCTTTTGCATCTGAAAATGCATGTGGGACTGTATATACATACAATCGCCCTTCATACAAAGCGGACCCCAAAACATCATAGAACAAATTGAAAATCAACTCAGGTCTGGCTTGCATCTCCTTTTTGCAACTACCGCTTTGTATATGTGCATATACATTCACCTCATACATACAAGGCGTGGACCTCAAAAATTATGAAACACGTTGCATCCGCCTTGAAATTTGGCTTGTACCTCATTTCCCTTGTATATTGGCACATATACAAGCATCCAAACATACAAGCCGCATACACCAGCCATTGAATTAGTCATATTTGACTTTTACATCGGGTCCGGCTTGTATCTTATCCAATGCACATTTCCTTTGTATATCGCATATACAAACACGATATCAACCCGCGGACTTTAAAATCCATCTACTACAACATATTGTTCCTTCGCGTCCGGGCCATGTACATTTTTTGTTTGTATATTTGCTTGCACATTCGATTATATATTTGGAATATACAATCCCAAACATACAACCGATGGGCCCCATAACTGACGTTGACTGCAATTGACCAGCTTGCATGTTTTACCTTGTACATTTCCTTTGCGTGCCGAATATACAAACGCGAACATGCAAACAAGGAATCTTTTTTGGAATATGCGATATACATTCTCTCTCGTATGCCCAGAAATGCATATTTCACCCTTGTATATCATGAATGTATCTAGTTGCCACTATACATTCGCCCTTGTATGTTGATATATAAGCCCGATATACAAGCAGGGAATATCCCCAGGAATCTCCAAAAGATTCCCCCTTGTACATGCATTTTTTCAAGCCCGATATGCATTCAAAAATGCATATAACTCATTTTTTCAAAGGCCGATTGAGATTTTGCAAGCTCACCAATGCACATTTGACCTGTACGTATATACAAACACCCTTGTATATACAAAGATACATGCATGCAACTGAATTTTTTGGACTTTTTGGGAAAGTGCCTGCATATTTAAATGCTTGAAACCTGAATGTTTATACAGGCACCAACACACGCTCTGTCTGGGGACACATGCCTCTTGCAAGCATGGCGAGAACCATAGATCTCTGGGATGCAGACCAGTCCCCTATCCATTGGGCAAAAGACTCAAAACTGTACTAACCTGCATCACAAAACACATTCATTAAAATTTACTTGGCGGCCCAGGGCCACCAAAAAGGAAAAACTAGAATTTTCCTTTGTCAAACACTTGATTCTCTTTTGATTTCTTCAAATGAAGCCTGAAAGCATTTAACCACTTGCAACACTCAGCATTGCAATTGATTGTGCTACTGCTCTTTTCCTCTTCTTTGACAAATCTACAACAAGCTTGATCAGCATGCATTGTCATCAATTGTAGAATGTCATCATCATATGAGTCACTGATGTTGCTTGGAAAACTAATAGACTCATATGAAATAAATGAATCCACACTAGAAATTTACCCTTCTTCAAAATATAAGAGCTCCTATGTATTGAACAAACAATATTCAGGCACAAGCAACATCTCATAATCAAATTCATTTTTATAAGCATGCAGATATTCATCATCATTGTGCTCAGCAATTTTATCATTAAGATCCACCTGGAATGTCCCAAGAGAAGGCACAAAGAACTTAGAATGCAGCCCTTTACTAAAACCTTCATAGTCACCCCTGCAACCAACACTATCCCCAATTGTGTGAGCACACACATCTGCAACTTGTCGATTCACCTCTGAATAGTGACCCTATTTTTCCTCTTCATCAATGCCCTAATAATCAAAAACAAAATTTTCAACCTCTGCACTGTGAAGGTGGTCAGAATATTCAAGGAAACACTCATATTTAGCATCCATATATATTTCTTCATCTGAAAGGCTCACATATGCATCTGAATGCTGACAGTCACTAACATATTCACTGCTATCCCTTGAAACAACATCTTCTATATTCAGAGTGAAGCTCTGCATATCCATTTCACACAAATAATCAGGCATAACTGGGATATGCATACTGCTGCAAGACACAACCTCATGTATATCTTTCATTTCATTATTTGAAGGGCATTTTGTGTCTGCAGGCTTCTCTTCTAGAGGCTGATAACAGTCTTTGTTTTCATCATTATAAGATGTGCCTATATTTTCTATAACATCTTCTTCATGTCTATACATCATATCATGACTACACATGCTATTCTGAAATACATTTCCCTCCACACAATCATCTTTCAATGCACATACTGGGAGAGCTGAAATATATTCATTTTGATAACCGTTTTGACAACTTGCAGCCATGAAACCCACTGGCATTCCATATTTCTCATTATTTTCAATATCCATAGCAAATTGGTAGGCCTAGTGAAGTGTGGCTGGTTCTTTATCTCTCAATCTATAACTCATTTTCTTATCAAATGCAGCCAAATAAATTGTCAAGCACAGTGCATTATTGGGTCTCTTATATTCAGGAATTTGCTTGAGCAACTTAATAAATCTAAGATTAAAGGCTGGAACCAGTTCCTCGTCTTCCTTTTGAATATTCATAAAGTGCATGATCAATGAGGCCAAATCAGATCTTTCACCAAATTGCCCTAAGAATGCAATTTCTAAATCTACCCATGAAGAAACTGAACATACAGGTAGGTTTGAGAACCAAACCCTAGCATCATCTTCTAATAACTGAAAAAAGAGTCTCATTACTACATCTTCATCCTCTACCTCATAATCTTCTATTAAATTACAAAATTTTTGCAGATGTTTGTTTGCTGATTCAGAATCTGATCCACTATATTTTGGCAAACATTTTCTAATTTTATTGGGAATAATATTTGGGTAACCACAAATTCCTTTGAAATTTAGGACTTTATATCTTTCAATAAAAAATGGTCTTCTTTGAGAGCATAACCAGGACTGCTGCTCTAAACTCATCATTTTTTTATGAAAGATGAATACCTGGAAATATGTTACGGCATTGGATAGGTTCAATCAATAGAGTCGCCACCTCTCACAGAGAGGACAGAATATCAACAAGGCACTTTTTATTTTTTGGATTCACCACGCTAGCAGAGCACCATGCCAGCAGAGTACCACATGGTCATTTTTGGATCCTGCTGCAACAACTTCACTAGAAACTAGATTTTCCAGCCTTCAAAATATTTGACTCTATCCCTAGTGGAGTCACCATCTATTGGTGCCCGAATCGACAGAGGGTTTGCCAGTTCCAATGCACAGGCAGATTCAGCCAACTAATATAGGAGGTTGTATGAGCTGCCTCCCCTTCACTTCTGGTTCTGCCGCACCAAGGGGGGTATCCCTATAGCTAAAGAATCGACCTTGAATTGCCCAATGATAAAAGATTTGGCTTTACAATAACAAGCATAATACTCTCATGTTTGGACCAAGATTTGATAGATCACAAGGCTGGCAATGTTCTTGGACATATCTAACTGGTTGAGGTATAAGAGTATGTAGGGGTCCTAATCCTACTCCTACAACTAACAGGTTGGAAAAATGGAATGATTTGTATTAATGTTTGGATGCAAGACATGGGGGTTTTGGATCATAACTACTAATCCAGAAGTAGACTGGTGCCTATCTCAGGGAAAGGAGTCAACTAGACATATATAAGAGAATGGATTGCAACTGGCATTCAAGTTTCAAGGGGTTAGGACTAGTATTTGCCTTACAAACACCACCCAAGACTGAGTATTTAGCTGCCTCTCCTTACAGATATCCCATCTGCCATACAATCTTCTCCATACTCAACCTAAAACAATTTAGTCCACTCCTTGAATGGAAGTTAAAGATTAAGCATGTGATACAGAAATCCATACCCTAGAATCTAAGAAACCCTTAGCAACCAGATTCAAAAGAAGAGAATGCATACAACACATGGAGACAGAAAGATAAACACATGCAATGAAACATTTTTCATATAAATATGACATGAAACTGAACATATGTGCAAGGTACACTCAAATATAACTCATAAACTCCAACAGAGATAAAACAGTGAGGAAAATGCTCCGTTTTTCATTATTTTCCCCCCAAAAATACCCAAGTCTTCAACCATCCAAAAGAGTAACACAGTCTGCCATTTATATCCAGACTGTGTATTCAACAAAATTTACATGGCAGGTCAAAAAGTTGCCAGATTCAATGCATCTTCAGGTTGGCGCTCCAAAAATTGAATGCAATAGAGAAACAAAGAGAAGAAGCAGGTGGGCTTGGGATCAGAGCTGTCGCTCAAAGATTTGCATCTTAAATCTGGTAGTTGGCCTATCATTCCATCGATCATCCTTCTGTAAACTGCCATTAATGCCTCAGGTACTTGCAGCCCTATTGAAATTTGTAGCAACGCGTTCATGGAGTTTTCTTGCTCAAAACATGATTGCATATGCTCAGGAAAAAACCTTCATTGAAAGTTTAAAACACAACCGTTGATCTTATTCTCGTATCGTTGAGATCAATAGTGTCAAAATATGCTGAAAAGTTGCTAATCAATCAGAACGTGCCACGTAGGCACCTTGCTCCTCTATCGCTAACTTTTTATCTCCATCAGCCATTGGAACAACCCTGGGAGCATCCGCCGATGTGCAGTCTCTCGCCAATGAACTAATGAGCTTTTTCCTTTTGCATATGAAAATGCATGTGGGACTGTATATACATATAATCGCCCTTCATACAAAGTGGACCCCAAAACATCATAGAACAAATTGAAAATCAACTCGGGTCTGGCTTGCATCTCCTTTTTGCAACTATTGCTTTGTATATGTGCATATACATTCACCTCCTACATACAAGGCGTGGACCTCAAAAATTATGAAACACATTGCATCCACCTTGAAATCTGGCTTGTACCTCATTTCCCTTGTATATCGGCACATATAGAAGCATCCAAACATACAAGCTGCAGACGCCAGCCATTAAATTAGTCATATTTGACTTTTACATCGGGTCCAGCTTGTATCTTATCCAATGCACATTTCCTTTGTATATCGCATATACAAACGCGATATACAACCCACGGACTTTAAAATCCATCTATTGCAACATATTGTGTAGGAATACACTCAACACTGAGAGGGGGGGTGAATCAGTGTTGTTAACAATTTTAACACTTTTTACTCCTTTTCTTAATTTAAATTCACAATTGTAGAATTCTTTAGATAGAACAAAGAAAATATGTAGAGTATCAAAACAAAACTTGACACAAGAAATTTCTCGAGTGGAAAACCTCCTGGGGTATAAAAACCACTCAACTGCCTCACTGGCTTAACACAAATTTCTAATTACAATTGTCTCACTGACATTACAATTCTGCCTCACTGGCATATTGTACTTCTCTGCATGTCTCACTGACATTACAACATCAACATTCAATGAAAATTATAACTCAGGGGATTTCCCTGTTTCAATAAAAACAAAACCTTATTTCTCCCTTTTAAGACAAACAAAATAAATTCTTTGCAATCAACCTTTAACTGTCTTCAACACCTACAGTCATTCAATTTTGATCTTCAAAATACTTCATACCTCTGCAAAAACAATCTCAAACTAATTCACCATTTCTTGAGCTTTCTCTCTGTGCAAAACTGAACAATTTATCCTCTCTGAGAAATTATTGTCTTTCATCACCTTCACTTTCTATGAACAAACATTAATCCATCATGACCATTGAAGGACTCCACTCATTTATTGAATCAATATTCTTTCAAAATCTCAACATAATTCCCTGAAAAATGATTCTTTATTCCTGCAAAAATACTTTTCAAAACAAAAATTCCATTCTCCAAAACTTCTTACAATCTTCAATCATCTCTGATCTGCAACTCTTTTTTTCTGCAATTCAAAAATCAAAAAACTTATACAAGATGAGATTCCATCATATAGTCTCTTCAAAAACGGTTCAACTTCAACATTATATTTTTTCTCAAACTTATCATCTTCTCTCATCAAAATAAAAAAAAAAACAAGAAAAAATGAATTCCCTTCGAAGAACTCTGCCTTTTCATATTCCTCTCAATTAGAAACATTCTAAACATCACTCTTTCCTTCACACAAAAATCAACTTCAGTGCCCCTTGAATTTCGGTGAGAAAGGTCAAGAAAAACATGCTTTATTGCCTTTTTAACAACAGTGAACGTCAACTTTAAAGCCATGAACTAACCGTTTGAAGATACTTTCTATTTAAAAACTGACCCTCCGATTTGCGGTGCCCGCCAATCTTTATTTAAACTCTGATTGTTGGATGCGGTGGCTTTAAACACAACTTTATATCCACCGTTTGCGCTAGGGGATCGGGGTCCATATGACTTACCCCACTACGACTAATGATACCTCCAGCCGGTCATCACTTGGAACTAAAACTGCTCTCACCGGTCACTTTGAAATTATAACATAAAGTGCAAAGTGTGATGACAGGCAATAGGGTTAAACAAGATAAATGTTGAGCACAATGTATAAGACTAGTCAAGTATTAAGCAAACACACTTACCATTTCAAATACTATAAACCTTGACATACTTCACATACTTCAAATACTATAGCATTGAAATGAAACACCATGCTTCATCAGATCTGCCACTGTCATGAAGCCAATGTAGATGGAGTTAATATAATGCATATTAACTTTTGTCAAATGATACAAGCCCTTGCCCTGATTCAAAAATTGATAATATGCAATGAATGCCACTTATCAAAACTGAGAGATCTGAAAACTATGCACTAATGTCATTATAGATCAAAACTGAGAGATCTGAAAAACATGCACTGAAGAAGACCAAGTTGCTGATATCATTACCATGAAGACCATATCACCTGATGTCATTACCATGAAGACCATGTCACCTGATGAAGACCATGTTACTGATGTCACTACTATTTTGGCATCAATGAAAAGACAATATACTCAACTGTGAAATGTGCTACATATTGTTCCTTCGCGTCCGGGCCATGCACATTTTTTCTTTGTTTATTTGCTTGCACATTCGATTGTATATTTAGAATATACAATCCCAAACATACAACCGATGGGCCCCCATAACTGATGTTGATTGTAGTTGACCAACTTGCCTGTTTTACCTTGTACATTTCCTTTGCGTGCCGAATATACAAACGTGAACATGCAAACAAGGAATATTTTTCAGAATATGCGATATACAATCTCTCTCGTATGCCTAGAAATGCATATTTCACCCTTGTATATTGTGAATGTATCTACCCGCCAATATACATTCGCCCTTGTATGTTGATATATAAGCCTGATATACAAGCAGTGAATATCCCTGGGAATCTGCGAAAGATTCCCCCTTGTACATGCATTTTTTCAAGCCCGATATGCATTCAAAAATGCATATAACTCATTTTTTCAAAGGCCGATTGAGATTTTGCAAACCTGCCAATGCACATTTGACCTGCACGTATATACAAACACCCTTGTATATACAAAGATACACGTATGCAACTGAATTTTTTAGACTTTTTGGGAAAGTGCCTGCACATTTAAATGCTTGAAACCTGAATGTTTATTTAGGCACCAACAACTGGAATGACCTTCCGGCCTCATTCTGTACTTTATCAACCTTCTTCCTTGAGATACTCAAAGAATTCCACCTCTGCAAAGAGGCTCTCACTAATTCCTCAGCTTCCATGAGTGCTGATAGCATCCATTTCCTCATGATCACTGACTCATGCTTCATAAGTTCTAATTTATTAACCTCCTCTTGAGAAATTGCAGTCAATGGGACTGCCTGATCTGATGTATTTTCAGGGTTAATTAACCCTTTTATGTATGAATGCAGCTAGGCAATGTGCTCCTTATGTTTCTTATTCTTCTCGTTTTCTTTTTTCACCCTTTGGGTTAAAGAATCAATTATATCCTTCCCTTCCTGACCCTCTTGGTCTTCATTGGCAAACCCCAAGTCAACAGTGGTGATCTGGAATTCTTCTAGGGCGATTTTCCTTTTCTCTTTCTCAATAATGGGAAGTGCTACCTGGGTGGTCCTTTTGCCTGTAGCAGGATCTCTCCTAATTGCAGAAGTTAATCTGGCTTTCCCCTTAGGCTTCATGATGGTTTCTAAAAACAATGTTGAAACATCAAATTCTTGAATCTCAAAACCTGATTCTGTACCTATTTCTTTCTCAAGCCATTGAGGTACTTGATCTCTGGATCCTTGGTCTCCATCATCATC
The DNA here is from genome assembly GCA_027924645.1 of Cunninghamia lanceolata. NCBI lineage: Eukaryota > Viridiplantae > Streptophyta > Pinopsida > Cupressales > Cupressaceae > Cunninghamia > Cunninghamia lanceolata. Next base: position 1,441,426 of record BSBN01001265.1, on the reverse strand, counting down.
ATCATGTCCACCCTGATCTCCAGCATTTGTCTTGGTTCTCGATGGAGAGGGTGATTTACTTATCTCTTCCTCATGATATTCATCCTGAGGGGGATCCTGTTGTAATTCTTCTTCTTGAGGAACTTCCTCTTGTGGGAAAGGATCTTGTGGTGTATCTACATGTTGGTCTTGGACCTGATCCTGTACCACCTCCTTTTGTGTTTCATCCACTTTGGGAATTTCTTCATCTTGAGGTATATTTGTATCCGTGGATATCATTGTGTTTGTACTAGGTGCATCAACCTGATCCTGGATCACATTCTTCTCTGCACCTGATGTATCTACCTCCTGGGTCTTAAGGTCATCATGACCTGATGTCCTTTATCACCTAAGGTTTCTTGAGTCTGGGGGGCATCATCACCTGATTTGTCTTTGTCATTCCCGCCCTTTTGTCAGACTTCTACTATTTTGGGTTCAGCTGGTATTTCTTGTTGTTGTTGGCCCATATCTGGAGTATGACTCTCCACTTCTGTCAGCTTGACTACCTCAATATTTTCTGCTTTATTAGGTGCACCTGCTTGATGTTTAGGACTTACATCTTCCCTATATGTTAGGTCTATCACTGCAGGGCCAGTTACTTGATCAACTAACTTATCAAGCCCAATTTGTTGGGCTGCCCTCTCTGGGCTACTTTCTTTCTCTTGCTCTGTCTGCTTCAACTCTTTTAACATCACCATCTATACTGATGGGGTTCCATGTGGGGTCATGTGAGTGTTAGAAGCAAGGGTCTCCATTTGCTAGGAGGCTATGTTTTGTACCACCTCATCATCTGATAGGTCCACTATTTCTTCTAGTGAGAAAGGACCACCTTGGCCTGCTCTAGTGGCTTCTTTTGCTTGCTCTTTAGCCTTCTCAGTCTTAAACTGGATGATGGTAGGAAGTGACACATCATGTTGCAATTCTTTTTTGAACACTTCACTACCAACTCGCCTTAATATTACAGGGTCATGTCTTATCTCACCCCTCATAGATGTTCTCTATTTTTTAGGTGTTGACGCCACCAGGGGTGCCTTCCCCTTTCTTGTGACCATCATGGGATCATCTCCTTCAGGCTCATTTTTCACTGGCTCCTCCTCAAGAATGATATCCTTTTCTACATTCTACTGTGAAGTTTGGCCTTCAAATTGTACTTTTGCAGTCTCCACAGCTGGCCTTAAGATGTTTTTTGTTCTTGGTTCATCTACCAAAGGCTGTACAGATGAGGCTGATGCCTGTCCTGATGCAGATGCACCTTCAGCTGGTATATCAATTCTTTCAAATATCACCCCCTTAGGTTCACTATCAGTCTTCCTTCCTTTGGGGGGTCTTTTGCTTTGTTTCTGAGGTGACAGCATTTCTCCATTAGATTTTCTCTTCTCAACAAGAAAGACATCATATTCTTCATTTGAAATCTCCTACCTTTTTCTCTTGTTATCTACTGTGATGGCCATACCCTTCTTCTTCAGTGTATTGATTTGTTCATTTACCCATGCTTGGGTCAACTACCACACCCCACCTGTAAACTGATCTAATGAAATGTCCTCAGGTTGTGTTAGGTCAGGAGCTGAAATGGTGTCATTATACACCTTTTTATCTTCATACTCATTGGACATGGTCTTGCCATCATCTTTCTTTAATTGTGCAGGCACTGGCATGCAGTCAAATGTCTTAATTTGATAGAGGGTGAGCCTTTGATATTTTCTTCTTCTAACTTCAGCCTCATCGTCACAGTTAGTCCAGAAATCCTCTAAGTGCTTCTTATGTATAGGTTGGCCTATAATCTTTTGCATTCTTCCATAGGGATCATATGATCTGGCCAATGGAAATGGCTGTAAGTTCATCAGGTTCAGACCCCCTATGGCCTTCTTTATGCTAGGGCATATATACCACCCTATAGTTACTAGAAACAATACTAGAGGTATCTTCTTGTCTGCTTTGTATGTTTCCAGTATAGTAAATATCTGTCTTAAGAATTCCATCAGGATTACCCCATCAATAGGGTACCTGGGCAGCATTAATGGTTGTCCTTCAAAACCTTCTATCTTGATGTAGGAAAAAGTGGCAAACTGGATGACCCAGGCACCATGCTTGTATATAACTTCTTGAGCTTCCATGCTCAGTCTTTTGGGTCTATCCTCCTCCATTGTTCTAACCAGGTGCATAGAGAATGTATCATTCACCAATTTATAGTCAAGGAGATAATCTTTTCCCTGCAACTGAGGGTAATGGTCCCATATATGGGCATCGTTAATACTGCTACCAATCTTTGCAAGTATGGTAAGTGTATCAAATGTACCCTTGTAAGCACATGAATATACAACATATGAAGTCATATAAAATGAACACTCCAGGCCTCCTAAGTTCATCATTTGTTCATTTAAAGCATCACTGATGATCTTAGCCCATAATGGCTTGTTATCTATCTAGAGACACATCATGATGACTCCATACATCCAATCCTTGAAACTTCCAGCAGTAGGTTGCCCTGTCATCCTGCTGAGTAGGGCAATCATATATTGATATTCATCATCAAAATCAAATTTGTACAGATGCACTGACAATTTGGCAAATGCAGTGTAGGTGCTATTTTTAGATCTCCATTGATATATCCTTTTTCTTGCAGTCTTTTTATTGTTTACATATTCAATCTCCAGTTTGCGCAGATCCATACTGACTACTTTCTTTCCAACTGGGAGATTGAATGTAGCTGTAATCCCTTTTACTGACAAATCTGCATAAACCCTTCCATGTTTTTCTACCCGCCTCGTCTGAGGGTTGTAATTTCTGGCACATTCTATTATCAATTCCAAAGTTTCTATGGAATAAGGAAATCCAGCCGCATACCACATTCCCGATGTAAATATGGCATCCAGTAGGGTACTATCTTTATCATCATGCATCTTGGACAACCATGCTACCAAATCTGTGTTTCCCTGATGAGTATCTCCGATGACACCATACTTGAACCGCACTCCCTTAGGTTGAGCAAACATAGGCTTAAGAAATTCAGACTCAAACCTGTTCCTCCTGATGTCCGCCATGGATTCCTGCAATGAACATGACTAGTCTTACCATAATATTCACATGCATGCATACAACACCAGTTTATATATTTACAGCATCATGCATATTATACTTATTAATTTCTATTTCATCATGATATGCATACTTACAGTTTCAAACCACTAGAAAAGCATACTACCTAGACATGTAGAAAATGACAATAAGAGGGTTTTTAATTACTTACCTGATAACACTTATCTCCTGGATTAAGCTAATGATTACAGAAAATGGATTCAAATGATGGTGATCACACGCTCTGTTATGCTATACGTTGTATGTCTGTTTACAAGTAGTTTGTATGAGGGTTTGAATGTCCGCTCTGTAAATTCTCATTTCTTCGCAAGGTAAATGCAAAATGACCTTGTAAATTCACTTTTATCCTTATTCATAGGGCAAATTAGGGCAAAATCGGGTTAAATTGATTAAAACTATTGATCTTCTGCCATGAATCTACGGACGCTGCTAGGTGTTTCCATCGTGTTCGCAATCGGCGGGAATCCACCTACTACATTTATGTGCATTAAATGTTACGAGGCAAGAAGAGGGGGGTGATCTTTAGACAATCAGGTGATATTTGAAATATCGGGTGTTATTCAAAATATGACCCCCTTTGTGTAATATGACCCTCCACCTTTGAGTGGGAAAATTGATGTCAAGGAATCAGGCGATGTTGAGAATATCGGGTCATGTTTTGAAAATTAGGGGATGTTTAAAAGGTGACCATTCAAAACTAAAGTGACCCTCTTTCAAAAGATCAGGATGATGTCACCATCATGTTATTGAAAAAGGGTGATCGTTGGAAATATAGCTCTGCGAGGTAAAAAGGATGATGACGTCACTGTCAGGGTGATTTTCTTTGTTCATCAGGGTTGGATGACATTATCAGCATATTGGCACTGGGGTGATATTTTGTGACAGGGTGATATTTGAAAGATCGGGTGATATTCAAAATATGACTCCCGCAAAATATATGAAGCTGTTTGACGGGTAAATACCACTATCATGTAAGATTGACATCCAGAGCTCCGCACCAAATGATTATTGGGTGATAAAATTAGATCGGGGTGATCTTACATAATATGACTAATGTTAAGAAATATGACCCCCCCTCGGAATATCAAGTTTGACTAGGACTTTGACTCGTCATAACTTTCGTTCCCTAAGGAATATCAGGGTGATCCAAAAGGCAAACCTGCATAAAATTTTGTACTCTTTCCAACCATGAGGTTATTGATATAAAACATTAACTTTGATGAACTGACCTCATCATGATGACTTACCCAGCTCCCTTATGCATGGTCACTTGCATGACTTACTTTTACCAGACCGCCGAAAGCAGAAAAAAAAACCAAGAACAAGGCAAGCAAAAAGTTGGGTCCCTGTTTTGTCAAGTCAAAATGGGGCATGTTGCATAACCACACAACAACTTGCCACCAAAGAAAACAACAAAATTCCAATGATTCAAGTGGGGTGATCACATTCATATATATTATTCTAACTCTTTCTAAGTATAAGCATCATAATGTTTCTGTAAGATAAAGTTTGCATCATGGCAACAATGCTAACAAAGGATCAGGTATGTGAAAATGATTAATTATCCTCATCTTGAAAGCAAGTTTAAAACATGAGTAAGTGATGTTAAGCTACATAGTTTGGGAGCATCCCTCATAGCCAACCTAGATAGAGCCTTGCTGCTAGCAGGTGTCCATAGCCCCAGCAAGGTTATCTATACAATCCCCCTAAGTAGAGCCCCACTACCAACAGGCGTCTATAGCCCTGGTAGAGTTACTTAGATGGCCTAATTTTTTTTTTTTGATTTTTCAATATTTTATACTTTATATATCTAATGTCATCATGTAAGCTTAGTGTACAAGGTATGGTCACTTGCTGATTTAGGTTGGAGATTGTATTGGTAGCAAGGGAGTCCCTTTAGATTTTTCACTTAACACCTATACTTGTGTGTTCAACAAACCCAGGGTTGTTAGGTGAGTCATTGTGAAAGAATCATTTTGGTCAAGAAAATGCACCCTGATCAAAAAATATCACAGACCTGATCATAAGTACTTCTCAGAATGAGTCATAACCTATATATAAATTTGTTCTCATCACTTGAATCCTAACAATTTAGTTATTTTCTAGGGTGATGAGCTGCATCATCTTGACTAACCAAAACAAAACTCAACAAGCAAGCAAAACAAAAACCAAAACAAAACTGTACAAACAACTATACAAATATACACTATGCTACACATGACTGTCATGAAGCTAACTTAGGCTTGGAAACAATGTTTAAGGAACTGTCCATTAACTGGTAATAGAACATCCTCACCTGTCAAGTTTTTAAGCCTGTAAGTGCTGTCTCCTAAAATTTTAGAAATTTAGAAGCGACCTATCCAGAGTTTATCGAACTTACCATGATCTCCCTTCCTCTCATGTGCTTTGTCCCACATCAGGACTAAATCTAAGATCCTGAAGGCCTTAACCTTGGGTCTTTTGTCAAACTAGTGTTTGACAACAGCCTAATGTTTGGCAAATTGATCAATTGCCTGACTTCTTTTCTCTTCTAGGTGCATCAATTGAAGCAACCTGACTTCTTGCTTATTGTCTATGCCTAGGTCCTCTTGTGCAAACTGCAGTGTATGAATCTTTAGGTTAATAGGGAGGATGGGATCCACCCCATATACTAAGTGAAAAGGTGAGTTTCCTAATGCAGCCTTATTCCTAGTTCTGTCTACCCATAAGGCATATTTCAGAAGGGTGTTCCACTCCCTAGGGTTCTTTTCTATTAACTTTTTTATGATGTTTAGTAATTTTTATTTGTAGATTCTGCTAATCCATTCCCTTGGGGATAATAGTTTGAGAACTTCAATATGATCCCATAATAAAAAACCCAGCTTGATAGTCTTGTTGAAGCAAAAGTAGACCCATTGTCACACACCAGAGCATAGGGAACTCCATACCTGGTGACTATATTACTTTCCAGAAATCTGATGACATCTTCAGCATTGTAGGTCTTGCTGCTGAGAACTTCAATCCATCTGGTACAGTAGTCAATAATAGTTAAGACATACCTGTGGCCTGATGATGATGGAGGATTAATTGGTCCTATGAAGTCCATACCCCATTGAGCAAATGTGCGCATTTCCATCACTGTCTATAAAGGTTGTGCAGCATATCTCTCTTTGTTAGTAGCAACCTGACACACATGACAACATTTAATATGTTCAACAGTATCCTTAAAAATTGTGGGCCAATAGTCTCCTACCCTGAGGATAGCGTGAGTAGTGGCCAAGGATGGCCCATGTGTTGTTCCAAACTTGTCATGTAACTCTGATAGGACCTTGTCTGCTTCTAGCCTTTCCAGGCATCTTAGATATATCCCTTCATAATTTTTCTTGAAAAGGACTCCCCCTTTCATCATATACTTCTGTGACCTTATTTTTAGGGCTCTCCTTTGTGAGGCTTGCAGTCTTGGAGGACATCTTCCAGTAATCAGGATGTGCCTGATGTCTGAGTACCATTCTCCATTGTCCTTGGCATTAATAACATACTGCTGACTCATGATATTGGAGTTAATCTCTGATATCATCTGGCTTAATGCTTGTCCTCTTACTAGCTTCATGGGTGTAATGTCCATGTCATATTCTTGTAGGACAGTGATCCATTTAGCCCTTTTCTCACCTAGCTCACTCTGCATTAATAACATCTTTACTGCTGCATCAGGTACCACAGCAATCACTTTACTTCTCAGGATATATTGCCTGAACTTCTTTACTGCTTGAACCAGAGCAAGTGCCTGCCTTTCAACATCCATGTATCTTAGTTCCGCATCTTTGAAAGGGCAGCTCATGAAGGCTATGGGCTTTTCTTCCTTTTCTTCATTTCTTTGTGTCAACACTGCTATAGAGGTATGCTCTGAAGCAAATGAATAAATGTAAAAGTCCTTGGTATAGTTTGGACTGATCAGAACTGGAGCATTAGATATAGCTTTTTTAATATCTTCAAAAGCTGCTCTAGCTTCTGGTGTCCACTCAATTTTAGCATCCTTCTTGAACATGGCATTTAAAGGTCTAACAATTTTTGTAAAGCCAGTGATGAATTTCCTAACAAAATTAATCTTACCAAAGTAAGATTTGAGCTCCTTTTTGCTTCCTGGAAGCTGTATTTTCATGATGGATTCCATCCTGTCAGAATCAATGATAATCCCATTTTCAGTTATCAGGTGGCCCAATAATTTTCCTGTTGTTACGCCAAATATGTATTTCTTGGGGTTCAGGGATATCCCATATTGTTCATATTTTTTAAGCACATTTATGAGGTCTTCTACTTGGTTTCCTCTATCTTTAGAGAACACTGTTAAGTCATCCATGTATATGACTATGCATTTTCTAATTAAGCGTCTGAAGGCTATGTCCATTGCTTGCTAGAATGTTGCTCCAGCGTTGATTAACCCAAACAACATCCGCCTGTAATCGAATATCCCCCACTTTGTGGTGAATACAGTTTTCAATTTGTCAATTTTATCCACCATCACCTGGTTATAGCATGAGAAACCATCCAAAAATGACATCATTTTGGCACCATTCACAATTTGCAGGACCTCATCCAGGGAAGGTAAAGGATAATTATCCTTCTTAGACACTCTGTTTAAATTCCTAAAGTCCACGCATAACTTGATGTCACCATTTTTCTTCCTCACTGGGACTAGGTTTGCTACCCAGGTGGAGTGCCTCACAGGAAATATGATCCTAGCATTCAACAGTTTCTTAACCTCCTCAAAAATAATGGGTTCCAGCAAAGCATTGACAGGCCTTTGGTTCTATTTGAAAGGCTTGGCATCTGGCTTGAGGGGTATGGTGTGAGTGATGATTGATGTATTGTAGGTTTTCAACTCATCATAAGTCCAGGCAATGACATGGATGTAATCTTTGAGAGATTGAGTTATTCCTTCCAACTCTTCTTCTGTACAGACCTTCCCAATCAAGACATTTTTCTTTTCATCATTCTATCCAATATTAACATGTGAATATTGTCCTCCATCAGCTTTTGGAAGATCCTTCTATTTCAGCATGTTGTCTAGATCAAATGCTCTTTCTAGCTCAATCATTCCCTTAGGAATCTTATTGCTGGGCAACTCTAAGATTTCTTCTTCCTCCCAGATATGATCTTCTACATTGTTCTCATCTATGATCTGAGCATCAAATATATCCCTGTTGGAGATGAAGTCCAGAATATGATGATCATCGTCAAATACTTGGAGGTTGGTTACATTGTCTGGCACTGAAGGTATTGATACCAATTCTACTGAAAATCTCTTCAGTCCAGAAATAGACAATGGCTCTAAAGTACTGGCAGCCTGGGCTAAAGCATCTGCCCTATGATTCTTTTCTTTGGGTACGTGGGTGATATTGAATGCATCAAAAGCTTCTATCAGGTCCCACACCCTTTGTCTATAATTGGACAGTTTTTTATAATTGTAGGAGTAAATTCCTCTTACCTATCTCATGACTAATTTTGAGTCTCCATAGACATGCAGAATTTTCACTTTCTTCTTAAGGGCAAACATTATCCCATGAATCAGAGCTTCATATTTTGTTACATTGTTGGTGTAGGGGAACTACAGTTTGTATGCTGCTAAGACGGATTTTCTAGATGGATCAACAATATCTATCCCTACTCCAGGTCCTTGTTTTGACTTGGATCCATCAAATCTAAGGATCCATGGATTATCTTCAGCCAAAGGCTTACTTGAGCCTTCCTTTTTCTTTGCAACTCTGGCAGCTGTACCACCTAATATCCATTTTAGCTTTGGTTTCTCAACTTTCTCAGACTTCACCTTTTCTGTCTTATGTGAAGCTGAGGGTTCTTCTTTCCTTTTATCACCAGAAGGTAGATCCTCTGGACTAGGCAATGTCTATCTTTTCAAAAGATGCAGACACAAAGAGCAAGCAGTCTCTGAATGAGGTGCTTCATGTAACCTACACCAGCCTTCAATCAAGGCATCCTGTGGAGATTTCTGGTGCTGTGCCATCTTCTGAATCTCTATTGCTAAAAACTCTTCAAATTTAGACAAATTGTTGCCTCCGTCTTCATCAGATGACTCACCATCTGATTCTACAAAACAACCACTCCTTGGGGTGATTTTCTTGTTGCTTTTAACATTATTCTGGTCACATACCAGCATCTCCTCTGTCATCTGAATATGACATCCATCACAGCATGTGGATTCTCCTGTTCTTGCAAAAGACAAACAACAATCAGCATCACTATCATTATCACTGTCTAATAAACTTACCTCTAAGGATGATGATAATGTTGATGCATCACTGCATGCTTGTTCCAGCTCCAGCATGTCTATGCAAGCATCACAGGTTTTTTCAGAATGTGCCTCATTATGCAACCTACACCATCCATCAATTAGAATATCATGAACAGGTATTTCTAACAACTGACATCATTTTACCTCTCTAGACAAGTCCATTTTGAAATTCTTGTAATGGTCTAACTCATTTTCATTCTCAGGGTTACCATCAGATTCTACAATTATTTTGTCATCCTGAGGGTCATGATGATGAACATCATACATTAGAATTTCTTCTATCCTGACAGTCCATGGCCTGATGGAGTAAACTCCAGGTTCTACATCCACATACATGATCTCGTTGGTCTTATTATATTCAGTGATCATGTGCTTTATGCGAGGCTTAGCATCAATTCTTATTTGATTTGGTATCCCTTTCCAGGGCAACCACATATGATTGAAATCAGTTGACATGTATCCGTTAAGGGTTTTTGACCAGTGTCTGCTGAGTAACATCCCATAGGTATCAGGTATATCAACTACCTGAATGTCAATATAATATTAGATTTTGGGATCAGATGCTAGTTGCATGTGAATGTGAGTTAGTTCTCCTACCACACTTACCTTTGTTTTGTCTAATTGTGTCACTTTCTTTAATGATTTAGCAAGATGTAGCCCTAAAGAATTGCATATGGATAGGGGCATTATGTTGGTAGATGCTCCTGAATCTACTAAATAGTTGTGCAAATTTTTACTAAACATCCTTATAGTAAGGAGGAAAGGAGGTGACTCCCTCTTGTCTCTGTACAAGGTCATGTGGGAGGTCTCCGCAGCTTGAACAGTAGCTGGGACTTTGTGTTTGACATTAGGATCCCTAGCAACATGATCCTTGCTACTAAACTGACCTGAGGTATGACTATCCTCTTTAGGAGCAGGATCATCTAGTGATTTCATAAATGCTTTCTTGATGGTAGGAGTTTTGAGTAACTCTGACAGTGACAGGCTAATTTTAACCTTTTTCATTTCATTTGCCAGATAAGTGACCAACTTATCAGATTCATGAGGTAGATTAGCAGCTTTTGGCACATTATTTTGTGGTGCTAAATATTGAGCATTGACCTTGGGAAATCCAGGGTTATTACTTGCCTTGGGATCAGGAGGTGTGTTGAAATTGTTTGGAGGCAAGGAAGAGGTCAAAGGACCAGTAGGTCTGTTTGAATTATTCCTCAGGTTATAATTATGCTTGGTCTGATATTGATGTTGATAGGCATGTACCTACTCATGTTCATTTGAGGGCTCATTTTCATCCTCAAAGGGAAAAACATAGTTAGACTCAAAGGCCATGGCTGATTCCTCACATGCCAGAGTGTAATCTTGATGAGCAGGCATCATCTGCTGATGAGGATGATGAGTGTAACTTTCTAGCACTAAAGCAGAGTCATATCCACAAGGGACAATTTTATTTCCTTCTACATGAGGTGGATTTCCTGAAGTATTGGACACTTCAGTCTGAAAAATACTAGCAGCAATCCTGAATTGAGGACAGTCAAGCTCTGCATGAGCATTAGTGTTGTGTATCTTGCACCAATTTCTAAGGGCTACTTCTGCAAGGTTAACTCTAGTGATCTGTTTTGGTTCACCATGAGGTAGATTGTCTAGGGGTGATGGCAGAGAACCATTATTCGGCTTAGTGTTCCACACTCTAGGCTGTCTAGGAGGATTATTATTGCCATTGTTGTTGTAGTTATTGTTGTACCCCCTATCAGGATAATTAGGTTTGTCATTAGCATAGCCTCTATTCTGATTAGGCTGGGAATAGAAGTTTTGACTCCTCAAGTGAGTGATCTCAGTAGTAAGTTTCCTTAACTGAGCTGATATTTCCTTAATCTCTTCTTTCTCTTCCTGGACCTTGGCCACTACGTTCTCTGTCAGGGGCTTGAAAAAGGAAGATCCATTGTTGTTATTGGACTGATCTACAACCTGAGGTGCCTGAGTTTGTCCTGGATATTGTATCATTTGGCCATTTCCATTTGGAGGTGGCATGATACTCAGTGGAGGTATCTGCCAAGGACTTGGCATGACAGTTGGAGGCATCATGGCTCCATTAGGCTGTTGTTGGGCATGATATGTTGGATAACCTGGAAGTGTGGGAAAGCGAATGTTTGGTGTTGGAGCAAGAACTAGCTACTGGTTGATTTTGATAGCTTCTTGGAAAGCCTGCGTCAAAGTTGTGACATTAGGATGTGCTCTCTTGATAAACATGGAGGTTAAAGGATGCAGGGCTGAATAATATATGCTCCTAGCAGCTTCATCTGCTACAACATAAGGGGCAACTAACTTAGATAGCATCTTCTGGAACCTAGCGTTGAAGTTAGCAATAGGTTCTCCTTCAAATCGTTTGATTGTGGCAAACAAGTGATAGTTCATTGAAGGATCTATTGGTATTTTGAACCTGTCCGTAAAAGCTTTCTCCAGGATGGCCCATGAATTGAATGAACCCTGACCAAGACTAATATACCAATTATAAGCCTCTTCCCCTAAGGAAAATGGAAATAACCTGCATACAACGTCTTGGTGCTCAATTCTAGCCCTACAACAGGCTTCCTTGAAAGTTCTGATACGATCATTAGCATCTTGATATGGATGATACTTTGGACAAATTTTATTAGGATTCTTTGGCAAAGGATGATATGCATTAAAATTCAAAGGCGATTCTACTGCAAAGAAAGACATTGTGACCGATGGAGGTTGAGCCTGAGGTATGACTGGTTGAGGTTGAACCTGAGGTGTGACAGGTGATCCCGTAGGTGTTTGTAAGCCAATAGGAGTTACAGGAGGACGTTCTGGTGAAGCTCCTGATGCACTAGAACCGGGAGTATGATGAATGTCTACAATTCTAGGCCTAAATCCTTTGACAGGTAATTCTTCAAAGATTCCACTGGATTAGGACCTGGTATTTGGCTTGAAAGCCAGGATTTCTCAAATTTAAGGAAAATTGGCTTGTTGACTATAAAGATCGGTCTAGACTTTCTAGCAAAAGCTATTTATGGTCAGAAAGTGAGACTGACTGGATATTTACGGAATATTTATAGAAATAATACAAATATGAAGTGATATTGAGACTCAGTGACACTTGCAACCGAATATCAGGTTCCTAAAGCAAATTACCTCAAAGATTTGACAAATTTACCTGAAATAGAGGTCATCTTTGCAAATTCACGATGATCGGCCACAAAGCTTGCAATATTTATGATCAATTTTGAAATCATCACAAAGGATTAGCATGCACAAGCTTAAGACAACAAATCTCTGCATCTAACTGGAAATATAGAAGATCATGAATGTTACCTTACTGTAAATCAAACAAAACCTACTGATGATGAGCAGGCCCTCCTTCTAGCACCAATTTATGTTGATCATGATGTTAGTCATAAGAAAACATAGAATAAAAGTTACACAACAACCTTTACTCATCTTGAAAGATATGATGAATTCAAGGAATTCATGATCCTAAGTCTCCATAGATTAGTTCATAATCTACTGACGTTACTCAATGGTTGATGTGTGTTGCTATTTTCCATTCAAGGGGCCTTACATTGATTGATCAAATTTTGTTTCCTGTAAAGATGCTACACAGAAAGGTCATTCTACACAGTATATTTCTTCAAATAATGTGTCTGTACTTGGATCTTTGCATGATATTTATCAATTGAACATGCTTTAACTCTAAATATGCTACGTATTTTCAGTTTTCTATGAGATATCAGCATATTTCATGTTACTTGCTTTAGATTATTTGTTATTTGCAATTGTGATGGTGAAATGTTATGAAATTAAAAGAAATTGAAAAGAATACTTCAAATTATGATGAATCTTCAGCTATTGAACCACATACACACTTGATACAGTCATGAGGAGAAGAAATCAAACCATATTTTCACCAGGATGTTCCACAACTAGATACAGATGATGCAAACTTCAAAGGATAATGAATGAAGACAATACATGCAGACTGATGAGCACTCCAAGGGATGCAACAAATCAAAGCATATATCAAGAATTCAAACATAGACTACTCAAGATTTATGATGATTTGTAATCAAAATGGTCTTCTCTTTCATTAAATATGCAAAAACATGTATGTTTACAATAACTTTGAAATAAGCCCTGATATTTCAGCAATCAAATTTCAATTAAGCTTCTGAAAGTTCAAAATAAGGCATCCCTGCACCTTTTATAGAATAAGGTGAGGGAGCATTTACAAATGACCTGCGGTCAAGATTTATCAATTTAAGATCAACGGTGGATATTCCCTTTTGACTTGGTTGACTATCTCTCGTGACACAGGTTGCCAGCTGGCAACCATCTAGGTGACTTATTTTCTTTTAAGTACCTGATGCATATGTTTCCCTTGTGGTACATCTTCATTTACTCCTCAGGTTCTTCTTCTTCATCATCATGATCATCATGATCATCACTTTCTGTGTCTTCATCACCCTAATGAATATCGCCTTGTATATGGACCTGCATTATCATCCTGATATTTTCATAGGCTTCTACTATCTTATCCATTTCCCTGCCATCTTGGGTTTTGGCTTTTTTGATGGCGTACTTGTGGGCTTGAAATTTATCTCTGAGGGTCTCCAATTTACTTTTCCTGTTGCTCAATGTTTCATTATAGTTCACCCTGACTTTGATCCTCATGATCTTATTCATTGCTTCTTCCGTCAGGTGGGTGAGAGGATCATCAGCCATCGGCTGGAAGTTATCATGCAAAGATTTTATGGCAAAGCTTGCGTCTTGGTTCCCAATTTTCCCCTCTACTTTTCCCTCCAGGGCTTCTAGGACTTTTGCTTCATAGGACATCATGCTGTGCAGTTTCACCCTGATATCTCTTAACTTACTACTGCACTTCTTCAGTACATCACATTCAAACCTGATGTCTCTATACCAAATATCCACTAGCATGGCAGTGTTATTATTCATCACCTAATGATTTATAAGGATCCGAGGATTAATCCTCTTTATTTCACTTAAAGTACCCAAGGCTTTCTCTAACTAGAATGACCTTCTTCTGGCCTCATTCTGTACATTATCAACCTTCTTCCTTGAGATACTCAAAGAATTCCACCTCTGCAAAGAGGCTCTCACTACTTCCTTAGTTCCTGTGAGTGCTGATAGCATCCATTTCCTCATGATCACTGACTCATGCTTCATAAGGTCTAATTTATTAACCTCCTCTTGAGAAATCGCAGTCAATGCGATTGCCTGATCTGATGATGTATTGTTAGGGTTAATCAACCCTTTTATGTATGAATGCAGCTGGGCAATGTGCTCCTTATGCTGCTTATTCTTCTCTTTTTCTTTCTTTTCCCTTTGGGTTAAAGAATCAATTATATCCTTCCCTTCTTGACCCTCTTTGTCTTCATTGGCAAACCCCAAGTCAACTATGGTGATCTGGAATTCTTCTAGGGCAATTTTGCCTTTCTCTTTCTCAACAATGGGAAGTGCTACCTGGGCGGTCCTTCTACCCATAGCAGGATCTCTCCTAATTGCAGATGTTAATCTAGCTTTCCTCTTAGGCTTCATGATGGTTTCTGAAAACAATGTTGAAACATCAAATTATTGAATCTCAAAACCTGATTCTGTACCTATTTCTTTCTCAAGCCATTGAGGTACTTGATCTTTGGATCCTTGGTGTTTGTTATCATCATCATGTCCACCTTGATCTCCAACATTTGTTTCAGTTCTCGATGGAGAGGGTGATTTACTTATCTCTTCCTCATGATATTCATCCTGAGGGGGATCCTGTTGTATTTCTTCTTCTTGAGGAACTTCCTCTTGCGGGGGAGGATCTTGTGATGTATCTACATGCTGGTCTTGGACTTGATCCTGCACCACCTCCTTTTGTGTTTCATCCACTTTGGGAATTTCTTCATCTTGAGGTATATTTGTATTCGTGGATATCATTGTGTTTGTACTAGGTGCATCAACCTGATCCTAGATCACATTATGCTCTGCACCTGATGTATCTACCTCCTAGGTCTTAAGGTCATCATGACCTAATGTGTTTTTATCACCTGAGGTTTCTTGAGTCCAGGGGGCATCATCACTTGATGTGTCTTTGTCATTTCTTCCCTTTTGTTGGACTTATACTATTTTGGGTTCAGCTGGTATTTCTTGTTGTTGCTGGCCCATATCTAGAGTATGGCTCTCCACTTCTGTCAGCTTGACTACCTCAATATTTTCTGCTTTATCAAGTGCACCTGCTTGATGTTTAGGACTTACATCTTCCCTATATGTTAGGTCTATCACTGCAGGGCAAGTTACCTGATCAACTAACTTATCAAGCCCAATTTGTTGGGCTGCCCTCTCTGGGCTACTTTCTTTCTCTTGCTCTGTCTACTTCAAGTCTTCTAACATCACCATCTGTGCTGATGGGGTTCCATGTGGGGTCATGCGAGTGTTAGAAGCAAGGGTCTTCATCTGCTAAGAGGCTACATTTTGTACCACCTCATCATCTGATAGGTCCACAGTTTCTTCTAGTGAGAAAGGACCACCTTGGCCTGCTCTAGTGGCTTCTTTTGCTTGCTCTTTAGCCTTCTTAGTTTTAAACTAAATGATGGTAGGAAGTGGCACATCATGTTGCAATTCTTTTCTGAACACTTCACTACCAACTCCCCTTAATATTATTGGGTCATGTCTTATCTCACCCCTCATAGATGTTCTCTATTTTTTAGGTGTTGATGCCACTAGGGGTGCCTTCCTCTTTCTTGTGACCATCATGGGATAATCTCCTTTAGGCTCTTTATTCACTGGTTCCTCCTCAAGAATGATATCCTTTTCTACATTCTGCTGTGAGGTTTGGCCTTCAAATTATACTCTTGCAGTCTCCACAGCTGGCCTTAAGATTCTTTTTGTTCTTCATTCATCTACCAAACACTGTGCAGATGATGCTGATGCCTATCCTCTTGCAGATGCACCTTCAGCTGGTATATCAATTCTTTCAATTATCACCCCCTTAGGTTCACTATCAGTCTTCCTTCCTCTGGGGGGTCTTTTGCTTTGTTTCTGAGGTGGCAACCTTTCTCCATTAGATTTTCTCTTCTCAACAAGAAAGTCATCATATTCTTCATCTAAAATCTCTTGCCTTTTCCTCTTGTTATCTACTGTGACGACCACACCCTTCTTCTTCAGTGTATTGGTTTGTTCATTTACCCATGATTGAGTCAACTACCACACCCCACCTGTAACTTGATCTAATGAAATGTCCTCAGGTTGTGTTAGGTCAGGAGCTGAAATGGTGTCATTATACACCTTTTTATCTTCATACTCATTGGACATGGTCTTGCCATAATCTTTCTTTAATTGTGCAGGCACTGGCATGCAGTCAAATGTCTTAATCTGATTGAGGGTGAGCCTTTGATATTTTCTTCTTCTGACTTCAGCCTCATCCTCACAGTCAGTCCAGAAATCCTCTAAGTGCTTCTTATGTATAGGTTGGCCTATAATATTTTGCATTCTTCCATAGGGATCATATGATCTGGCCAATGGAAATGGCTGTAAGTTCATCAGGTTCAGACCCCCTATGGCCTTCTTTATGCCATCTAAATCAGGGCATATATACCACCCTATAGTTACTGGAAACAATAGTGGAGGTATCTTCTTGTTTGCTTTGTATGCATCCAGTATAGTAAATATCTATCTCAAAAATTCCATCAGGACTACCCCATCAGTAGGGTACCTGGGTAGCATTAATGGCTATCCTTCAAAACCTTTTATCCTGATGTAGGAAAAAGTGGCAAACTGGATGAACTAGGCACCATGCTTGTATATAACTTCCTGAGCTTCCATGCTTAGTCTTTTGGTTCTATCCTCCTCCATTGTTCTAACTAGATGCATAGAGAATGCATCATTCACCAATTTATAGTCAAGGAGATAATCTTTTCTATGCAACAGAGGGTAATGGTCCCATATATGGGCATCATTAATACTGCCACCAATCTTTCCAACTGTGGTAAGTGCATCAAATGTACCCTTGTAAGCACATCAATATACAACATATGAAGTCATATAAAATGAACACTCTAGGCCTCCTAAGTTCATCATTTGTTCATTTAAAGCATCGCTGATGATCTTAGCCCATAATGGCTTGTTATCTGTATAGAGACACATCATGATGACTCCATACATCCAATCCTTGAAACTTCCAGCAGTAGGCTGGCCTGTCATCCTACTGAGCAGGGCAATCATATACTGATATTCATCATCAAAATCAAATTTGTATAGATGCACTGGCAATTTGGCAGATGCAGTGTAGGTGCTATTTTTAGATCTCCATTGATATATCCTCTTTTTTGCAGTCTTTTTATTGTTTTCATATTCAATCTCCAGTTTGTGTAGATCCATACTGACTACTTTCTTTCCAACTGGGAGATTGAATGTAGCTATAATCTCTTATATTGATAAATCTGCATAAACCCTTCCATGTTTTTCTACCCGCCTCGTCTGAGGGTTGTAATTTCTGGCACATTCTATTATCAATTCCAGAGTTTCCATGGAATAAGGAAATCCAGCCGCATACCACATTCTTGATGTAAATATGGCATCCAGTAGGTTACTATCTTTATCATCATACATCTTGGACGACCATGCTACCAAATCTATGTTTCCCTGATGAGTATCTCCGATGACACCATACTTGAACTGCACTCCCTTAGGTTGAGCAAACATAGGCTTAAGAAATTCAAACTTAGACCTGTTCCTCCTGATGTCCGCCATGGATTCCTGTAATGAACACGACTGGTCTTACCATAATATTCACATGCATGCATATAACACCAGTTTATACATTTACAACATCATGCATATTATACTTATTAATTTCTATTTCATCATGATATGCATACTTACAGTTTCAAACCACCAGAAAAGCATACTACCTAGACATGCAAAAAATTACAATAGGAGGGTTTTTAATTACTTACCTGAAAATGCTTATCTCCTGGATTAAGCTGATTATTACGGAAAAGGGACTCAAATGATGGTGATCACATGCTTCGTTATGCTGTACGCTGTATGTCTATTCACAGGTAGCTTGTATGAGAGTTTGAGTGTCTGCTCTGTAAATTCTCATTTCTTCGCAAGGTAAATGCAAAATGACCTTGTAAATTCACTTTTATCCTTATTCATAGGGCAAATTAGGGCAAAACTGGGCTAAATCGATTAAAACCATTGATCTTTTGTCATGAATCTATGGATGCTACCAGGTGTTTGCATCATGTTCACAATCGGCGGGAATCCACCTACTACATTTATGTGCATTAAATGTTACAAGGCAAGAAGAGGGGGGTGATCTTTAGACAATCGGGTGATATTTGAAATATCAGGTGATATTTGAAATATCAGGTGATATTCAAAATATGACCCTCCGCCTTTGAGCGGGAAAACTGATGTCAAGGAATTGGGTGATGTTCATAATATCGGGTCATGTTTTGAAAATCAGGGGATGTTTAAAAGGTGATCGTGCAAAACTAAAGTGACCCCCTTTCGAAAGATCAGGATGACATCACCATCATGTTATTGAAAAAGGGTGATCGTTGGAAATATACCTCTGTGAGGTAAAAAGGATGATGATGTCACCGTCAGGGTGATTTTCTTTGTTCATCGGGGTTGGATGACATCATCAGCATATTGGCACTGGGGTGATATTTGAAAGATCAGGTGATATTCAAAATATGACTCTCGCAAAATATATGAAGCTGTTTGAAGGGTAAATACCACTATCGTGTAAGATTGATGTCCGGAGCTTCGAACCAAATGATTATCGGGTGATAAAATTGGATCAGGGTGATCTTACATAATATGACTGATGTTAAGAAATATGACCCCCCCTCAGAATATCAGGTTTGACCAAGACTTTGACTCGTCATAACTTTCATTTCCTAAGGAATATCAGGGTGATCCAAAAGGCAAACCTGCATGAAATTTTGTACTCTTTCCAACCATGAGGTTATTGATATAAAACATTAACTTTGACGAACTAACCTCATCATGATGACTTACCTAGCTCCCTTATGCAGGGTCACCTGCATGACTTACTTTTACCAGACTGCCGAAAGCAAAAAAAAACCAAGAACAAGCCAAGCAAAAAGTTGGGTCCCTGTTTTGTCAAGTCAAAATGGGGCGTGTTGCGTAACCACACAACACTATCTACTTGGGCAAGCATAGAAATTTGTTAACTTTGAAGTGATGATCGAGATAGCAATGGTTCAGTTTTACCTAGATAGCAATGATGAGTTTAATTTTATCCAAGTAGCACGAATTTGTTAACTTTGAAGTGATGGTCGAGATAGCAATGGTTCAGTTTTACCCAAATAGCAATGATGAGTTTAATTTTATCCAGATAGCAATGAGTTGTTAACTTTGAAAAGATAGCGATATAGCAATGATTCAATGATATGCAAGATAGCAATGATTCAATTACCGCTTTCCTAGTTAAAACTATGTGAGATTTAATGAGCATCCATTTTACTTTCCCGTTAGAAATCGAAGTGTGAGCTAACAAGTGCAACTATATGAATCTAAATCAGTACCTAGCTTGTAAAACAGATCAAGAGAGTTCCTGCAAAGAGACGTCAGCGCTAGCGAAAACTTCAAGGAAACCCTAAAAATCACTACCTAAAACAGATGCGCCGCTTTAGAGAATGAATGCACAGAAATAGAGAACAGAAGCACCGCAGTACATATATGCTAAGATAGAGGTCAAAAGTGCTAGACAATAGTGTGTATGCACCATTCTGACAGATGTGCTGTATCAGATGGTAAATTGGTCGTAATAGACGGTATGCGCCGAAATGATGTATGCGTTGGAACAACCAGTATATGTGTTAGAACATAGATTATATGCGATGTAGGAACGAATGCACCGTAACAGATAGTATATGCGTGTTAGGATGTGTTAGATGCATGATTTCCTCCTGTGTACAGCTTTCTAAAACACAAAAAACTTAGTTTTTGGGTTAAATTTGGGGCTAGGCCCCACGGTGGGTGCCAAAAATGTTAAGGGAAAATTGGATCTAAATGAATAATCAATAATATCAAATATCAAGATACCCAAAACTCAATGAAATGGTGAACAAAAGAGATTCAATAAACAATGAACAACAACAAAGCAAACCTCCTTTAATTCATAGCTTCCATTGATCGCCTATCACAAATGATCTTGTCTATGAATATGGCCCTCAGAAGGTGCACTTCCTTGCTATGATTCCAAGATGTCAATTGGGAACGACTATGATAATATCACCATGAAGATGAGCTTCACAATGATGATAGTGGTGTGTAGTAACGAGTTTGATCACAAGCAATGAAGGAATTGGTGCCAAAGGCGCGCTATAATTCCTACAGAGTAACAATACTTAAAGCTTGGATGATTGAAATGGAAGAATAAGGTTCAATTTATAGACTTGAGAGAAATAAGATCAACGGTATAGAAAGAATGAGAAGATCAGCAGTATAGAATGGTTGAGGAATGTGCAACGAATAAGAAGAAGACAAGTGTCACACAAAAACTATTTTATTTGAGTTAACTACATTCTTTTCTAAAGATAAGACATGCTTTTCATAAATTAGAAAGCTTTTTTCTAATTTTAAAGATATTGATAAAAACAAGGTTGATTGAATAGATAACTTAACTTGAGATTTGCTTTTGCATGATTTTGAGAGAAATTAAATAATAAATTATTTAATTTTGTGTGCATGGAGAAGAAGACTTATTTTTAGAAGATTTGGAAGATATTTAAAGAATTAGAAGATAAGAAAGCAAATTAAATAAATATATTTATTTAATTGTTGTGCATGATTTGGAAGAATAAATAAAATATTTGATTATATTTTATTTTTAGAGGTTTGAGAGGATTTAAATAAATCTGATTGATTTATTCAAATTTGGAAGAATGAATTTGACTTAATTAAATAATTAAGAATTATTTAATTGTTTGGAAGAATTTAATTAAATAAATGATTTTATTTAATTTTGACCTTAGAAGAGGTAATTAAATATTTTGATATTTAATTAATTTAGAGGAATGTGAATTGAATAAATAAATTTGTTTGTTTATTTATTGATAGAAGAATTAGAAGTGAATAAATATTAAGAATATTTATTTAGACCGAGTCGTGTCATTTTTAGGCGTATACAATTGCGATGTTGTATTTAAGTGGATTATTTACTTCATTTCTTTTGAGTCGGTTTCAATGCTTTTACATGACTTGTGAGGCTTTACAAGAATATAATGTCGTTTGCTACAAATGCAACAACTTTGGGCATAAAACAAGATCTTGCAAAAGTGACTAAGAAACAACCTGTTCAACACAAGAAGATAGAGGAAACTGTGACTCAGCAAAAGAAGGAAATGGAAAAGATATGGAGAAAGAAGACAAAACAAGATAATGAGAAGAAGGAAGAAATGGTGCTTTTGTCTAGTGTAGAAGACTTCATTGCTGATTAAGAAAAGGCATGGGGTCAAGGGGAGCTAACCTGTGCATATCTATTCTCCCCCCTGATTGTTTATGGCTTCTATAGTGGAAGCTAGGCTTATAAATGGGTTGACATGAAATTGATAGATGAGGTGGTTGATAAGGCAAGATAGTTTCTTTCCCCCAAATTTTTGGAACAAAAACATAAGACATGGAGGATTGCATAATAGTTTTGAGTCTTTGTGGATTTATAGAGTACTCCGGTAGCAATTTGCCTAACCAGATAAAGGTGCATTAAATGTTGAATGTTAGGGCAAATGTGAGATATTTATGCTTCATTTGCAAGATCAAATCTCATTTGAAACTAAAAGAATTTGCATCCAGAGCTGAGAAGAGAAGAAGACTTTCAGAGTACTTGGTGAATTTGAGAAGAATTGAGCTGAAGGAGAAACCCTAGTGATAGAACATAAAGGTATTTCTCATAATTGTTATTTCCTTGAACCCTAGTTTTTGAATTTGAAGAAATTTGAAATGGCTACTCCTCAATTGGTGGATGTTACTAAGAATACTAGACCAAAGTATAAGAAATATCCTTATAAGGCAATGGAGGTCGATAGAGAAGGGGCATTTTCAAACATTCTGGCATATGTTGTGTATACAGAAGATGTTAGGTTTTATATTCACTCTAAACTGGATGAAATCAATCATGTGAAGTTTGAGGAGCTTAGAGATCAGCTCTTGGATGATGATGTTAGTTACAAATCAGAATATGCCAATGTGGGGGCCAAGCGACTAGACATATGGAAGGATTACCCTGACTTCTGCAATAAGCTTGAATGGGTAAGATATATTTTGAGTATGATTCATGATGAATTTAAGTATCTGGATAAGCCCTACAGAATTACTAAAGATGCAATCAGGGTAGTTACTGGGCTAAGTTCTACCAGACCTGTACCGGTAATGAAATTCATCAAAAATGAGAAGGTCATAGAGCTGACAGGTGCTAAATTTGACAAGAGGACCTTGACAGTGAATGACATTACTAACCTAGGTGTTTAATATGCTGCTATGGGTATAGCTTACAAGGTGTATTTCATAAACAGAGAGGGATCCACCACTGGGATACTTACCAGACGGTTAAGGAAGGCAAAAACTTTGATCTCTATGAGGTCCTAAGAGAAAAACTCTTGGAAAATGTAAGAACAAAGGAAACCGGTTACAATTTTAGGTATGGTACCTTGATCATTTGCCTTGCTTTTTATTTTTTGAATGAATTGCCTTGTTTTAGAGGAAAGGTCTAGCAACAACATATTCCTGTTGCCCCTCAAATTAAGAGTCATATAAGAGGTTTCAGTGATCCAAATCACTATATTACAATGTACTAGGGCTTCTTCAAAAACCTACAAACCAACATGCAAGCCAGGGATAGAGTCCCTTTCAATTGAGTACAACAATATACGGAGAAAATCACGTTTTTATTTGACAAGGACTATACCTACATGGAGGTAGTTGAGCCTAGAACTGCATGGATTTCAAAATTGCCATATGAGGTCTCCAAAAAAAAAATAAAGACCTATATTGATATTTTGCTTAGCAAACCTAAAGACACAATTGCTAAGAGGTTTGGAACATATGATGAGATAATGAACAAGATGCATAAGAAAAGTATAGAGGAGCATCTTGAGAAGCATAAAGGTCAGCTGCATAAGAAATGGGGTATTTCACCTGAATCCACATTAGAAGCCCCTGTGGAGGAAACACAAAAGCCCCTGTCATTCCACTAGTTGCACAAGGGTCTAGGAGGACCAACAAATCCACATCTACTACTGTACATGCTCTGCAGCCCTCTGAATCAATACAAACAATGTCCACAGGAAGAAGAGCTTCTTCTGAAACACTGACACAGATGAAGATTGTTGAGAAGAAGCATGCTAGACCAAAGCAACCTGCCAAAAGAAAGAAGGTAAAGATGAGGAGATTGAAGAAGAAGAAGAAGGAGAGTAAGGCATCTCTTAGCGGAAGAAGAAAAAGGCATCTCTTAGTGGAAGAAGAAAGCGAAGAAATCTAAGAAAACTCCTCTGGTGGTGCCTGAACATGAGCCTTTACAATTGGATGCAATTTTAAATGCAATTGTGCATTATGGCATACGAAAAGATAGACCAAATTTATATCTGGATGTGCCACTTGCAAATCAAAGCACTATAGAAAAAGATATAGTGATGTATAAGATTAATTTTAATGTGCCCTTGAAGCTCATGCTCTGAGGCAGAGAAGAGAAAGTGCCATAGAAATGGATGTGGAGTTAAGACAACAAGATCTTGACAAGGTTGGAGCTTCTGTTTCCCAAGAAGAAAAGGATAAAATTATTCAAATGCAGGGTCAAGAGTTAAGGACAAAGCAGAGGGTAGACACCCTTATGAGCATGGACAAAGAGCATAAAGATAAAATTCAAAAGGAGACTGAAGAAGTAACAAGGAAAATTCTTGAAGGAGTGAGGTTAACTAAAAATGTGGAGCAACCACAAGTGTCTCCACTGCACACCAATGTTTCTCCACCTCACATTGCAGTATCTCCTCCACATGGCACACACCAAAAAAATCCTCAAGAGGATAAAGAAGAGTAGGCTGCACAAGATGAAGAACAAGTTGCACAAGGAGAAGGAAATTCATCTCTGGATCATAATGTTGTGCATGATGGTCCTCCTTCAGAGAATACAGAGCATTAGGGTAACCCTGACCGGCAAGAGGAGTAGGAAAATGTTGATACATGGGAGAGCTCAGGAAAATAACAAGACACATCTTCCTCCTCATCTCTAGTTGATTCAATCAAGGAGTTCTTAGCCCAATAGATGCAAATCCAACTGGTGGTTACTCCACAACTTTTACAGTTGCTAGTACTTGATGGATAAGTTAACTTGTCCAGTATATCTCCTCTACACAAGTTGCAACTAGGAAATATACTTCAGTCCTTAGCAAGGCAAGAGATTTTGCAAAAACAAGTGGAAGGAGTTGAATTGCTTGAAGAGGCAATTAAGATCATTCAAGAAGAGTTGCCTAAGGGAAAAATTGACCCAACTTTGCCTCCCACTCAGTAGATGAAACTTTTATTGGAGTCTTTCAAGGCTCATTCTTCTTATCTTGAGAAGTATGTTGAGCAGAAAATTATAGAGCAAGTGAATAATAAAAGATTGGCAGATGCCTCTGGGAGATGTGCTAAGGAAAATAATAATTTGCAAGAAAATATTAAGTGTAACATCAGAAAATGTCCCCTTGGGGGATTTTCCCTCTTAAGGTTTAGCTCTCAGGTCTTTAATCTGTATTTAGGACATCTTGCATCATATTTTGGCATCCTAATGAGAAAACCCCTAAGTGTCATGGCAAATAGGACCTAGGGGGACCACTTGAGATAGACCCTACCTAAAATAGGGGGGAGGAATTGGGTGCCCATGCCCTAGTCCTACCCTATTTTAGGTCAGGCCCAATTTAAAAGTGTCAGTTTGTGACCGTTATTTAGGTCCTATGCCGACACGGTAAGTTTCAATTATGAAATTATTGGCGGGAATGTTTGTAGTTGCATATATAAGCATGTTTAGGCATTAATTTGTAAACTAGATGGACATTAGATGATTACTAGATGAGCATTGACATTCTAAAAGTGATTTAAAGCATTCATTGTGTGGCAAGAGCATATATTGTGTTGTTTATGTGTTTGTATTTGTAGATTTGAGCATCCATCTCCTCATGGAATGAAGAGTTTCTTCTTTCCATGAGATCTTCACTACAAGGTGATATCATTTGTGTTTTTAAGCATTTATCATTTAGTTTTTGCTTCTGTACTCCAAGGGCACACACTCTCTATCTGACAATGATGTTCAGAAGACTTGAATGTCTCTCTGGGGCTTGATTGAGGTAAGCCTCTAAACACCACAACCCCCTCCCCATTTTCCCGTGATTGCAGGTTATAGGTTGAAGAAGCTAGAAAAGTGGAGTTCTAGAGAAGGGTTGTAGAGTGTCAAAATTGTAGATCAAAGCTGAAAATAGGGACCTGGACTCGGGTGCCTGCTCATTAGTCCTCTGGATCCCACAACGGAAGAATCTCTAAGATAGCAGGAACAAGTTGTAGATAAAGTTCCTTGATCTTGAAAAAGAACATGGCATTGGACTAGGGTGCCCGCTCATTAGTCCCTGACTATTCTGCTTCCTGAACTTTAGAAACTAGTACACATTTGTCTGTTATTTTACATCTTTCTGTAGCAGCATTTTCAGGTATTCTTCCGTTTGCTTTCGTATTTGCATAATTAGGGTTTTAAGCATAATTGGGCATAATCAAGCAATCAAACCACACAAATCCAATTTTCCCAACATTCTAAGTGACCAAGGGCATGATAGTAGAGTCTTAATTGACCTAAGGTCCTTGAATGCTTTAGGGTGAAAGGATGATACACATAAACCATCAAATCAAACCCTAACCCAATTTTACCTTAAACATTTTGGTGAACCCATGTTTTAAATGAATTTGGCACATTGCTAAGTGTTTTTCTTTAGATTTACATTATTTGATTCATTCATTTCATTGTTCATCTTATTGCATTTGGAAAATTACAAATAAATTGAAAAAAATGAAAAATTTGAAAAAAATTTGCACTCTAGGGTTTGCACTTTCATAAAATTTTTGTCATTTACTTTAAATTTCACTAAATTTCTAATTTTTACATTAGATCTGAGCTAAATTGCATAAAATTACAAAAAATCAATCACTTGGATTGTATTTTCATCATTAAATTGCTGGGGTTTTGTTAGAAATTTTGAATTTTTCATATAACCTAGTAATTTTAAAAACTAGGGTTTTATTGGTAAATAGATTTGTTGCTTTAAAATAATCTTCTTGGGTAACTCCATTCGCCCTTGGATTAGCAACACCTGCTCACAATAGTTGAAGAATCATAGGTCTATGTCGATTCTTCTCAGTGTTTAAGAGGGGCAGCTCCCTTGTATGATAGGGGTATTTGGATTTTCTGGAATTATAAGAACAAAAACAAAGAAATAACAAATAGTAGTGATGAAATAAGAGTTAAACTCATGAATTTAAGTTCCATGCATCCAAGTAGAGATACCAAAACTCGATGCGAAATATCTTTCTCACAATGCAACTTCGAAAGGAAAGCACATGATCATTATTGATGAAATATACAAATACCAATAACAACACATGAAATCGAGTTGAACACACATTCAAAAACATTTCTTTATTGCTTTCCAACTTGAATAACACTATTCGAGTCTTTCATACATTGTCATGTGAAAAAGTGGAACCCCTTTTGATTGAATTACAATGATATATTTATAGGTGAGGTTAGTAACCACCTAGGGTAACTACCTCAACCACTTTTTATAACTACTTGGAGTAACCAATTCCCTCTTTAAGTGCATTGATTTTGAATAACTAACTTTCTTTTACAAAGCTAGTTTCTTAGAATAACTACCTCATTTAGGCACTTAAAATAATTATCATGTGAGAAATAGTTAGGATGAACCTAACTTTACAATCAAAAGAGAGAAGATCAAACTCAATCATGATCATTATTTACAAAACAAGCCAAAATCATGACTTGAGCTACACACAAACACAACAAAAATGAAAACTATACAATATGCAAGCTTGCATTTATTCTCTGCTTGTCGATGGCACCGTTGACGGAGTGGCGAACTCTAGAAACTAATTTTGTAGACCGGATTCACTTTCTCTAAACATTCTGAAAAGTCGAATGGCCGGGGTGACATATTTGCCCTTAGGAATCAGAGTGTTTGCTATCCTCATCTTCCAAGTTTTCAGGCACTTGTGGACATTACTCAATTCTGCCACCATGCTTGGTATTTGGGAGATGGAAATCTTCAATGAAGTATAGAGATCGACCAACTTATCTATTGTGTTCTCGTTGAAAACTTCTCTGTTGAAAAGTTGTCGATCAATCATATTCTAAAAATCATCTTGAATTACCTGTGATTCTCCCATCAATGATGCATTCAGGAGGATGGCACTGAGCTGATCTTGAAGCTTTACAGATACTCATTCACAAGCAAGCATCAGCTTTTCATGTTCTGTTGAAACTTGGTCAATAATTACTAATTTCCAACTTATGCTCTCTATCCAAATTTCCAAGTAATTTTCTTCTGTACTAGCTAGGATCTTTTCTGCTACGAGGATATTAACATCAATCTCCATCATTTTCGCAAAATCTTTTAGGATATCCTTCCAAACTGTTTCTTCTTTCCTGACATTTTTCAACTCTTTTTCAATGACCTCCTTTTTGATTAAGGCTTCATCATGCACTGCCTTTGCCTTAATAATGAAATCAAATGCAATGGATTTGATTTTGTTCACCCAATTCTCAGTGGTTTTTCCATAAACTTGATATTTCTATAGACTGTCAATAGTACCTTTTTCAATTTCTCTTTCTTGGCCCCAGATGGTTGACTGATGATCAATGCTAAGTGGCATGGTAGAAGTGTCAACTATGGTCTTCAAGTAAGAAGACAAACTCTATACTTGTTGTTTTAACTGATCTTTTGACTGCTTCTCCCTTTCGGTCCTTTCTACCAACCTTATGGCTACGCCATTGAAGTTTTGTATGTCGGCCTCATGAGTGGATGGGCCTATATCAATCTTTGACACAACAAAGTCTGATGGAGTGGCTTCATTCACATTTCTTACAGAAGTGGGTTGAGCTATCTCAAGGCACATTTTTCTTGAATTAGAATCATTTTTTATTCTCAAAGTCACCTTAATCTTCTTCGGCTTCTCGGATCTCCTGAAGAGATCAGAAACCGTACTGAATTCAGCAATCACCAATTCTTCTACCTTCCTTTTCTTCAATAGGCTTTGTTCTAACCATGGTAGTGAAAGATCTTCTGATAGCTCAAGTGCATTGCCTAATTGGAGATCTTGTTTTTCAGGTATTGGTGAGGCTGCTTTCTCTTCATCTTTTTCTGTTTGATACATTGGATCCTTCAAGGAAGGTGGCTCCATAACTGAAGTAGAATGTGGTACTTCAAGGAGAGGGGATTCAATGAGTATGGAAGAAGATGTGGTCAGTATGGCTTCATCAAACTCTGGATCAAATAAGACTTCTTCTTGTTCCTTTTCTTCTCTTGAAGTAGAACCTATCTCTTTTTCCTTCGACCTTGGTTTCTTCTTCTTCTGCTTGGGTTCATCTCCACATATCTTTTGGAGATTGCTTCTCCTTGGAGGGTCTTCATCTCCACCACTTCCCTGGATTCTCTGGTGAGAAAGAACGTTAATAACTAGTTTGTGGGAAGGAACTGATGAAGTGGAACTGTCCTGGTCACTTGTTCCTCTTGGTGTCTCTTTCCTATTTACTGGTCTCGTTGTGGTCATCTGGGATACCTTCTTCTTGATCCAGGCTTCTGACTTCTTGATCACGAAACTAGTTCTTTCTCTGACATCTCTAACCTCTGGATCTGCCCAATTAATAGCAGGAAGGGGTTGAGCCTGGATTTCTTCAAAATAGAAGGGATCAATCAGATCCGATTCATTATCTTCAATGCCTTCAATGACCCATTCCATCTTGAAATATCAAATTTGCTTCAAGGTAAACCTCGTCTAGTCTCTTTTTGTGACCTCAAACTCGTCTTCACAATCTTCCCAAAAGTCTTCGAGATTGGGGAAATGAAGGTATCTAGGACCAAGCTTCAAATTATTCTTGACATATCCCTTGCTGTCGAAGGGGAATCTCATCTGGTATGTATACAAGTTGATCATGGCTAGGGCCTTTTCCATATTTTCAGCCCTCGAGCTGGATTCACACTTGTAGTGACTGAGACAAATAGGGAATGCCACCCCCTTGTTCTTCCTATCTCGACATTTCTTTTGAACTAATACCAGCTGTCTGCAAAGCTCGGCCAAAACAAGCTTGTCATCCACATACCTTGGCAATTTAGAAGGGTAACCATCAAATCCTCCAACTCGAAGGTAGGTGAACCTTGGAAACTGAATGAAGTAGCTACGATACTTCTTTATCAACAATGACACTTCTTTTGAAATTCTGAGAGCTGTATTTCCTTGAAGTAACCTTACTGCAAGCATTGTGAAAGCATCATTCACCCATCTGAAACATACAAAATTTGTTTTAACTGCGATTGCCTGTAGTAATCATAAACTTGTGTTTCCTAATTAAGGACACCTATGGTAGTCAAACTAGTCCATGATCTCAAATTGGCAATTGCATATACCAAGTAGGTTGACATGTGGAATCGTTGACTGGTCTTGAAGTGAATTAGCTAGTCATGTATGCAATCACTGATAAGGCGGCCCCAATCAATAAATTGTTTCCCTGCCGATATGACAATGATGAAGAGATACATCCACATTTCAAACTCAGTTGAGTCTGGGCTGCCTATCAACTTGTGAAGAAGGGAAATTAGATAAAAGATCTCTTTGATAAAAAGAGAACGGTGTAGTGTCTTAGGAAGTTGGGACTGTCTGCCTCTCAGTTTTACCATCCATTCATTAGACAAATTGTTCAAACATTTGCTCCTGTTGTCACTAAAGTACTTGTAGGCCTTTTGTTTATCAACACAGATGAACTTTTCTTTGTATGGTAATCGAAGAATGATGGCGATAGAAATCCCATCGAGTTTGGCCATCAGGTGCCCATCAATGGATTTGATCTCTTTGGCTTTAGGATTGTACCTTTTTGCACATTCAATTACTAGCTTCGGACATTGGACAGCGGTGGGAAAACAAGTTGCATTGACTAGGCCACTCTCTGCAATCCTTCGGGACAATTTTGATCGTTCTCCTTCTGTCAATGACTTCCTGATTTCCTGTAGATCAATATGGCCCATTTTAGTATCAAATACCTCCCAAAGCGTGGTGTCAATCATAGGAGCATACTCGTAATTTTGAGGCTTATACTCCATGATGGTGCTCTACCAACTTTACACTGTCTCTATTGAGATAATCAGAAAACCCATATACTTATTGCTGCTTCTTAAGTTGGCATGTGCGGGGATGGTGCAAGCAAATAGCTCTAGAACTTGGCTTTATAACTGTTAGTTTCTTTGCTAGGACTGAAAAGCCTTTACAATGAATATCCTCTTTGCATTCCGTAAGACCATATTGCTTTGATGCATCCTACAAGAAAAAAGTTTCAACACCTTGTTCGGGTTTCCGCAATTTGCATACAAGTCTACCTGAGTGTTTTCAACTATAATATCTGGCAAATCTTTCATTCCAAAGTTCTCATTTTGACACAGGTTGTGGTCTTGGTTCACTACAGCTAGCTGTATTTGCTTGGGAGTTTATGAAGTCTTTTCAACAAAACCATTTTATGCATAACCCGCGGTCATTGCATTTTATGAGATGACATTCATTTGAGGCATTCTTTTAAACTGTTGTTGAAGGTTGTCTATGCATTCACATTTTGCATGTATGTCTCCTAGAGCATTTCAAACTATAATATCTGATAAAAATCAACCTTCCATTTTAAAGTTTCTAAAGTCTTTTCAAGAAAACCATTTTACAAATTCCTGCAATCATTGTGCTCCATAAGATGACATTCTATTAAGGCATTCTATCAAATGGTTCTGGTGCACTTGTCCATGCTTCGGCATCTGCGTATATGATGTCTTTCAGAAAACTTGCACCTACAACATCTAACAAAACCTTCCTCCTTTCATCATGTTTTGATGGATGTCTACGCTTGTTCAAAGGCTTCCATTTCGGCATGGGTTGGGAGGATGTTGGCGGAGGTGGTGCATTCTAGTTTTACAGCTGTAGCTTGCATTTTCTTGAAAGTTTCAAAGGGTTCTGTAAACAATTCATTTGCCTCGAGGCTACAAACACCCTTTCTAAGGAATATACTTCACAATGACTGAAATGATGATGAAGATTTCATTTGGTGTCCATCACAAGGCTCCCCACCCTTGGGTTATTTAGAAGAAGCACATACTCTGCCAAAACATCTATGTTTGTAGTGACTTAACAATTTGTTTGTGTTCATTTATCATGTAGAGGAATATCTGTTTGGAGGTGGTAATCGTTCTCACGAGGCTGAGAAGCTCACTTGCCTTTCATGTCTCTCATTCTTGCTTCAATTTTTCATGGTTTAGTCAACAGAACTACAAATCTTCATTCTTGGAGGTAGTCAGTATAGATTGCAGACTTTCTAAATGTCTCCTTTGAGATGGGAATAGCATTGGTATTAGAAGCAATGAGTGTTGGAGCTCAGAACAATCATGTCTTCTTTGCACTTAGAAAAACTAGCAAAATGAAATAGATGAATATTGAGAAGGCTTCATAAATCAAGAAACTCGCACTCTGCCTTCAAGCGTTATGTTTGAAATTAACTGTTATTACTTTCTTTATGTGTTACTATCCTTGGCATGTCGATTATCGTGCCTTGTGGGAGAGATTGGATGCTCGACGATTACTTAGCATAATGTCTAAGTTGTGCTTCATTGAATGATGCTGAGGTGTCTTCTTTTAAAGCCTTTTTGGGTTTCATCATCATTTAAGAAACTAACGATATCAACCGATAGGAAATAATGCCTATGTTTAAATGATAATGCATAGTAGAAAGTCTCGCTTGATTGGCACTGTTAAGGGTTTGGCAGAAGTGCCCACGAGCTGATATTATCAAGACCAATGAGTTTCTTTTCATTCAACATTGTATAATGATAACGACCTGATGAAAACAATAGGTTCATTCATCAGCAGTAAATGTTAGTTTGATAATAGACAAAACATGTCAATGGAAACATGAGGCCAACAGGTTTGTAGCTAAAATCTTGTTTCAGATTTTTCTACTGATCTTAGACACTCATTAAAATTTTCATTTGGCTGTAGTGTTGCATTTATTTTAAATTTACATTTAGATTTCAAAATTTTACATTTTTGTATAGAAAATTTCAACAAAAACTAGCATTTTTTATTAGATTTGCACTTGCATTTTGCATTGTAGGGTTTGAAAATCATTTTCAGATCTAAGTGGGATTAGTTTTCATCATAAATTAGATTGCAAGACATTCATATAGCATTTTACATTAAGATCTCATGCCTAGGGCTTGAAAAACCTTGATTTGAAAAGCGTGTTGTGACAATTTTTATGGCTTTAGGTGACTGATATTATTGCTATAATCTACTTCACCTCCTAAAATTCTTTACAAGACTCCTTCTGCTAGGTCTTGGAGTTGAAAAATTGTGAAAAATTGCATATTTTTGCTATATTTTCACTAAAGTTTGATCTTGAGTGGCACAATAAGTGTGTTGTGACAGATTTTTTGACATTAGGTGGTTGTTATTATTGACATAATTTTATTTCCATCATCATTTCCCTCACAAAACCCTTTTTCATACTCTTCTGCATTGAGATTTGGTGAAAAAACCGCATATTTTAGTGTATTTCCACTTTGTTTTGGCTTATCATTATCTTAGATTTGCATCAAAAGTGTGTTGTGAAGTATTTTATTGCTACATTGGACTGATATTAGACATATTATTTGCTTCCTCTGATCAAAATCTTTACAAGACCTTTCTTTTCACTTATTTACATTGAAAAAGTACAAAAAATCTAGCATTTTAGGTCATTTTTGCACATAGTTTTGCACTTGTCTTTTGTATAAATTTGGAAAAGATTTTAAAATCTGTTCTTGCATTGATTTAATACATATACACATGGCTTCTAATCTCAATAACAACTATAGGTTCCCTCCTAGGCCTTACCTGAAAAGAAAGGTCCCCGAACTTGAAATTGTGTTTACACCTCATGATAGAACAATTGGAGACACTAAAGGACCTCTTTATATCACTATGAAAATAATGGGAAATCCTATGGGAAATTTTACATCAATTAATGCAAGGATCTTATGACCCTTCGGATATGATGATTAAGACACATAAGGGAACCTTTATAACCACTTATGGGAAGATATCTTTATTGGTCATTGTATTTGAGAAACATGTAGAACAATGGTTTGATGTTGTCCCTATTTCTGACCTCTTTCGTATAAAATTGGGACACACATGGTTAAAGGCTATAAAAGCAATCCCTTCAACAATTCACAATTGTGTAAAATTTCTTTTGAACGAACAAGTGATTACTATCCCTTGCAAAAAGTATAAACCTTTGGTTACAAGACAACACTGTACACTGAATTACTTTTGGGAGAAATATGAAAAAGAACCGGAGCCACAAACAGACTTTAATTATTTGAGCTATAGAAAATCCAAAATGAAATTATCACATCAAGTGGCCGGTCCTCCTAGTCTACAAGAAACATCAAAAGACAAACAAACCACATTTGAAGAGACTCCTAGACCGAAGGGAAAAGGACCCTATGCTGAGGTTCCTCCCCCATCATCCTTACAAGGATCGGGAGGTAATTGTCGACAACAAAAAATTCCACCTAGACAAATGAAATTTGATCTTGGTGCTTCCTCATCCAAAACGCAAAAATCTATGAAAGAGCAAAACCCTATCTTACAAGAGAGAAGCGGTAGAACAAAAAGAAATCCACAAGCAAAATAAAGGAAGAGAAGGCAACGAGATTATGCCCTACACCTTGCATCTCAACAAGAAAACAATGATCCAAACATAGATGATCCTAAAAATGAGCAACTTGAAAACAAGAACAAAAGTTGGGCTATGGTACCTTGTGTCCCACTTTCATCTAACATTCGAGATTGGGAAGATGATGATGATTTGCTTAATGACAACACTTAGTTCAAAGATCCTACCAGGTAAGTATATCTTCTAACCCTTTATCTCTCGTGATGTGTTTCCCCTGTGATGTATTATGTGCTGTATAAGCCTGCTGGGATGACCCTTGATTCTCTTGTAAGGTCCAGGATACTAGGAGACCGCCTCTGTTGTGACCTTCTTCTATTTATATCATCATTCTTCTATATTGCCTCTCTATGTTTTCATTGTTGTGTGTTGTGTCTTACGAACATATAGCATTGTGGTTGGTGACTTGGGGGCACCCTCCTATGTGACTATCCCTAAGACACTTGCTTCTCCTCTCTTATTTCATTGTTTCCCTTCCTCTAGTGTTTCTATCTAGCGGGTGGATGAGGAAAAAACATTTATCCTGATGCGGACCTAGCGTCCCTTTAGCAAGAAATAAAAAATTGGACTTAGTTCCTAATATAACGAAGGGGTTGTAATATTTATCCAACACTTGGCTAGTAGAAGCACTTCGTGCTTTCTGCGTAGTGATATTGATGATGTTTTATCTCACTTACAAAACATAACAATACTGTTGCTCTGTGCACTTTGTTTGTCTTTGAATCTCACCTTGGTAACACTTGGTTCTGAGATTTTTGTGATATAGCCCACGATTATCCTCGATCTCCAAATTCCTAGTATAACCTTGGCTCTTTGTGTGATTTATCATATGGGTTGTTGTTTATCATGATTATGGACACTAACATGTTTCTTGCAGGGATGTGTTTGTGGGAACATTTGGCAATTGTAAAGTACATGTCACCTTCGGGGGGCATGGGCAAGTTGCGAGAGTCCATGTTCCCTTGTGTGTTTTCTTCCTACCTTAACGTTCTTGATATCGATACCTAATATCAACCACCTTAAGGTGTGGGCATATATAAGGTAAGCTGTTTGTTGTAGATGTTAGCAATGTACTTGTCCTTAGGTGCAGTTTAAAGACTAGTGCGATGAGTACTTCCTGCACTCTGAGTTTTGTTTGCAATCAATCAATCATCAATCATCTTAAGCCCTCTGCGAAGGTGGGGATGGTGTATTTCTCAAAGAGAGTGCACATCCTGTCATTTTCAAAAGTCCTCTGCGAAGGCAGGGAGCAGTTTTGTGATTAACTCAACCCTTAAGAGTGTCTTCAGCGATTGTTGTGGTGAATCCCAATTGTCGGTGTGTGCCTATAATGTGCCTGAGATGGCAATGAACCTAGAAATAGGAACACTCCATTGCTTATATGCCATGTTTTCTCCATGTTTTCCAAGTGTTTGTGTATGGCGTGTTTGTTGCCCCATATGTAGTTTAAAGACTAGTGCGATGAGTACTTCTTGCATTATGGGAGGTTTGGCATGTCTTGCGTGTGTGTTGCCCCATATGCAGTTTAAAGACCAGCGTGATGAGTGCTTCTTGCATTATGGGTGGTGTGTTTACTTTCCTTGTACTTGCATCTGCATTTCATATATATATATGAGAAAAAGAAAAAGAAAATAAATCATTCATGTCTTCTATGCATTTACTATCTTCTATGCATTCAATGTTGTATTCTCTGTGTTTTGCGTAACTGTAACTGTCTTCTTCGTGTTTTGCATGCATGTTATTGTTTTCTCTATGATTGGCATGTCTTCTCCGTGCTTGGCGTGTTTGTTGTGTTTGTTGACCATACTTTAATGCATGTATTGGCCTTGTGTTTATACATACATTAAAGTAGGGGCTAAATGTAACACCAGAAAATGTCCCCTTGGGGGCTTTTCCCTCTTAAGGTTTATCTCTCAGGCCTTTAATCTGCATTTAGGACATCTTACATCATATTTTGGCATCCTGATGAGAAAACCCCTAAGTGTCGTGGCAAATAGGACCTAGGGGGACCACTTGAGATAGACCCTACCTAAAATAGGGGGAGGACTTGGGTGCCCGTGCCCTAGTCTTGCCCTATTTTAGGTCAGGCCCAATTTCAAAGTGTCAGTTTGTGACCGTTATTTAAGTCCTATGCTGACACGACAAGTTTCAATTATGAAATTCTTGGTGGGAATGTTTGTAGTTGCATATATAAGCATGTTTAGGCATTCATTTGTAAACTAGATGGACATTAGATGATTACTAGATGAGCATTGGCATTCTAAAAGTGATTCAAAGCATTCATTGTGTGGCAAGAGTAGATATTGTGTTGTTTATGTGTTTGTATTTGCAGATTTGAGCATCCATCTCCTCATGGCATGAAGAGCTTCTTCCTTCCATGAGATCTTCACTACAAGGTGATATCATTTATGTTTTTAAGCATTTATTATTTAGTTTTTGCCTCTGTCCTCCAAGGGCATGCACTCTCTATCTGACAATGATGTTCAGAAGAATTGAATGTCTCTCCAGGGCTTGATTGAGGCAAGCCTCTAAACACCACAACCCCATCCCCATTTTCCTGTGATTGCAGGTTACAGGTTGAAGAAACAGGAAAAGTGGAGTTGCAGAGAAGGGTTGTAGAGTGTCAGAATTGTAGATCAAAGTTGAAAACAAGGACTTGGACTCAAGCACCCACTCATTAGTCCTTCGGATCCCACAACAGAAGAATCTTTGAGACAACAAGAACATGTTGCAGATAAAGTTCCTAGATCTTGACAAAAAGCATGGCATTGGACTAGGGCACCGGCTCATTAGTCCCTGACTGTTTCGCTTCTTGAACTTCAGAAACTAGTACACATTTGTCTGTTATTTTACATCTTTCTATAGCAGTATTTTTTGGTATTCATCCATTTACTTCCGTATTTGCATAATTAGGGTTTTAAGCATAATTGGGCATAATCAAGAAATCAAACCACACAAATCCAATTTTCCCAATATTCTAAGTGACCAAGGGCTTGATAGTAGAGTCTTACTCGACCTAAGGTCCTTGAATGTTTTAGGGTGAAAGGAGGATACACATAAACCATCAAATCAAACCCTATCCCAATTTTACCCTAAACATGAAGAACATTCAGAAATGTTTAGAAGAAGCCAAAGTTTTATATCAATTTTGTCTGAATTGGATGGCAACAACAAAGAACATAAAGGATCAAATTGACTCTATTGATTTGCAAATAACTCAAGTGGCCAAAATATATGATCCGGTGAAAGATAAAGATGGTGCTACAAGAGCCCAAATAGAAAATCTTCATTCCCAACTAAAGCAACTTTTGGACCAAAGAGAGCAAATAAAGAGTGAAACTGGACAGCTAAGGGAAGTGGTGAGTCTAAGGCTAGTTGTCTTGACTAACATTTTAATAGAAGAAGAGAATGTTGCATAAAAGGTAAAGGTACCAGCCACTTTGGAGGAAGTAGAAGATCTGTACATTCATCTTGAGAGCCAATTGTATATTCTATCTTCTGCAAAGAAGAACTGGGACACAACACTTGCTTAGTTAAAAGTAATATATAAGAATGTTCTACCTTCTAAAGTAAATTGAAGACATGTTGAAGGTAAGACAAATTTTGATGATTGTATAGATATGAGGAGAATAAGATAGGTATAGTCAGTGCCATTTTGACATTGGTAAGGCACTCTGTATATATTGACTATGTATATCATAAGGTAATTGACAAACATAATTTTGCTACATTAATTCTAAAGAGACAGAGGTTACTCCTTAGGGGGAGCAGACTGATAGAGGATGATAAGGATTGTTTAGATAGGGGGAGTCTATATGTTTTGCAGGAACAGAGGAAGACCACTAGCCCATTACCATTGATGTCAAATAGGGAGAAACTTGCATATCAGGTCAGTGTTGCCCTCAATGACAAAGGGGGAGATTGTTGCATATGTGTTGTCATTGATGTCAACTAAGTAGCAATGTGGAATGCAAAAGAAAATGTGAATATGCTAAGTAGACAAAGAAATAGGTTAGAGGAACAGTGATGATCAATATCATCTATACATAGTTGCACCAGCAGATCAAAGGAGTGGAGATGATGGAAGATAAGAAGATTAGTATCATCTGTACACAATCATACCTTATCTTCTGAAGTTCATGTGTAAGTTCATGCTAAGTGTATGCTTTCATTATCTTTGGTATGTTATGTCATGGATGCTATGCTTGGTGAATTATGTTATATTTGGATGATATGAAGACATGTGACTTGGCACTGGAGAAAGAATGTTGCAATAGTTTGAAGAAATCTGGCTAAGTAAAGTTCAAGTTAGGAAAGGTGTCACATGCTCAAAAGAATGTACCACATTTTTCCGCATTTGAAGATATGGCCTTGCAGATTGGATAGATAGATAGATATTACTCTCAGGTATCTATGGTTCAAATTTGAGATCACAAAGTCTATTGCAAAGTGTTTCAGAGATAGAAGAGTGAAGATAGTAATGCAACAGGGTAAGGCAGTCATAGAGAGACTGGAGAATGCTCTGCACTTTTCCGTAGATGAAGATATTACATTGCAGTTTAGAGGATAGATAGATATGAGTAACAGGTATGCATATTTCAAGTTTCAAGTGATGATATGTACCGCAGATGGTTCTCTAGAGCCAGATCTATGAAGACATGCCTTGGTACTGATTAGAGTAAGTAGGAGAGAGTTAATGTTACAACAATTCACCGCACATTGATATTTGGCTTTGTTGATGGAAAGACAAGCACACTAGATTAGTTGGATTGCTATGTTCAAGTTTCAAATGGTTATGTTTACCGTAAGTATGATTTTCATTATTTTACTTCAAGACTTTGTAAGAAGAGTATGTTAAGGACATCGACATCAGAGTTTTAATGTTTGCGGCAACATGAAATAGCCTGATTTGATCAAAGAAGTGTATAGGGATGATTTGGATGCCTTAAAATGTCTTTTGAGTGGTTTGCATGATGTAATTCTATCTCCTCCAATACTGCTTTAGGTCTGGAGCTAGATGTAAGGATGGTTAAGTGTTTGCTGGGCTGACTTGGTGTATGTTGATGATTATGTCATGTGTTTGAAGTGTGCACTAGTGTGGAAGAGTGTGCTAAGGTAAAATAGGACTTGATTATATCTTGTTTTTGAACCGCATTGAATTTCTACTTACCACAAATGTTTGGGAGCTGACTGTTGTGGCCATTACATATTTCATGTTACACGTTTCATCTTAGGTGACCAAGGAGAAAGATTTTGAAGCTTACAGAGGATATAAATGTAAGATCAAAGTTGTTGAGTAAAGGATGATTTTTGTATTGTGTGATAACATTGATATTGTCCGAATAAACTTGTCGTAGAAGCAGATTTAATGATGAAATGTGAAAAGGACCAGTGTATGTAATGTGATATTGTTGCGGAGGCAATTGAAGGTGATATGATGACAAAGAAGAGTTTTTGTAGTTGTTTTGATATTGCGGAGGTTGGTATTGTGGTTGTACAGAGGTGAGATAGTTGTGTAGAGGTTGATGAGGTCAACAGAAGGTTGAAGCAATCAGAGTTGTGATAGAAGGATCTGAATCAAATAAGTATCTTGTTGGTGAGGTTGAAGCCTCTTTGTGTAAAGAGTGTAAATGTTGTATCAGTTCAGGGAGTTGCAGCTTCCTTTGTGTTGTAGCCCATAAATAATAATGTAATCTTATCTTTATTTGTGAGACTGGATTTGGTTAGTAGATCCAAGCAGCTTGCTCACCGTGGTTTTGCCCTTCTAGGGTTTTCCACATAGATCTGGTGTTATGGTTGTGTGCTTCTGTGTTCTTCTGCTTTTCATGGTTTAAATGCTTACATCTATTTGAATGCTATTGGAAGTAAAGAATTTGATTGAGTACTGATTCACCCCCTCTCAGTACTTCTGTGTGTTCAACACTAGAATCAATGATCTGAAAAGAACCTCTCAGATTAGTGGACAAAACATCTCCATCTTCCAATGGTTCTTCAACTTCTGCTCTATTTGCCTCTGACAACTACAAGCTAGGATTTTCTTTGTTTGATTCAGCAATGTGAGTCCTTTTTGACACACTTTGTTTTTCCATAGTTCCAACATTTGACTCTTTTCCACCCCTTGGATCTCAACCTAGCTTGTCCATGCTCAACTTTCTCTCTCTCTGGAGTTCTGCCCATTGCAACAAGGGCATCATTGGAAGAAGTCCCTTGAGATGTCTTCCGCCTTGAATCTTCAGAATTCATTGTGGCTACCACATCTTTAAAGATGAGTTTCCCCTTCAGTGTTGAGTTACTAAGCGCCATAACTAGTTGATCCTAAGTTTCAAGCAAATAGCACAATATTATAGTCGCTTTATCCTCTTCTTCAATTTTCACCTCCACTAAAGCCAACTTGCTAATTAGTGTGTTGAAATTGTTGAGATGATATGTGACTGAAGAACTATCATGCATCTTCAAATTATACAATTGCCACCATAAGATAATTTTGTTTTCCAATGACTTCGTCTCATACAACTTTTTAAGCTTAGTCCACAAGTCATGTGTCATTTTCTCCTTTGCAACACAGAATACAATTGAATCAACTATAGATAACTGAATTGTAGCTCTAGTCGTTATCCTTTCCATCATATTCCTCTTGCTTCATGGTGGCAAGTTTTGATGTTGTCCCCTTCAGAGCCAAGGTGCATCCACCCTTCACCAATAAGGCTTGAACCTTTAGTTTCCACAAATCGAAATTGGACCCATCAAATTTTTGAACCTCAAATCTGGTAGCCATGCCTCTTGTCATTGCTTTTCACAAATATTAAAACCCACAAAACAATTTTTGCACAAAATTGTGTGCTCTGATACCAACTATTTGAAAAATATGCAGTGCAAAATTGAAATAACAGTGAAATAGAAATAAAACACACAAAAAGACAACACAGATTTATGTGGACAAACATGGTAATGCATCAGGAGAAAAAACCAAGGGCAAAAATCTTTCTAGATTATTCTCAGAAGAAAAAATACATGCAAAAAATAAATCCTTTCTGAAGAAAGATATTCATGCATAAAAGTGCGAGTGGCACTTCCACATACAATTCTGCATGATGTACACATGAAATAACAAAAACTGACTTCACATACCAACGTGCTTCACCTATAATTTCTTATAGGGTTTCTCATTAACTAATTACTTTGGGGAGAATCCTTGACTTCCATCAGACCTTCATTCCTTAAACCAGATGCTGCCTTGGGTTTCGAACCCAAGACGAGAGTCTAAGTTTCTTTAGAGGTGTATTGAGCCTCAGCAGACTTGCTTTGTACTACATATTTGTCTCCGTCAGCGGTAAACAGCCGGTGAGTTGTGCCCACCGGCTGTATGGCATTTCAATGTTGACCGACCAGTCGACTCCAACTAGACAGTCGACTGACACAGTCGACAACCATGATCGCAACCGTACAGGTCGCAGTCACTGAATCACCTGCCAAATGGAGGCCGTATGGAAGTCGACCAGCCGGTCGTTTACAACGCACTGGCTGGTTAAGCTCTTCCATTTGTCTCTGGGAAAAAGACGGACACAAAATTAACTGTTCCAACGTGGCCGCCGGTCGCCGCTCCTTGAAAATAACGACACAAATTTTCCAGACCGCTGGGTTTTCACTTTCAGATAGATGCTTTTATTCGCATTTGCATCGGCTTCCTTCGAAATTGTGCGGAAATACTCGTGGTTTTCCAGTCTAAAGAATCTCGTCCACCTGGCAGATAATTTACGGCCAGACTTCGAAGCAGAACTTTCCTAGTTTGGACGATGACGCGACGATAATCGAGCAATCTCTACAGTTTGCGGTTGTAAAGGGGAATTTGAGGCAGAATTTTGCCGTCCATGAACAAATCATCAGCAGATATGAGAGTTTCCCCAAAACCTACATTCATATTCACATTACTAGCGATCGAAAACTCAAACTCTGTGCTACAATTCACGTCCAACAGATCTTTTCTTTTTCGCTTCTCCGGCAAAGTCATATCCGTCGATGACAGATTTACAGAAAAGGAAAATCTTCGATTCTCCCAGCTACTTTCCGCGTTTCCGTCAGCCATTGCTCACTATTTGTCAAACTTTAGATAGAAACAATTTATTCACAATAAAAGCTAAAAATTATCCACAAACATTTCGCATAACAGATTGAATCCTTAAAACTTCAGAGCACAAAAGATTCCCTATGGAAAATTTATAATAAAACATAATTTTTTAAGCTTTCCTTCACTGCAACAACATACAGAACATCTCAGATTTAAGAGTTGAAATTGAATTTGTTGAGTTGAATTGGTGAGAATTTCTATTAATAATTTTTAAGCTATACTCAAGAATTATAGTTCAATTTGATTCAAATCTCCATATAAAATAAAAAATAGAGATATTCATATAATCAGATTGTTTTCATAAAAGGAAATTGAAGAGCTCATTAAAATAGAGATATTCATATAATCAGATTGTTTTCATAAAAAGAAATTGAGGAGCTCATTAAAGAATTGTATATTCTTAGTGAATCAGGTGCAGACAACGCTAAAATTCGGATCTTTAAAGCGCGATCTTTAAAGAAAGCTTTGAGAACAGTCATCGAGCAATTTATTTATAACTCCAAAATAAAAACCAAATCAAAAAGACATCTGAAAAATGACAAAAACTTATTGAAGAAATACACAAAAGGATAGGTTTGGAAGAGTATCTTCTGCTGTTTTGTATCCAGGCGCTTCTGCGTGTGCCGATCATTCCTCATATTTCGTAAAATCCAGACACAAAAAGATGAAGGTATTATTCGTTTTCTTTCCTGCCATGATTGATGCCTAGTAAGCTTTTCTCAGTAGTCTTTAACATTCTTTATTATCAGATTCTCCTTTTGTTCTCTTAATTATAAATTAACTCTCAAATAGAGGAATAGGGTTTAACGGTATAAAATATTTAGAGTTAAAACAATTTAACATCATTGAAAGTTGAATTTTTCTTCACACTAATCTGTTCTTAATACAATTTGCTTAAAATTCCAAGAATATTAATGGCCCCCCACAAATCTTTCATAATATCACCTACACAACAAAATTAGTATTTTTTTAATTCAATAAGAATTATACATAAATATAAGTCATAACACAAGTTATGATATAATGAAGAGTCCAAAATTACATCATCTAAAGGATTATATCATCATATTGCCAATGTTTTATTAGTTAATATGGAACATCATATATATTAGAATAGCTATCATTCAAATTCTTTAATTATAAGGCGTTTGTGTCAACATTAATTCTATTATGATCTAATTCATAGCTTAGTGTATGTTACTGATATATTGATAGTTGACTTGATTGAGCTTGCCCTCGTTGTAGAGAGTGGTACCAAGAGTAGAAAGATTGTTGCATCAATTATGATTGCTTTGACTTTCTTGGTTATACCTTCTTGATTTTTTTTGTAGTTGTTTAAGTTGTTCATGTATGCTTGAGACTTGCTTGGTGAGCTTTGAGTGACCCTATAGAGAGTTCTACAAAATGCAAATGAGGTTAGCATAAAGTAGTTAAATACTAATCTCATGCAGATATATAAATTAAGAAAAAAACTAACAAACATCTTAATTTTTGGATATGCTTTATAATAGTTTCTCTACAAGTTTCAAAAACTATATTATTGAACATGGAGGCGAAGTAAGCAACTTTCCAACATAGTTGGCTACCAAAAGTAGTTGGAAGGGAGGAAAATATGGTAATCTAGGTGTAACATGTAGAGGGGTAAAACCAAAATATGTGCTTAAAGGACTCTTTCTTATTGCAAATGGAATAGAGGAAGGACTAAGTTTGAAGGAAGCATAAGAACCTATAGGAAATCAAAAGTGCAATAGTTTCTAGCCAATAAGTTGGGCTTATGATTTATCCTTGGATCTCTAGATAGAGGCGTTGAGTTTCAATCATTTAGAGTTGGATAAGGAGTAATGCCACTTGGAGTTAAGTCTCTAGTCAAACTAAATAAAAAGGAGCAAGGATTTGTAAATGGTTTTGAGGGTGAAGATAAAAAATTTATTTCCGTAGGCTTATTGACACCTAAAGAAAAAATTATTTTCATGGCTCTCTATGTCACAATTTGACTCTTCATGCTTATAGCGAATCTAAGAAGTGTTGATTAGAGTTTTAGGTTCTGCTTGAAAGTTGATGCTTTGAGAAGTTTGTTCTAAGTCTTGTGCTATGGCCATGTGTGTACTTCTTAACTTAATGTGATCATCCTATTTTGCAATGAATGAATTAAGTAAGACTCTTTGTAGATCTCTTGGCCTTTGTGTGAATTCCTTTGTCAAGCTTCATGTTTTACAATCATGGTAGCCAAGTTCTAAAAAGCATAAAATTCTTTCGCTTTTGACTTGTGCACTTTATGTCTAATTAATTGTTGACTTGCAATAGTGGTTG
Organism: Cunninghamia lanceolata; assembly: GCA_027924645.1. Classification (NCBI taxonomy): domain Eukaryota; kingdom Viridiplantae; phylum Streptophyta; class Pinopsida; order Cupressales; family Cupressaceae; genus Cunninghamia; species Cunninghamia lanceolata. The sequence goes on along the minus strand of BSBN01001265.1, from coordinate 1,396,543 downwards.
CATGTAACTTAAGTGGATTCTTCATGTGTGTGCAGTGATTGGATATTGAGTATAGGGACAATGGTGGCAGGCTTGGTCAGTAATAATGTTACTACCTGATGGTTCGAGATAGTCCATGGGTGGAAGCATAAAGATTTGTCCCACTTGTGGGATAGATGATAATTTAACAAAATTTATGCAAACTAGTGTGCCCTAATCTTGGGAGATAAGGAAAAGTAGATTAAATTCATTGTAGATAACATTCTCAACATACATATGTGCATCCCTTAAACATTTTATGTGGTATCCTTTTCCCTCCAAGCCACATGAAAGGATTTCATTAGACACAATTTTTTTATTCAGATAACCTTTTCCATTATTTGAAGTCATCATGACACATGAAACTTTGGAAGAATGTAGCCTTTAAAGTAAGCTTTCCAAATAACACAGATTTTAATATTTTGTTATATTATTATATTTATTTTCTATTTTATTAGTTTACATCATCCTTAAATTATTGACCATTTGATCTATATGATTGACAAATTGAAAAATGTTTAAAAATGCTAATTTTGAGTGTCCCACTTAGGCCAAAAAATGGGACACATTATTGTGGGAACACCCTCCTACCCTTTGCGTTCATAGTGCTCACATCAGCTAATTGTTGTACATGTGGATGAGACTACATTATTGTTAGCATTATTGGTTTGAGCACATGCTAAGGTTTTAAGTTTTTGTTGGTCAAGGTGTTGTGTCCTAGCGACGTGGTGGGCCCATGTGATCACATTGGCTAGGTATTGCAAAGACTATGTGTAATGGATGTGTGGTGGTTTCTTGCTCACTAGAAAATAAACTTACCCCAATAAGAAATTATTTTCATGTTGGCTAGGTATGAGTGGAAGCTTCCCATTGGTTAGTTTGTGTATGTGTTGGTGGATGGTGGTCCTACAGGGATGAGTGGGAACTTTATTATGGAGGCTATGTGTTATGGACATGTGGCCAATTCTCATTGGGTAGTGAGTAGAAACTCCCCAATAGGTAATTATTGTTGTGGTTTTATTTTAAACATTGGTTGTTAACTATTAGATATTCCTCTTGCATGCACTAGCCATAAAATGTTCTACACTTGGTGCATGATATTTATCCTTGGTGTTTGGGTGTGTTATGGAGTAAAAGGTGTCCACATGTCTTTTTACCTCCTTGTTTAGATCCTAGGTCCCATTTGTTACATTATACATTCTAAATGTTCATCCTGATGCAAAATTGCTTGACACCAAGACAAATTAGGAATAAGGGCCCCTTCACTTATCTTATCTCGGACCTAAAAGGGGCTAAAAGACTTGGGTGCCACCACCCAAGTGCTCCCTAATTGGTTGGGGCTAAATTAAGTATAGGTTGGCCTAGGACCTTTAAAAAGGTTTCTTCTTGTTGGCTCTTTTAATTTAATTTCACGATTATGAGCGGGAAAGCATATATAAGTGTGTTTTTGAGTTCATTTGTAACCTAGACATGGAAATAGCTAACTTGGGATATTGAAGTGAAGCAAGTAAGAGCATTCATTGTGATTCTAGAGTAGATTTGTGCGTGTTGTTATTATGTTGTTGCAGGTTTGAAGCTATCATCTATCTCTTCTTATGAGTTGAAGGATCTTCATCCTCTTAAGGGTTTCATCACATAGGTGATATCATTGTTATTTATCATTATTGAATCATTTTATCATTGTTTTCAGCATCTACCCTGAAAGGGTACGCTCTCTTTATCTATCAACGGTGTTGGGAAGCTTGAATTCTATCCTAGGATTTGACTGAGGCAAGTCCCTAAACACCATAACACCCCAAACCCTCTCTTGTCTTCTTGTGTGTAGGTTATAGGAGTGAGATCCATGAAATGTGAAGATACATGAAGATTGAGCTAGGATTAGGGTTTCAGGATCTGTCAACAGTTATGAAATATTCCTTTTGTCTAGGACTTGGGTGGTGGCGCCCTAGTCTTCCTGCCCTTTCAGACTTTAGATCTGGCATTAGGGTAGTCTCTACAACATATCTCTAGTTTACAGTTTTGGTAGAATCTTCCATCCAAGACTTGGGTGGCCCTGAAATAGTCCTCCAACACCTCTACCTCCAAGACACGGGTTTTGTAATCTTCCCGATCTGCCCTATGCAATTGGTTCCTAGAAATCTGTTGTGCATCTTCTATTATAAGTTGATCATTGTTAAACTAGGGTTTCATGCATTGTTAACCTAGGGTTTGATAAAAAATGATAAGTTTAATATGATTTCTCTATAGGATACTTGAGCACAATACCTGTAGCTAAGTCCTCCTCCATTTGTTAGTGATTTAGCTCTATCTTGTCCTTGAATGTTATTGTGGAAGGGGGTTTGATCTAGTGTGCATGCTAGTTGTTCTCATTCCTCTTTTTCACACTTAACATTTTGGTGAACACATAGCCTCAAGCATTTGCATATTATTGACTATTAAAATTAGATCTTGCATTGATTCATTGCTATTTATCAATATTCATTTAAAAATCTTGCATAAATTTGAAAAAAGTACATATTTAGGCATTCAAAAAGGTTGCATTTTGGTAAAATTTTGCATTTTTCAAAAATTCTCTTGCATGATCATATTAGTGACAACAAATACTCATTAAATCTGATTTTGCATAATAATCTTTCATTATTTTACATTCATGATTTGAAAATTCATGTACATTTGTAATTACACATTGTGTGTTTCAACATATGAAGTTTGACATCTCTTTTACATTTCCTTGTAAGAAATCTTAAAGTTGCTTGTATTACCTTTTTGTGCAACACCTTTAACATCATAATCACTTTGTTTGTAGTGACACTAGTGTGTTTTTGATCTTTGCAAAAAGCTACAAAAACCTAGTTTCCTCAAACTAGTGTCTTGGTGTACAAAAGTATCTCATATTGGTGATACTCGATTAATGTATAAATCTAATTATACATTGTTTTTCCATATCACATTCTATTACCCCATTTTTCAAATTTTGATAAGTCATTCATGTTGCAAGTATGGGCCTAACCGGTATTGTCATTGATGTCAACATACTCCTATTGCATTAATGATAAGGTTTGGATGAGTCGTGAGCTGAGGATATTGAGAAAATTAGTCTCAATCAAGAACAGTGAAGAACAGTGATGACTGTAAGGCAAAAGTCCAAGATAGGATGATGATCAGAGGATGCAGATTAAAGGGTATGTAGATATGTGTCTGTAGATGATCCAGTAAAGATTTTAGAGATCCGCATGAAGATATGAAGAAGTTGTGGCCGCTCAAGTAAAACCGGTTCTAGTAGGTATTCAGAGGTGACAGAGTGTAACAAGAAAGGTCCAGTGAGATCCGGAAATGAAGTTTCCTATTCTACGGATTTAAGGGAGTGCTGAAGAAGTCTTTGTGGTGTATCAACTCTATTGGTTCATGGTTTGAAGGTCCGCAAGCATCTATTCCTTTGCGACAGTAATGACAGACTGTGTTCTTGAGGTTCCAGATGAAGGAGAGAAGGATTTCAGTTAGCAGAAGAAGTGTGGATGTTCTTGGTGATTCAGGCAAGCTTGTGGAGGTCTTTGGATCGTGTCTAGTTCATGTTGGTGGTCCGCATTGAAGTTAGAGCTCGCAATTGAAGAGTAACTTCTGTATGATGGTGTTCTTGAGACAGGCCGATCGGATGAGTTATGTATCTGTCAGATGATCTTATGAATGTTTACCGACTTAGATGATCATTCCTAAGTTGACGCCTTATATAAATAAGGGATTGTGAAGTCAATTTGAACTCACCTTTTTGTGTGGAGATGAGTGTGTGGTAGCGAAGAGGAGAGCGAAAGGCAGAGCAGAAGTATTGAGCTTAATGGAACTGATTCAAGTATGGTGAAGATGCTATTCTCTAGTTTATGTATGTGATACTTATTTCTTTGTAGACAGTGTGTCTCTTGTAGACAATGAGCCTCTTGTGAGCAATGTGCTCGGGCAGTGAGCCCTAATTGGCATGTGCCATTTTGTTCTTTCTATTCTTCTAATAGAGAATACATTCTTGGGTTAATCACCCCGTAGTTTTTCCCTTAACCAGGTTTTCCACATCAAAATCTTGGTGTCTTATGTGTTGATGAGTTTCTGCTTTTGATTTGAATGCATTATGTTTCATGTTTAATATACTGCTAATCACTAAGAGGATATAAGTGTGTAAATTGGAGAAAGTTTTGTATAACTGATTCACCCCCCCTCTCAGTTGTGTGCCCTAAGTCTAACAATTGGTATCAGAGCTAAGTTCCTCTGAAAGGAGCTTAACCACTTGAGGAGATCTAGGATGTCATCTTACAAGAAGGATAGTCTGAAGTTTGATGGAACCAACTTTGCTCTTTGGAAAGGTTGCATGAAATGTCACTTGTAGTGTATGGGAATGGTGTACTAGTCCATGGTTACAAAAGTGTATGTACCTCCACAGGGTGGTCTAACAACCCTAAATGAAATCACAGATGCTGAAAACAATCTGTGGACCAAAGAGGCTCTTCTAAGCGCATTATCTAACTTAGAGCTCTCAAATGTTATTGACCTACCAACTGCCTTTGAGATTTGGAATAAACTGGAACTTTTGCATGAAGGAGACCAGTATGTTAAATTTGCAAGGTTACAGAGTCTAAAAGGGAAATTTGAAAAATTGAAGATGAGAGATGATGAAAATATTACCACTTTTATGCCAAGAGTGAATGAGCTGGTTTGTGGAATTAGAAATGCTGGTGGAGTCTTGGATGAAAACGAGATTGTTGGCAAAATTCTTAGATCCCTTCCTGCCTCTTACAAAATCAAGGTTGCTGCCATTGATGAATTCAGAGCCCATACAACTGTCACAAGAGACCAATTGGCTGGCAAACTGGCTGCATTTGAAATGACCGAGTTTGGAGATGATCCCCCCAAGACTGAATCTGCATTCAAAGCTAGTGCCTCTGTAAAAGGTAAACAAAGGTTTGATCCAAGAGAGAACTCATCAAGGAAACTGTCATGGTATGAAAAAGCAAGAAAAGACCTGGAAGAAGAAGTAGAAACAACTCAACTTGAAGCCCTCATTGCAAAGAGACTGCCAAGAGGATCTAGTAAGTATGAAGGAAAATTGCCTTTTAAGTGTTTTAACTAAAATAAGATTGGTCATTTTGCCTCAAGATGTCCGGAAAGATTTTTAAGGCCAAATCCTAATAGATCAAGGTTCCAAAAGAATTGTTACTATGTTCATGAAGAAGATGATAATGAAGGAGTAACAGATGATGAATTAGAGACTGGAAACAAATCAGGAAATGAATGGGTGTTTATTGCCATCAAGGAAGAAGAACCAATATCCTCTGTATCTGTCAATCATAAGGTTGTAGAAAGAGCCCTGGCTGCCCAAGTTGAAGAAAATGATGATTGGGTCATTGACAGTGGTTGCTCTCACCATATGACAGGTGACAAAAATAAGTTCATAGATTTGGAAAGGTATGAAGGAGGAGTGGTGAATTTTGGAGATAATTCTGCTGGTAGAATCAAAAGAAGAGGAACTATTTCTTTTGATGGAAGGAACAAAACTGGTAATGTTCTATATGTTGAAGGCTTGAAGCACAATCTTCTCAGTGTTGGACAGTTGGTGGACAGAGGCTATGATCTTCGGTTCAAGAATGGAAAATGCAAGATCTTTGAAAGCTCTAGAACAGAGATTGCATCCGGTACCCAAACTAAAGGTAATATCTTCCACTTGGTTGGCACTGGTAAAAGATTCTTATTTGTTCAAGTTGATCAGAGTTGGTTATGGCATAGGAGAATGTGTCATGTGAATTTTGATAATATCATCAAGATAAGAAATACTCAGGCTGTAAGAGATCTTCCAAAATTGGTGAAACCTACTAATAGCTTGTGCAAGGAATGTCAGTTGGGTAAGCTAAGTAGAGTCACATTCAAAAGCAAGGAACTATCTTCTACTAGATTATTGGACTTAGTTCACACTAATCTTTGTGGTTCGGCAAGAACCAGGAGTATTCAAGGTGATAGATACTTCATGCTGTTAATTGATGACTATTCCCGGATGATGTGGGTAACCTTTCTAAAGGAGAAATTAGAAGCTCTTGAGAAATTCAAAATATTCAAGGCTATGGTAGAGAATGAAACAAGATTAAAGTTGAAATGTCTGAGGTCTGATAGAGGTGGAGAATTCACATTTGGTGAGTTCATAGAGTTCTGTGAGAAACATGGAATTAAGAGATAGTTGTCTGCTCCTAGGACTCCATAGAAGAATGGAGTAGTGGAGAGAAAGAACCAGACCATCCAAGAAGCATCTAGGACCATGATGATGGAACAAATGTTCCTCAGATCTATTGGAGAGAAGCTATCAGTACTGCAGTCTATCCTCTCAATGGAGTTCAAATTAGAAGCAATACCGGTAAGACTCCTTATGAACTTTGGTTTGGCATTTCTCCTACTGTAAGATATTTCAGAGTCTTTGGTAGCAAATGTTACATCAAAAGAGATGAAGATCTAGGCAAGTTTGATGCTAGAAGTGATGAAGGAATATTCTTGGGTTACTCTACTCAAAGCAAAGCATACTGGTGTTATAACAAGAGACTAAGAAAGATGATAGAAAGTACAAATGTGAAGGTTGATGAGGGAATAGAGAAACCCTCAAGGTTTTATGAATATGATGAAGATGATCATAATGGTGTTCTGGTTCAAGAAGTTCAATCCTCTTCTGAAAGTCAGATACAAACTGATCCAGTAAATCAGGAAGAAGAGATAGGTCTGAATGAGCCTGATCAAGAAGTAGAAGTGCAAGAAACTCCCAAAGTTCCAAGGTATGTAAGACTGAACCACTCTGAAGATCAAATCATAGGTGACAAAAGCAAAGGTGTGCAAACTAGAAGAAAAATTGCTCAAAATTCAGATGAATATTATCTAATTTCAAAGATTGAACCTAAGACAATAAATGAAGCCTACAATGATGAAAACTGGACCAAAGCAATGGAGGAAGAGTTGATGCAAATTGAGAAAAATCACACTTGGGATCTTGTTCCTAGACCTAGAAACAAGAATGTGATTGGAACCAAATGGGTCTTCCGGAACAAACTAAATGAAGTTGGTGAAGTAATTAGAAATAAACCCAGATTGGTCTGCAAGGGCTACTCTCAAATAGAAGGAATTGATTTTGAAGAAACTTTTGCTCCAGTGGAAAGAATTGAAGCAGTCAGATTATTTCTTGCCTTTGCTACCTTCAAGGATTTCAAGGTATATCAGATGGATGTCAAGTCTGCCTTTCTAAACAGTGACTTGGAAGAAGAAGTGTATATAGAGCAACCGGATGGATTTCAGTTGTCTGATCATGGTGATATGGTAGTTGAAGAAGGCACTTTATGGATTAAAGCAAGCCCCAAGACCTTGGTATGAAAGATTGGATAAACATCTTTTGAAGATTGGCTTCAACAAAGGTACTGCTGATAGTAACTTATATTTCAAAATTGATCATGAAAACATCTTGATTGTTGAAGTATTTGCTGATGATATCATCTTTGGAGGAAGAGATAGTATGTGTAAATCTTTTGCGAATCAAATGAAAAGTGAGTTTGAGATGTGTATGCTTGGTGAAATGAATTTCTTCTTGGGTCTGCAAATTACTCAAACAAATAAAGGAATCTTCATTTCTCAGACCAAATATGTGAAAGAATTGTTGAAAAAATTTGGGATGGAAGATCCAAAGCCAATGAATACTCCCATGGCAACCGAATGTAAGTTGAGCAAAGATGATGACTCTCCTAAGGTAGACCAGACAAAGTACAGATCAATGATTGGAGGATTGTTGTATCTCACTCAAACTAGACCAGATATTATGCAAGCTGTTGGTCTTGTTGCTAGCTTCCAAGCTGATCCTAGAGAATCGCATGTCATGGCAATCAAGAGGATTTTTAGATATCTAAAAGGGATAGTTGAGTATGGTCTATGGTATCCTAGAGATCATGATTTCTCTCTTCATGCATATACAGATGCTGATTGGGTAGGAGATGTGGATGACCAGAAGAGTACCAGTGGTGGAGCATTCTTTTTGGGGAAGAGATTGGTTTCTTGGCTAAGCAAGAAATAAGAGGCAATATCTCTGTCTACAACTGAAGAAGAATATATTGCAGCAGTAGGTAGTTGCACTCAAGTTTTATGGATGAAGCAGATGCTAAGAGATATCAAAGTGGAGTATGAGGAACCTATCACAATCTTCTATGATAATTCAAGTGCTATAAGTATATCTAAGAATCCGGTGTTGCATTCAAAGACAAAGCATATATCTATCAAGTTTCACTTTCTGAGAGAGCAAGTGAACAAGAATGAAGTCAAATTAGAGTTTGTGTCATCCAAGGATCAGATTGCAGATATCTTTACTAAACCTCTACCTACGGACTCTTTTGAGTATCTCAGGGAGAAGTTAGGGGTTATTGCCCCTCCAGTGATGAACTAAGGTGCACTGATGTGCATTAGTCTGGTAGGTATCACAGTTAGATCTTGTGATCCGGATTGATGTTGGGGAGCTGCTACTCAGGGGGAGTAGCAGGTATGATTCTGAAGTGGTGAAATTGCAAGTATGTGCCCTTTGCCATTGATGTCAAAGGGGGAGAGAAGACATGTGAAAAACAAATGGTTGCTGATCAAAGGGGGAGTAGTAAAGGGAGAGAAGACATGTGAATGGTTGTTTTTGATAGGGGGAGTTGTGACAGTAAGGAGAAGTTCTTGTCTTGATGGTTTTTCACATCATATGTTGCCATCAATGACAAAGGGGGAGATTGTTGCAAGTATGGGCCTAACCGGTGTTGTCATTGATGTCAACATACTCCTGTTGCATTAATGATAAGGTTTGGATGAGTCATGAGCTAAGGATATTGAGAAAATTAGTCTCAATCAGGAACAGTGAAGAACAGTGATGACTGTAAGGCAAAAGTCCAAGATAGGATGATGATTAGAGGATGCGGATTAAAGGGTTTGTAGATATGTGTCTATAGATGATCCAGTAAATATTTCAGAGGTCCGCATGAAGATATGAAGAAGTTGTGACTGCTCAAGTAAAATCAGTTTCGATAGGTATTCAGAGGTGACAGAGTGTAACAAGAAAGGTCCGGTGAGATCCGGAAATGAAGTTTCCTATTCTATGGATTTAAGGGAGTGCTGAGGAAGTCTTTGTGGTGTATCAACTCTATTGGTTCATGGTTTGAAGGTCTGCAAGCATCTATTCCTTTGTGACAGTAATGACAGACTGTGTTCTTGAGGTTCCAGATGAAGGAGAGAAGGATTTCAGTTAGCAGAAGAAGTGTGGATGTTCTTGGTGATTTAGGCAAGCTTGTGGAGGTCTTTGGATCATGTCTAGTTTGTGTTGGTGGTAAGCATTGAAGTTGGAGCTTGCAATTAAAGAGTAACTTCTGTATGATGGTGTTCTTCTTGAGACATGCTGACCAGATGAGTTATGCATCTGTCGGATGATCTTATGAATGTTTACCGACTTAGATGATCATTCCTAAGTTGATGCCTTTTATAAATAAGGGATTACGAAGTTAGTTTGAACTCGCCTTTTTGTGTGGAGATGAGTGTGTGGTAGCGAAGAGGAGAGCGAAAGGTAGAGCATAAGTATTGAGCTTAATGGAACTGATTCAAGCATGGTGAAGATGTTATTCTCTAGTTCATGTATGTGATACTTATTTCTTTGTAGACAGTGTGTCTCTTGTAGGTAGTGAGCCTCTTGTGAGCAGTGTGCTCGGGCAGTGAGCCCTAATTGGCATGTGCCATTTTGTTCTTTCTATTCTTCTAATAGAGAATACATTCTTGGGTTAATCACCCCGTGGTTTTTCCCTTAACTGGGTTTTCCACGTCAAAATTTTGGTGTCTTATGTGTTGACGAGTTTCTGCTTTTGAATTGAATGCATTATGTTTCATGTTTAATATACTGCTAATCACTAAGAGGATTTAAGTGTGTAAATTGGAGAAAGTTTTACACAACTAATTCACCTCCCCCTCTCAGTTGTGTGCCCTAAGTCTAACAATTCATATGTTAAGTCATGTCCCATTCCTTATTCTTTATTATTTGTGCCTTATTTTAAGTCGCGCCTCTTTACTTAATCATTTCCATTCATAGTCGGTGATCCCATGCCTTATTGTACCTCAGTCGGCAAGTTCAAGAATCCCTGAACCTCCCGATTCCCTGACTCCTCACAAAAGAAAATGTCTTAAGATTTGTCTTTCGGTCTTGTGTTGTTTTGTTAAAAGAAAACCCTTCGTAGTCGAAGAGTCAGAAGTTCTTTGAACTTCTGAACTCTCGGTTGGTTGGGTCATTTGTTCTTAAAATCTCTGACACCCCGACTGAATGCATTTGTTAGTCCCAAAGTGTCATCCTTTGAGCTATCAATGTGTACGAAGAAGTGACACCTGTCAGTCCATCATAAATTCAGAATGCTGGGAAAGGTGTTCGCACACTTTTTGAAAGGAAATAAAAGGGGGTCATTTATGAATTTTGAAGTACGGTTCACCACCAAGATTAAATGAAATTTATGGAGAATTTAATAAGCTTTGACACAAGACTTGGTTAAATTCATCACCTCGTAAGGAAAAGCCTCATTTTACACTGCAAGGAGAATATACTGAAGGAGCTCCCAGTCCTGCCATTAATGGAGGATTTGTAGAACTCTTTGCAAACATGTCAGAATAATTGGCTTTTCTCCTCATCTCTCTTAATATGACAATTTGTAATTGTGATTCATTTGGTCAGGGAAGAACAATTTTTCTTTCATGAGTCTGGAAAGCTAGTTTTCCCCAAATGTCCTATGGACCTCTTTTGCATCCTTGACTGGTTCAAAATTATTTACTTTCTCATTTCTCAAGCAAGTCAGAATGAAATATAAATTCCGTGGTTCTCCAATTCTCTCTATTGTTGAGAATGGTTTATCAAATGTAAGGGATATAGAACTCGGTCATGTGGATTTAGAGGATTTCTGGGAGAGAATGCAACAAGAAACTAGGTTGTCCATTGTAGAGAAAATTGTAAGCAGTGGGTTAGCCCGAGTTGGAGGTTTCCCGTCTACTGTACCTTGTCTAGACTTAATTGTTGCATGTGCAAAGAATTACTACCCTGACTCACAAGAGATATGAGCCTTTGATGGCTCTATGATAACAAAAATTGATTCGGAAGCCATGTCACATGCTCTGAAGTTTATAGACCATGATAAATTTGTTGATGTGTCTATCACTACTAGTTGGGGGTATTTCTAGGATAAGAAAGACTGGTGTCAAAATCTTATTGCGAAAAGCTGGCTGAAGGTTGAGAAGAAAGGGAAGTTTAGACTCCCTACCACTTTGAAAAGAGGTCACTTTAAAGAAGAAGTCTTCGATATGATTACTCTATTACATCGTATTGTTGGGAGTGCTGAATTTGACCCTTTTAAAAACTGGATGTGCCAATTTATTTTGCTTATTTGTAGTGAGTCTCAACACATAAACTGGGCCAAATTGATAAGTGAACACATGCACGAGTAGCTAGTGGACTTTCAACAGAAGGTGACTTTTCATGTGTTGTCTTTTGGTGTACATTCTAGCCAGCAAAGAGGTTGTCTAGCCTACTTTGAGAACCCAAGGGTCTCTTACTCCAGACACACCTGTGTATTGTTATTTCCCGCAGCTGCAAAAGGATATCGGAATGAGAGATTTCCGCAAGGTGAATGATGCTTTCCTCATGCTCTCTGTAAAGAAGATTGAGGGTTCTCTAGATAGGAGAATCTCCCCTGAAGCAGCTGCGCTGGCAAGGAATTTTGGTAGTTTTTATATTCAGTTTGATCATTTTTCTTATTTAAGAATTGGGGGTTTTGAAAATGCCCCGTTAAAATTGGCGAGATATCCTTCAAATTTTCTAGTGCTTTTGTAATTTTTCTACCAAATGAAACTGTAAATATCAGGTACCATGCTATTAAGAAGAAAGGATATTCTTTTCTTGTGTCTTTATCTTTGTTTTCTTGCAAGAGCAATGATAGTGCTTGAAGTGTGTAGAAATTGTTGGCTGAGTATAATCTCCATTCGCTGTCTGTGAGACCAGCCTTTGATAGCAAAAACTTTGTGAAAAGGAACATGCATGGATGTAGCCTATATCTACATAAGCCTCATCTCAAGGACTACTGGGAAGACTGCGTGGATGAAAAGGAAGTGCAACTAAGAATCTGGATGAGGTTAACAATTGACCAAGTCCGTGCTTTTGATTTGCCATTACAAGTCCTAGAAGGCACATATGATAACTCAGACATTTTAGATGAAATTTATCATAGTGCTATTGCACAACCCTTGCCTCAGGTACACTGGTCAGAGAAGGAAGTCATGGATATTATGATTCATCCTTTTCATGTGTTTAGAAGAATTGAGAAATGGCTTAATAAGAAATTTAGAGAGCATGCTGGATCTTCAGCACTAAAAGAATCTGCTACAAGAGAACAAAGAAAGTCTCAGGCATCTCACACTCCCAGAAGTACATCAAGTTTGGGTACAACTCATCATAGAGTTAGCTCACAATCAGGTGGAGATAGAGAGCAACTTGAAGATAACAGAAGGTTGAAGACTACATGTGAGCAAGATGATCAGCCTATGCCTATGAGAACTAAAACAGAAAAGAGATTGGATGCTTCATGACAATTGTAAGAAGACCATGCACCTCCTTCTACCCCCCTAGTATCTAATAATGATTCTTTGAATTTTAATCAAATTGGTGAAGATAACAATTTTCAATCTTTATTTGGTAATCATATTTCTCCTAGTTTAAGTGATCCTCTGGATCATAGTACCCCTCACATGCACTCCGATAGAATTGTTTTGAATACTAATGTCAATGCTAGTGTTTCTGCTTCCCCCTCTCCCTCCTGGTTAAAGAAAGTTGTTGAAAAGAAGAAGAGGTATTCTCCCATGATAGATACAAACATAGACACTGTGGCTAAGTTGTTGCAGGATACACCTAAGCCCAAGAGGGCTAAGAGGATGTCTACAATGGTGACAGATCCCTCTACAGGACATCATATTCTAGAAATTGTAGATCTTGTAGGTGATAAAAATGAAGATGAAGTCACAGAAGTTGACTTTAATATGAGCCAAGTTGATATGGGACCTTCCATTGTTGAAGGTGAAATCTATCATGCTAAGTTCTCTGTGAGCACTTTATAAAAAAGAATTAAGAATGAGCAACAAGATAATGTCAAATAACAAGCTCAAGTGAGATCTTTGACTTCATTTGTTCAATCTATCTTGAGAATCATTTCTCAACCTTTAGATGAGACACCTAGCATAGCTATGGATGGCCTAGACCCTGGTTTTTTGCAACAAATCAAACGGTGCCAAACCCTAGGCAATGTTGTCAATCAATGGGTGGAGAAAATTACTCTTGATGGTTTATTGTATATTAAGGAAACTGTAAAGTTGTAAACCTCTATTTCTAGCAAAAGGGAGACATTGGCTGCAGAATTGCAAGTTGTTAGGAAAGTTAATGGTAGTCTTTTTATGGTTTCTAAGGAAGTTCAAGAAATGGCCAATATTGACACTAGCATTCTTGTAGCTGAGAAGATCTTAAATGACCCCAAGGAAAATGAATCTACAGTGTAGGTGGATACGCTTGAATGGAGAATGTCTATACTGGGAGCAGTGGAAGAAGAAATGAGGAGTACATTAACTCATTATTTCATTGATCTAAAAGATCTCAAGAGTAATTTTGCAAATTTGGACATAGAAGCATTCAGTGAAGACGAAGATAAGTTGCTCGAGATCAAAGAGATAAAACAAAATTTTAAGAAGATGATTAATGAGGAGCTTGTGGCTACTGATACAATCACTGGTGAATCAATAGGAAAACTTTGAAGAATGGCAACGTATCTCAAAACCTTCAAGAGTGAAATCAACGAAATCCATAAAAGGGTAGTGAACGCTGATCAAATGATAAGTAAATGAAAGCTTTGGGCTAATATTATTGGCAGCCCAATTGGCAAGACATTAACACCGATCATTGGTAGGTACAGAACATATAAAGAAAAATTGCGGGCATTTGCGACTCAAGTGACATAGGTTGTGTTGGGTCTTTCTCTCCGAATCAGCAAAGGGTTTGCCAGTTCCAATGCACAGGTAGATTCGGCCAACAAATATAGGAGGTTGTGTGAGCTGCCTCCCCTTCACTTCTGGCTCTGCCGCACCAAGGGGGTATCCCTATAGCTAAAGATTTAACCTTGACTCACCCAATAACAAAAAGATTTAGCTTTACAACAGGCAGAATACTCTCATTTTAGGACCAAGATTTGCATGATAAATCACAAGGTTGGCAATGTTCTTGGACATATCTAACTGGTTATGGATGAGAGTATGCAGGGTCCTACTCCTACTCCTACAAACTAACAGGTTGGAAGTTATAAAATGGTTTGTATTAATTTTTTGGATGCAAGATAGGGGGTTTTGGATCATAACTACTACACAAGGGCAGACCAGTGCCTATCTTAGGGCAAGGAGTCAACTAGACGTATACATGTGAATGATTTGCACAAACTCAACAAAGATTCAAGTTTCAAGGGGTTAGAACTGGTATTTGCCTTACAAACACCACCCAAGACTGAGTATTTAGCTACCTCTACTTACAAATATCCCAGCTGACATACATTATTCTTCATACTTAACCTAAAACAATTTAATCCACTCCTTGAATGGAAGTTAGAGATCAAACATGCAATACAACAAATTTGTATCCTAGAAACTTAGTAACCCTTAGCAACCAGATTTAGAAGAAAGGATGTATACAACAAATGGAGACAAACAGCTAAACACATGCAAAGAAGCATTTTTCATATAAACACAACATGAAACTGAAACATATGTGCAACGTGCATTCAAATGCAACTCATAAACTCACAAAAGAAACAAAATAGTCAGAAAGCTCTATTTTTTGTTATCTCTCCAAAAAATTGGCCAAGTCTTCAACCCCCCTCAAAATGAGTAACACAGTTTGCTATATAGCAAGAATGTGTACTCTGCAATCAAGTACAATGGTCAACTCAAAATGCTGCCAGATACAATGCACCATGAGAATGGCGCCCAAAACATTCAATGCAGCTGAGAGACAAAGAGGAAAGGAGCAGGTGAGATCGGGGAATGTGCTGCCACTTGGAGATTTTCCTATTAAAATGGTAGGTGGCCCGTCCATTTGACCCATACCTCTACAAATTTGCCATTAATGGCCAACCTACTCACGAGATGCAGCAATTCGCGTGCTCAGGAATTTTTCCCACCTGGAATGCATTTGCGAACACAGGAAATCCTTCGTTTTCTAAAAATTTGAAATAGGGCCGTCGATTTCCCTCTTCCCGCTAAGATCAATGGCTTCAAATCATGCATCCACCATGAAAATCCACATCAACACCATCAAAAAGTCTTCGTCCAGTGAAATCGTGCCACGTAGGCACCCTTTTTCCATCGCTGACTTTTCCCTCTTCCATTTTACCTTTTTCACCCATTTTTGCTTTTTTTGCCTTCAAAACTTTGTATATGCAATTGTATATACATACAACTTGGACACGTGGCAGCTTGCCATTGGATCGCTATCGCTGTGCACTTACATCTTCATCGGCGAGACATTGTATCTTATTTTGCATCTGTGGTTGTATATGCAATTGTATATACATACAATCGCCATGCATACAAGTGCAGACCCCAAATCATTATGAATCAATTTGAAATCGTAGTCAGGTCTGGCCTTTCATCTTCCTCCTCTTGTATATTGCTTTGTACATTGCACATACAAATGCAATATACATACAATGTGGATTCCATCACACATATCCGTCACAACACATTCTCCCTTCGCGTTCGCGTTGTATCTGCGCTTTTGTACATTGAATTGTATATCGCACAAGCATACAACCCACGGAACATACAACCATGCAGGCCCCACCATGCTTTTGAAACTTTGACTTTGACCATACCCGCCTTATATATTTCTTTGCATCTGTTCGTTGTATGTTTAATTGTATATTGGGAACATACAATCCCAATATACAATCCACGGATCTCACCTGCTTCACAAATGTTGTTAACTCCTTGGTCACGTCCGCTTTGCATATTTCCACTCGTACATTCCTTTGTATTTGCTCATTGTATATGCGATTGTACATTGGAGATACATACAACCCAACATACAAAAGAATGCCTTTGACTTTTTAACCTTGCCTTTGTATGTATGCCTGCTAGGCCTGATTTGATAACTTTTGGAATCTGGGATTTGTATGTTCTGCTTTGTATATCCTTTTGTATATCAAACATACATACAATCCCCTTGATACAATCCACAGGCCCGACCACTGCTCAACCTGATCTGAATCTTTTTTGAAGTCCACCATTGTATCTCACCCATTGTATATTGAATATACAACAAAATATACATGCAACTGCGAAGATACAACCATGGAATCTAACATGGAATATGTGATATACAACCACAGAATATTCTAGGAATGCACCCGAATATCACATGCAAGCCCGATATGCATACAACTAATTTTTTCACCATTTTGAAGCCGATTGAAACTTCCTTTCAGGTTCGCCCTTGTGCATCTGCACTTGTACATACAAAGACACATATAAACAACGATGCACATACAAAAATACGTACAACTGTTTAGGCTGAAGGATTTAGATTTTTTTTTGATTTTTACAAAAGGGCCTGCGGATGAATGTTTGAAACCCGAACTAGCAGCAGGCACCAATAGGTTGATTCAGCTTCGGTTGATGGACAAAGCAAAGAAAAGAAGGTGGCACTAAAAGAGGTGGCACTTGATGAAGACGTGACAATTGTCAATTGATGACTTTTTCATATGCTTTTATATTTCTTTCTTGCAAGAAAACTATTGGCTCTGGAGAGCTCTCTTTAAGACAAATGCTTATTTTCAAACATCTTTAAATCAGATTTTCCCAAGAAGCTGTGATTATTTTTAAAGATAGTTATGGTTGACAAGGCTATATATTCTAGGAGCATGTTGATGTTTAGAATCTTTTGGAAAATTTTGTTTTGAGAAGAGATCAATTTTGATGTTTTGGTACTTTCAATTGCTTTAATATATGAATTGAAGTTGGTACAGTGGGAATTCGGTGATCGTAAACTTTGTGTTATGGTTATTAGATGCTTATTCTTCTTATGTTGAATGTGTTGTTGGTTTAATGATTATCAATTCTGTGTTGAAGTAATTAGATAATTCTATTCTTTCTCATTGATGTGGATTTTTATCTTTTGATGAATGGTTTACAGTGGTGATTGTATGATAATTGATGTGATTCTTTAATAGTGTGATTGAGATTATAGTTATTGAAGTCTTTTTACTTCTTTGAATTCATACTATATTGAGGTTTATTTCCTTTAATGCTTTCTGGTTAAAAGCACCACCTTTTCCACTTTCTGGTGAAAAGCATATAATATTCCCATTCTTTGTATATCATTTGAAGGTAGGTGTGCCTTGTAAAATAAGTAGAGAATCATTACAAAACATCATTGCAATCAGTTGAACTGTTGGTCCAGTTGTCACTTGTTTGGGTGTGAGAATATAGAGTTAGGTGACAAAATCTGTACACCAACAGATTTTTGGTGACTCTACTAGGGATATATTTCTTTATATATATATTGAGTTGCTTTATCATTGGTTTTTATGGTTCTCCATGGAAGAATTATGCTAGTCCTTCAGCCTAACGAAGATTGACTTATTGGTGACCAAGAGGATATCATAACTGGCCTACAAGTTTTGGCTTGGCAGAATAAGAGAACAAATTGGCAATATCACCAAGTTAACGAAGTGCTCGAAGAAGAGGAAGAACTTGGAGATATAATAAGGGAAAACACAAGACATTTTGGTGAAGCGCAAGAAATTGTCTTTGTGGAAAGCATAGTTGTGGTGCCTAGGAGAGAAAGAGCCCTTCAAATACACGCAGTCTCTGCGAACAAACCAAGAGATCAAACAAACAGACCGAGGAATCAAGTGGACAATCAACTCAAAACCATCCTCGTAATAACTAGTAAGTGGTTGGTGACTTTGCTTTTAAATTTACTACATTTGTGAAAACTAGCTTCAAAAAGATATACTAGGGGTGATAGAAAGAAACAGATTACTGATTTAGATTTAGATTTGCTACAATCTTTAAATTTTGCTCCTTTCCCTCCCACTTGTGGAGTCAAATCTTCTATTAGACCATATTCTCCCCTCCACAAAGAGATACCTCTAGTTCCTCTTGTCAAGCTCTTATCCTTGACGTTACTATCTTACCCTTGCAAGTTAACATCCCAGTCCATAACCTAGCCAATATGGCTCAACAACTTCCTATCCCATGGGGAGCAACTATAGGTCCTCTGAGGCTAGGGCTACAATTGCATGATTTTCCTAGGGGGTCAAGTAAGATAATAGCTAAGTTCAGGGGAGACAGGAAAGTTACCTCGGTTGAGCATATTAATGCCTTCTTTGTTGCATGCTCCATTCTGGGAGTTCAACACGAGGATGTGTTTGTGAGGTTGTTTGTCAAGTCTCTTACTGATGCTATAGTAGAATGGCTCTATCACTTGCCTAATGGCTCTATTAGGGATTGGGAAAATGTTGACAACAGTTTGAGGATAAATTTAAAACAACTAATAATGAGCACACTTTGGTAGCTCAATTATCCTACATGAAGAAGGAGGTGCATGAATAGATGAGAGAATTTATAACTAAGTTTAATAAAGTTGTGAATAGAATCCTTGCTAATGTAAGACCTGGTGATGCTCTGCTAAAGTGTTTCTTTATTAATACTCTTCCCCCTGATGTTAGATTCCCCATAAAAAGAGGTGTTTCTTATCTGGCAGCAACACAGACAATGGCTATCTCTATAGAAGATGATCTAATAACTACTGGGAAGTGGAAGAAAGAATTACAGATGGGAAAGCCTTTGGCCACTAGTTCTACTGATCCAATAATCCAAAGACTAGCCAATGATATTATCATCTTGAAAAGGCAGATGCCAAAAGGCCCTCAACAACCTTTCTATCAGGATATACCTAGAAAGGATCATAGCCAACAAGGGAACTATAATAGACCTTTACCTTTAATTGGGCCTACTCAGAGGCTGGATATTGAAAATGGTCCTTCCACTAGTAGAAGCAATCATATGGTGTGCAATTTCCATCTTACCATTGACCATGATGGTGCATCTTGTCCTGAGATGGCAAGGTTTATGTAGATGCTTTCAATGAATGAGCACACTGAAGAGCCATTTGTGGAGGAAGAACCTATTCAATCCAGGGATGCTAGTGTCAACTTCATTGAATATGAATTAGATTTAGAGTCAAGAGAGGATGTGTATATTGAATTGGATAATCATAATTGTGTGGTGTTCACCAGAGGACAATAGACACAAAAGAAATAATATCCTAAGGGCCAATCTGGTAATACCTCATTTGCCCCAAAGTATATTCTGTCAAGGCATGCCAGTACCAGTTCTAAAAAAATAGAACCTGTAAGCACCAGAATCATGCACACCCTCCATGAGGACCCCTATGACATACATGTAAGCATGAAATAACATCCTCTCAGCACCAATTCTCTTGGTGACGTGTCTTTTCTTCCTCCTTGTGTTGTTTCCCCTTTGTTGTTTTCTCTCTCTTTTTGATTTCAGCACTTTTTTTACACTTGTCGATTTGCATTTCCTATGCTTGCGACCTTGTTCCTAAGCCTTGTATGCATCTTGTAGGTGAGTTTCACCTTTCCCTAGTGTTTTTCATCCATTCCCACCCCTAGAGACCTTTTAGAGGTCCTCCCTAGCCATCTCATGCTTTCAGTTTTCAGTTTCACTCAACCAATCCAAATCTTCCCCTATTATTTCTAGATCTCCCTTAGGAGATCCTACTTTCACAAGTGGAGATTTGGATTTTCACACATGACT
The DNA here is from genome assembly GCA_027924645.1 of Cunninghamia lanceolata. Taxonomy (NCBI): domain Eukaryota; kingdom Viridiplantae; phylum Streptophyta; class Pinopsida; order Cupressales; family Cupressaceae; genus Cunninghamia; species Cunninghamia lanceolata. Next base: position 1,376,605 of record BSBN01001265.1, on the reverse strand, counting down.
GACCTGTTTCTGGAGGTAGATCCCCTCCTTTTCATCTCCTCTACCATCTCCCACCATGGAATTTCACCCAGGTGCCCTCCTCTGAGGGTCGCCCATGGGTCACCCTCGGGTAACCCTGACTGGTGAAAGGGGTGACCCATGGGTGAACTTGTCATGTTTTCAGCCATGGAAAAACTTGAGTTTCTAACTCAAAAAAGCTTTGTTTTGGCCCATTTTTCTTCCTATTTGCATGGATTTTCATGCCAAATATAAAGTTAACTATTTCATGCACCTACACATGCATAATTAGCTCTATTTCATCTTTAGTTAACAACTCATGCATTCCCTTGCACTCCTTCTTCACTTCTTCTTGAGTGATAAGCTTTTACTGGGTAGATCACTCCAATTTTAGCCCATATCACTCTTGAATATTCTAAGTTAAATCTCTAATCAAATTGAGTTAACTCTCCATCTTCTTCACCTCTCATCCCTTCTTCTAACCTATAAATACCCCCCTCCCTCAAGAACAAAGGGAGGGAATTTTATTTGTGCACACAACTTTTGTAGGTTATTGGTCTCCAAATCAAACATTCTCATGCTCATATAGGACATAGGAGCCTTTTTCTTTCATTTTTAATCTCTTTTAGCTTTCATACAAGCATGTTATGTGTCCATACACTACTCATATCACAAGCCATAGTACTCATCAAGATCACATTGAGCTCTTTTCAAAGCTTCAAAGCTTCTTTTGCTTCCATTTTCTCCTTATCGCCAAGAGGATCACCCCACTGCTATAAGAGGATTTGAGGTTTCTATTACAAGGATTTCTAAGGGTAGTGAAGGCTCACGCATCTCCAGGTTCCTTTACACTTTTTTTTTCATTTCATAGTAATTAGATAATCAAAACTTTGCTCTTGGGAATAGTAAAATACATGTTTGTTTTTTCCTTGATAGGCTAAGTAGATTTGCATAGTTAAATTAGTTTCCCTTTCCAAAGTTCATAGATTAAAAACAACTTCCTTTCTTAGATTAGATTGATCCACATATTCAGAAAACAACCAAAAACATAGGTTACATTGCATTAGACAATTTCATCATAGCTTGCATACATTTTCTAATTCCTAGATTAAGAAAAAATACTTTGATTTCCAAAAACATAAAAAAAGCACAAAAAGAAGTTTTGCATTCATTTAGGCTTGCATACATATAAAATCCAAAAAGAACAAAAACATTAGAAACATAGAAGGTTTGCCAAACCCTTGGTCTCAACACAAGGTCAACTACAGTCAAACATTGGTCAAAACCCTTGATTTCATCACAAGGTCAAACAAAGTTAACGCATAGTCAAACCTTAGGTCACACAAACCCTAAGTCAAAACCCTAGGTCAAGTCAAAGTTAGATTAAACCACCTATCTCTTATCTCAGCTCATGAATGTGCCCTGGACTTAGAGGTGAGTGGGTGAGGGTAATCCTCGACGAGATAGAGGAGATCCACCCAAGACTGCAACACAACCCACTAGTGATTCAACAACAACAAGAAGCATTTAGACAACTCTTGGTACAAAAAGCATTCATCCAACAACACAAACAATGACAAAAAATCAATGAGAACAATAGCCTACCCACACAACAGTGGAATATAAGGAATCTAAACGAGAGAATGGTGACTAGTGACCCTTCAAGTCATATAGTTATCTCTACACCTATGGTCACAGAACACTGCATCCACACAAGTGCACTACAACATAGGCCTGAGGACTGGCCGACCCCTCTTTGCAAAGTCTAGCTCTCCAACGAGCCAGACCACCCCCATGTCTCACCTCCTCTTGACTAGCTACTCCCAAGAGAGCGAGAGTGACATGGAGGTTCACCCCGTGGCAAGGAGAGAGGGTCCATGTGTGTGCCAAAGCTGACTCAACTACCCCCGAGGCCACCAAGTTGTGATTTTGAGCATATAGAACCTGCTATTCCCAAGTCTACATCTGGAGAGGTACCTTCCACTTCTTTCTCTGAAGATGTTGTTTCTAGTTCTTTTGACATTGTAGAGTCTTGTAAGAACACTAAAATTTAGATCTCTCAAGCCAAGTATATTAGACTCAACCCTTCTGAGTTGGATAGGCTTGTTAGATATGTCAAACAAGAACCCTCTCCTTCCCATCTTAATGTACAAGTGTTTGATGAAACCACTGCCCATACTAAAACTCAAAATTGTTCAAACTCCCACTCTAAAGATTCTCATCCTAAGAACCCTTTTGAAAAGCTTGAGCCTTTCTATGTGTCACTTTATATTGCCAGTTATAAGCTAAGGAACTGTGCTATAGACTCTGGGGCCTCTGACAATGTCATGCCCACTCAAGTAGCTAAAGCTATTGGCTTGTCAATCACCTCTTCCCATGGTAGATGCTTTTCTATGGATTCTTCACAAGTGCCTATCCTAGGCCAAATCAAGGATGTACAGGTTGCTCTAGCAGCATACCCAAAGAAGAGGTTAAAGCTAACCATTCTAGTGGTTGATATCCCCATAAGTTATGGAATGCTCCTGAGCAGAATTTTATGCAAAGATTTAGGAGGGGAGATACAAATGGATTAGTCTCATTCCATAATACCCGTGGATGGTAAAGAGGTTTGTTTGAACTCTAATCCCAAAGCAAAGTTTACAGTGCTAAAATCTGGAGATCCAACGGTAGATATATTATATGTAGAGACCAGACCAGGCACTTATATGTTTACCTCAATTGCTGAAGAGAATCCCAACATAATCAGTTCTTACTTGGCTAATGAAGTATGGACTTTCGAGTTTGATAGAAGCTGTTCCACTACCAGATCGGGTGCTGGTATTGTTTTAATTTCTCTTGATGATTACAAGTTTCCTTTTTCTTATAAGTTGGAGTTTGACAACACCAACAATACAACCAAATATGAGTCCTTGTTGCTAGGGTTAGCAGTGGACAAAGAAAAGGGCATTAAATAATTGAGGGCAAAGGGTAATGCTGAACTAATAGTGAAGCAGGTGAGAAAACTATATTCAGTTAAAAATAGGAGGCTAAGACATTACCGGAATAGGGTATGGGATTGTATTGAAGATTTTGGTGCCTTCTCGATAGAAGTTGTGCCTAGAGATCAGAATACTAGGGCTAATTGATTGGCTATCTCTGCATCTCTTCTCCTACCTCACCCAGACTTCAAGGACAAACTATATAGGGTTGAAGTAGTCTATTGGCCCAGTGTGCCTTATAATGTCAACCACTGGCAGGTGTTCAATAATGACCAGTAGATTATTTCTTTTCTGGAAAAAGCTGAGTCATTTGCTAATATATTCTTTGAAGGAAGTTCTAATGAAAGTAATGACATTCTTGAGGGAGAGGTCAGTTCTCAAAATGGCTAAGGGACTGAGGTAATACAGATTAAGGGGAACAAGATTCCTAAGGGTTTTGTCTCCCTTGAGGATCTCTTTAATAGACATGATCAATATATAAAACAAAAGAGCATGGTATCTATCAGATCATCAGCTGAATACGATCATGTCAACATAGGCACTGAAGAGGACCCCAAGATTGTCTGTATTGGAAAATCCTACTCTCTTAAGGAAAGAGAGCGTTTGATTTCTTTACTAATTTGTTACAGAGATGTCTTCGTATGGTGTTATGCAGATTTTATGAAATTTAGAAATAGAGAGCTGCAACACCACATCCCACTGAAGCCTAACACTTCACCATTTAGATAGAAACAAAGGAAATATAATCCCAAAGTGGCCAAGGCTATATTTAGTGAAATTGACAGAAAGCTAAGATCATCTATCCCATTCACCACTCTACGTGGGTTGCAAATATTGTACCAGTTAGAAAGAAGAATGGATAGATCAGAATTTGTGTTGATTTTCATAATTTGAACTAAGCATTATTGAGAAAAGTGTCTCAACCTTGCAACTTCGAAAGATTACTATTCTTCCCAGTTTTGGTCTTTTTGAATAGCCTTTATCTTAGATAATGGTATGGAACTTTCAAAGTTTCCAAAAGTTTCCAAGAGAGCTAAAAATAGTGAGACTTACTATTTTTAGTAAGTTCTTTGATTGAGCTTAGATTGCCCTAAAAATTTTCCCAAAAGGTGTGGAACAGCTAAGTATACATCTCGGGTGAGTTTCATCTCAAGATCATAGCTGGATCGCGAGATATTAAAGTTTCTATTTTTTGAAACTGCCAGAAAAAGTCTTTGAACTCAATTACCAAAATCAAAACTTATCTAAATGTCTTGAGAATGGTGATAACCAGGGTAGCCAGTTATAGGGCGATGGATCTCTTCATGAGCTTTCCAACGCATTAAACGGTTCATCAATTGGACACCCGGATCAAAAGTTATGACCTCCAGAAGTTGGACCTTCTATTTTGGGAAATATAAAAACATGTTGGACACATAAAAGAGTTGTAAAGGGGAGAGTTACACATGTTGGTGTGTGGTTTGGCACATCACAAGGCATCTTTGATTGGAGATAATTTGGGTGCCACTTTTTGGTGGTTTTAGCTCATGGTTTTGTAATTAGCGTTGGTGGTGTACTGTATTGTATCTCCTATATATCAGGAACTTGAGATGGAGGTTGTATGTAAGAATCTTATAGATGTCAAATTACCTCCTGGATCTCTAGTTGGATATACTCCTATAAAAGCTTGCTCTGCAAGTATATTGTAATCTTCGTGATTCCTGAATAATATATTGGGCGGCTTTGGAGTGTGGGGTTTTTTACCTGAAAGGGTTTTCCCCACGTATATCTTGTGTTGTGAGTTTTGTGTTTGCATTTGGAAGTTGTTATTATCTTTCTATTAATGTGCATCTTAATCTGTAACTGTAAAAGTTGAAATTTGCATAAATCCTTCCTCAATAGATTAGTGTAGGAAGCGTTTTCCACGTACCTTGCTTCCTTTCAATTACTATCAGAGCCTGATCACCTTTGGTTCTAGTTGTTGGGTAGAGGGGTTTTTGAGTTGATCTTCGTTTGAGTGGGAGCTTGTGCAGAAGATTTTGAAATCTTTGTTGTAGGTAAGAGATGGCGAGCACATTTGGGAGGTTTGAGATAGAGAAGTTTAACAACAGTAATTTCGAGTTGTCGAAACTCAAAATGGAGGACATGCTTGTAGATCAAGATTTATGGGAAGCTGTATCTGGTAGAAAACCAACAGTAATGTCTCAAGAAGACTAGGATCTCAAAGATCGAAAAGATAAGGGTTTGATAAGACTCTGTTTGGCTGATTCAGTGCTCCTGAATATCCATGAAGAGAAGACTGCAAAGGAACTTTGGAAGATGCTTGGAGATGTTTATCAGGCTAAATTCCTAGTGAACAAGTTATTCCTATGAAAGAAATTGTATTCTCTGAGGATGGAAGATCTGTCGTTGATCACTTGAATACATTCAATATGCTTGTTGCCCAGTTGACTTCTGTTGGTGTGAAGATGGAGGAGGAGGATCGATGTATGACATTATTGTGTTCCTTACTAGATTCATGGGACCACCTTGTTATGGCTATTGGGAGTACCACTACCACCTTCAAGATTGATGAAGTGGTTTCTTCGTTGTTGTCTGAAGAGATGCAGAGAAAGTCTTCTGAATTAGGTAAGGAGGCTCTTGCAGTTCATGGTAAATCTAAAGAGAAGGGAAAGAAAAAGGATAAGAAGAAGGAAGAAAAAGGAAGATCCAAATCCTGTGGGAGATCTAAGTCTCCCAGAAAGTCCAAGGCCTTGTGCTAGAACTACGGCAAACCTAGTCACTTCCGCAAGGAGTGCAAGGAGGAGAAAAAGAAAAAGAAGAAGAATTATGATTCGGATTCTGACAAGTCCTCTCAGGATGAAGGAGAAGCATTTATCACTGCCTTGGCAATGCTTGCATTTGAGGAAGTGTGGCTTATTGACTCTGGTGCATCTTTTCACATGACCTCGCATCGGGGATAGTTTTCAAAGTATGAAGAATACGATGGTGGAAAGGTGTACTTGGGTGATGATTCTCACTTGGATATTATTGGCCATGGAAGAGTCTTGATTCGACTCCCTGATGGACAAGTAAATGGAATCAATGGTGTTATGCATATCCCTGGTTTGACACGGAACCTTCTTTCTGTAAATAAATTGAATGATGTGGGTGTGCAAGTTGTTTTATCAAATGGAGGATGCCAGATGACTAGAGGATCTATGGTGTTGGTTAAGTGTGTTCGGATTGGCACTCTGTTTCAGCTTGATGCATGTGCAGTTCAGTGCAATAGTGCCTCTATTTCAAAGAAGAGAGCTTTAGAGACTTCATCCTCACCATTGGAACCAGCAATGAAAAAGATTGTTGCATCTACTTCTGATGATCGTGCTTTCTGGGTACCTAAGGTGCTCATTCTACGAAGATGAAACTTCTAGTTGAGAAGACAATGTTATGGCACCAAAGGCTTGGTCACATTGGTGAAAAGGGTTTGAGGACCTTGAAGAATAAAAATCTTGTTGAGGGTATGAATGATTGTAACCTTGAGTTTGATTTCTATGAACATTGCATTTATGGAAAACAAAACCATGTTCAATTTTATTCCAATTCTCACAAATCTTTTGAGGTGTTGGACTTGATTCATTCTGATGTGTTTGGTCCTATTAATGTTCCTTCGATTTCAAAATCTGTTTACTTTGTTTCATTCATTGATGACTACAGTAGGACATCGGTGTATTTCCTTAGAAGTAAATCTGAAGTCTTTAATAGATTCAAAGAATTCAAATCTCTTGTAGAGAATTAGAAGGATAGAAAGATTAAGTGTTTGACGACTGAAAATGGTGGTGAGTTCTGTTCAACAAATTTTGACAAGTTCTGTAAAGAACAGGGGATTGAGAGGCACAAGACAACTCCGTATACCCCTTAGCAGAATGGAGTTGCAGAGAGGGTGAATAGAACATTGATGGAGAGGGCAAGGAGTATGCTAAGTGGAGCTGGTCTTGAACAAAAGTTCTGGGCTAAAGCTATTGCTTCCGCTTGTTACCTGGTTAACAAGTCTCCTACATCAGCGCTCGTTGATAAGACACCTATGGAGGTATGGTCTGGTAAAAAGCCTTCATTAAGACACATTCGAGTATTTGGTTGTGAGGCATATGCACATGTGCCTAAGGAGAAGAGGTCTAAGTTGGAGAACAAGGCTATAAAGTGTATCTTCATCAGTTATGGCATCAGTGTGAAAGGGTACAAGCTTTGGGATCTAGTGGCTAAAATAGTTTTGTATAGTAGAAGTGTGATCTTCAAAGAGCTCAATCCTTCTTCTATTGTCTTGCAACCAAAGAAAGAAGTGAAGAAAGATGATGTGGTTTAGCTTCCTTCTTCTAGTAGCTTTGAAAGTTTAGAAGAAGATGAAGAAGCTCAACCTTTGAGGAGGTCCATACGGATAAGGCAGCAACCTGATAGGTTTGATTATTCATTGCATGATTCCAGTTGTATTTTTGCTTTGATTTCTAACACTGATGAGCCTAGAACTGTGAAAGAGGCTATGGGTATGAAAGATATAGGTTCCTAGAAGGAGGCCATGGAAGAGGAGATGGCTTCTTTGGAAAAGCATAATACTTGGGACTTGGTACCCTTGCTTGAAGGATGAAAACCTGTTGGATGCAAATGGGTGTTCAAAAAGAAATTCGGTGTAGATGGTAGTGTTGAGAAATATAAGGCTAGATTGGTTACGAAGGGGTATTCTCAGGTGGAAGGAATTGACTATGGTGAGATTTTCTCTCCTGTTGCAAACCTGACATCTATTCGATTCCGGTTATCTCTTGGAGCAGTGTATGATCTAGAAGTGGAACAGATGGATGTGAAGATGACATTCCTTCGTGGTGACTTGGAGGAAGAAATCTATATATCACAGCCAGAGCACTACATGGTGAAAGGTAAAGAAAATCTAGTTTGCAAGTTGAAAAAGTCTTTGTCTGGTTTGAAATAGTCTCCTAGGATGTGGTACCAGAAGTTTGATGCCTTTGTGTTGAGTATTGGATTTCAGAGATTGAAATCAGATCATTGTGTTTACTACAAGTTTGACAATGATCACATTCTCATTATTGCATTATATGTCGATGATATGTTACTCATTGGGAATGGAAAAAGTTTGATTTCTGATTTGAAGTCTTAGTTGTCAGCACAATTTGAGATGAAAAATCTAGGGGCAGCTTGGTACATTCTGGGAATGGAAATCAGAAGAGACAGAGCAAACATAAAACTTTGGTTAGGCCAGAGTAAGTATGTTAACACTGTGTTGGAGAGATTCAGCATGATGGATTGTAGACCTTTGACTGTTCTTGTTATAATGGGGGCAAAGTTATCAGTTGAAGATTGTCCAAAGTCTCCTTCTAAGATAGTGGATATGAGTAGAGTTCCTATGCTAGTGTGGTTGGCAGTTTGATGTATGTGATGGTCTGCACAAGACTAGACATTGCCCAAGTAGTGGGAGTCCTTAGTCGATTTATGGCTAATCCTGGACGGGTACATTGGGATGCAGTGAAGAGAGTGTTCAGATATTTGTAGGGTACTTCTGAGTATTCCTTATGTTATCATGGTTATCCTATAGGACCTCAGCATTCACTTTGTATTTGTGGATTTGTGGATTCAGATTGGGAAGGTGACATTAACAGTAGGAGATCCACCAGTGCTTATGTGTTCACTATGTTTGGTGGTGCTATTAGTTGGATGAGTAAGCGGCAACCTATGGTCGCTTTGTCCACTACTAAAACTAAGTACATAGCAGCAACTCATGCTTGTAAAGAAGCCATTTGGCTTAAGAGATTGTGTTCTGATGTTGGGTTTGATGCAGGGAAGATTACTATTTTTTGTGACAGTCGAGTGCTATATGTTTGGCGAAGAATCCTACTTTCCACGCAAGGACTAAGAATACTGATGTGCAGTACCCTTTTTGTTCATGACATGGTAGAGGATGGGAAGGTAAACTTGGAAAAAGTTGAAACTTTGATGAATGTTGCAGATTCCTTGACAAAACCTGTGAGCACAGAGAAGTTCAGATGGTGTTCAGAGTCTATGGGCCTCATGGCCCCCAACAATTAAATCATGGTGTTGATACTCCCTTTGCTCTTGCAAGGTGTTTGACAAGTGGGAGAATGTTGAGAAAAGTGTCTCAACCTTGCAACTTTGAAAGATTACTATTCTTCCTAGTTTGGTCTTTTTTGAATACCCTTTATCTTGGATAATGATCTGGAACTTTCAAAGTTTCTAAAAGTTTCCAAGAGAGCTAAAAATAGTGAGACTTACTATTTTCAGTAAGTTCTTTGATTGATCTCAGATTGACCTAAAATTTTTCCTAGAAGGTGCAGAATAGCTAAGTAAGCATCTCGGGTGAGTTTCGTCTCAAGATCATATCTAGATCACAAGTTATTAAAGTTTCTATTTTTTGAAATTGCTAGAAAAAGTCTTTGAACTCAATTACCAGAATTGAAACTTCTCTAAATGTCCTAAAAATGGTGATAACCGGTGTAGCTAGTTATAGGGTGATAGATTTCTTCACGAGCTTTCCGACGCATTAAACGGTTTGTCAATCGGACAGCTGTATAAAAAGTTATGACCTCTGAAAGTTGGACCTTCTATTTTGGGAAATGTAAAAACGTGTTGGACACATAAAAGAGATGTAAAGGGGAGAGTTACACATGTTGGTCTATGGTTTGGCACATCACAAGGCATCTTTGATTGGAGATAATTTGGGCGCCACTTTTTGGTGGTTTTAGCTCATGGTTTTGTAATTACTGTTGGTAGTGTACTGTATTGTATCTCCTATATATCAGGAACTTGAGATGGAGATTGTATGTAAGAATCTTATAGATGTTGAATTACCTCCTGGATCTCTGGTTGGATATACTCTTGTAAAAGCTTGCTCTACAAGTATATTGTAATCTTTGTGATTCCTGAATAATATATTGGGCGGCTTTGGAGTGTGGGGTTTTTTACTTGAAAGGGTTTTCCCCAAGTATATCTTGTGTTGTGAGTTTTGTGTTTGTATTTGGAAGTTGTTATTATCTTTCTATTAATGTGCATCTTAATCTGTAACTGTAAAAGTTGAAATTTGCATAAATCTTTCCTCAGTAGATCAGTGTAGGAAGTGTTTTCCGCGTACCTTGCTTCCTTTCAAGCATCCCTAAAGGACAACTATCCTCTATTGATAATGGATCACATCTTGCAGGCTATATTAGGTTCAGAGATGATGTCCATGCTGGATGGCTTTTCGGGATATAATCATATAGAGGTAGTTTCAGAAGATCAACACAAAATAGTGTTTACTACTCTGCTTGGTGTATTTGCTTATAACAGGATGTCGTTTGGCCTCATCAATGCAAGGGCTACCTTTCAAAGAGTGATGGATTTAACCTTTGGAGATTTGAAGAACAAGATTAATGTTGTTTAACTTGATGACTTAACTATCTTCTCCAAGAAAAGAGCAGATCATATTCATGATCTTGAAGTGGTGTTGTAACGATGCAGAGATCATGGTATCTCTTTGAACCCCAAAAGTTGATATTTGCAGTAACTGAGGGCACATTATTAGGTCATATTATTTCAAAGGAAGGTATAAAGATTGACCCTAAAATGGTTAAAGCTATTCAGCAACTGAGTCTTCCTACAACAAAGAGCAATACCAGATCATTCTTCGGTCAGGTCAACTTTTTGAGAAGATTCATCCTTGACTTTGGTGAATTGACAAGACACATTGCAGAAATGATGAAGAACCATCTTGTCTTCAAGTAGAATAAAGAAGGTAAGCAATCTTTTGAAGATATTAAGATTGCCATTGTTAATGCTCCTATCTTAGTGCATCCTAATTTTGAGAAAGATTTCATTATCTATTGTTATGCATCTGAGCATACCCTGTTAACCATTCTATTGCAGAAAACAAGGGATAGAAGCTCCAATCACTTTTATGAGTGTGTCCTTAAAGAAGCATGAGTTGAAATACTCTCCCCTAGAAAAACATGCTTATAGTGAAGGCATTGAAAATTTTCAAGTTTTATATTCTGCATTGTCATGCTATTGTCTATGTTCCTGACTCTGCTATCAAGAGCATTTTCACCCAATAGGAGATTGGTTGTAACAAAAGAGGAGATTGAGTGGCAAAGGTTCAGGAGTATGACATTGATCTTAAGCCTACTAACCTGGTTAGAGGCAGAGGCTTATGCAAAATGATTGCTAAGAGTAAACCAACTGAAGATGAAGAACTGCCCCTAGTCTTGTTCGCAAGTACTACTGATGAGTGGTTTTCAAATGTTTCATATCTGCTGACATATGGTGAATGCCCGCCTTACTTATCAACTAAGGAGAAAAGGAACCTAAAACTTAAGGCTAGCAAATATGTTCTCTGGGAAGGGAATTTATATAAGAAAGGAGTGGATGGAACCTTCTTAAGATGTGTGGACAGGGATCAACATAAGAAGCTATTGGAGACTTTTCACAATGAATCCTATGGAGGACACTTTTCTGCTTCTTTAACATCTTTCAAAATCTTGTGGTAGTGTTTCTACTGGCCAGGTATGTTTAAAGATGCTTATGAATGGGTCACAAAATGTGAAAAGTGCCTAAGATTTACCAGTAGACCTCACTTAGTTGCACTGCCCCTAAGGCCTATAGTAGTTGATGAACCTTTCCAACAATGAGGTCTAGATTTTATTGGACCTATCAATCCTAATTCTAGTGCTAGTCATACTCACATCTTAACTACAACCGATTACTTTACTAAGTGGGTGGAGGTGGTTCCTATGAAACACACCACCTCTAAAGTAGTTTGTAATTTTCTGAAGGAGAACATCTTGGTTAGATTTGGCATCCCTAAGAAGATTGTTATAGATAATGCTAGTAGCTTCTCTTCTTTTGAGTTTTCCTTGTTTTCCTATGATTATGGAATTAGTCTTGCTCACTCATCTAATTACTACCCACAAGGGAATGGACAAGCTGAATCGAGTAACAAGAATCTAATTTCAATTGTTAAAATGTTGGCGGATGAAAATCAGAGGGGATGGCATAAAAGCCTCTATGAAGCTTTATGGGTAGACAAGATAACATATAAAAGAACAATTGGGATGTATCCTTTCCAATTGGTGTATGGAATTTATAGTGCAATACCTATTCCTCTGGAATTATCAGCACTAAACTTACAAAAAAATTAAGGATGAGTAGTTTCAATTGGCATCGGAGAAGAGGATAATGTACCTAAACAAACTTGAGGAACAAAGGGAGGTGGTAGTGGACATAATTACAAGACACTAGTAGGCATTGAAGAAGATCTTTGAGAGAAAGGCCAGACAAAGGAATTTCTAGTTGGAGATGCTATATTATTGTGGGATAGAAGAAGAAAACCAAAGGGAGCTCACAAGAAATTTGATTCTCTCTGGAAGGGACCATTCACATTCAGACAAGGAATTGGTGAAAATACCTTTCTACTAGCATACCCAGATGGAACACCATTGCCTCTTGCCTACAATGGGTAAGATCTCAAGTTATACAACTAGTGATGTTACTGAATCCTTCTGTGTAGCGTAGTTTCTTTCCTTGTTTGTCCTCTATGTGTTGTTTTCATTTTGGTGTGACTCTGTTGCCCTTTGGAATAAGGCCTTGTGCCAAGTTTGTCTAGATTCTCTGCCTCTTGTTCAGTCCTTGTCCCCATTCAGAGCCTGTTGTTACCCCATTTTTTGAATTTTCCTAAGTCATTCATATGTTAATTCATGTCCCATTCCTTATTCTTTATTATTCATGCCTTCTTTTAAGTCACACCCCTTTACTTAGTCATTTCCATTCATAGTTGGTGATCCCATGCCTTATTGTACCTTAGTTGGCAAGTTCAAGAATTCCTGAACCTCTCGATTCCCTGACTCCTCAAAAAAGCAAACATCTTAAGACTTCTCTTTTGGTCTTGTGTTGTTTTGTTAAAAGAAAACCCTTCATAGTCGAAGAGTCAGAAGTTCTTTGAACTTTTGAACTCTCAGTTGGTTGGTTCATTTGTTCTCAAAATCTCTGATGCCCTAACTAAATGCGTTCATTACTCCCAAAGAACCATCCTTTGAGCTATCGATGTGTACAAAGAAGTGACACCTGTCAGTCTATCATAAATTCAGAATGTTGGGAATGGTGTTCGTACACTTTTCAGAGGGAAATAAAGGGGGTCATTTATGAATTTTGAAGTATGGTTCACCGCCAAGATTAAATAAAATTTATGGAGAATTTAATAAGCTTTTATATGAGATTTGGTTAAATTCGTCACCTCATAAGGAAAAGCCTCATTTTACACCACAAGGAGAATACATTGAAGGAGCTCCCAGTCTCGCCACTAATGGAGGATTCATAGAACTCTTTGCAAATAGGTCAAAATAATTGGCTTTTCTCCTCGTCTCTCTTACTGTGAGAATTTATAATTGTGATTCATTTGGTTTGGGAAGAACAATTTTTCTTTCATGAGTCTAGATAGCTAGTTTTCCCCAAATGTCCTATGGACCTCTTTTGGATCCTTGACTGGTTTAGAATTATTTACTTTTTGGTTTCTCAACCAAGTCAAAATGAAATATAAATTTCAGGGGTCTCCAATTCTCTTTGTTGTTTAGAATGGTTTATCAAATGTAAGGGATACATACCTCGGTCATGTGGATTTAGAGGATTTTTGGGAGAGAATATAGAAAGAAACCAGGTCCTCCATTATGGAGAAAATTGTAAGTAGTGGGTTAGCTCGAGATAGAGGTTTCCCACATGTTGTGCCTTGTCTAGATTTAATTGTTGCATATATGTACGAAGAATTACTACCTTGACTCACAAGAGATATGAGCCTTTGATGGCTCTGTGATAACAAAAATTGATTCAGAAGTGTCACATACTTTGAAGTTAGTAGACCATGAGGATTTGTTGATGTGTCTGTCACTACTGGTTGGGGGTATTTCTGGGATAAGAAAGACTAGTGTCAAAATCGTATTGCCAAAATATGGATGAAGGTTGAGAAGAAAGAGAAGTTTAGACTCCCTACCAATTTGAAAAGAGGTCACTTTAAAGAAGAAATCTCTAATATGATTACTCTATGATATCGTATCGTTGGGAGCGCTAAATCTGAGTGTTTCAAAAACTAGATGTGCTAATTTATTTTGCTCATTTGTAGTGAGTCTCAACACATAGACTGGGCCAAATTCATAAGTGAACACATGCACGAGTAGCTAGTGGACTTTCAGCAGAAGGTGACTTTTAATATGTGTTCTCTTTTGGTGTACATTCTAGCCAACAAAGAGGTTGTCTGGCCTGGTTTAAGAACCCAAGGGCCTCTTACTCCAGACACACCTATGTATTGTTATTTCTCGTAGCTGCAAAAGGATATTAGAATGAGAGATTTCCATAGGGGTGAATGATGCTTTCCTTATGCTCTCTGCAAAGAATATTGAAGGTTCTTTAGAGAGGAGAATCTCCCCTGAAGTGGCCACGTTGGTAATGAATTTTGGTAGTTTTTATATTCAGTTTGATCATTTTTCATATTTAAGAATTGGGGGTTTTGAAAATGCCTCGTTAAAATTGCTGAGATATCCTTTAGATTTTCTGGTGCTTTTGGAAGTTTTCCACCAAATGGTGACTATAAATATCAGGTACCATGCTATGAAGAAGAAAGGATATTCTTTTCCTATGTCTTTATCTTTCTTTTCTTGCAAGAGCAATGATAGTACCTGAAGTGTGGAGAGATTGTTGGCTGAGTATAATCTCCATTCGCTTCCTGTGAGACTAGCCTTTGATAGAAAAAACTTTGTGAAAGGGAACATGCATGGAGGTAGCCTATATCTACATAAGCATCATCTTGAGGACTACTGGGAAGACTGCGTGGATGAAAAGGAAGTGCAACAAAGAAGCTGGATGAGGTTACCAATTGACCAAGTCCGTGCTTTTGATTTGCCATTACAAGTCCCAGAAGGCACAGATGATAACTCAGACATTTTGGATGAAGGTTATCATAATGCTATTGCGTAACCCTTGCCTCAAGTATGCTGGTCAGAGAAGGAAGTCATAGATATTATGATTCATTCTTTTCATGTGTTAAGAAGAACTGAGAAATGGCTTAATAATAAATTTAGAGAGCATGTTGGCTCTTCAGCACCAAAAGAATCTGCTACAAGAGAATAGAGTAAGTCTCAGGCATCTCACACTCCCAGAAGTACATCAAGTTTGGGTACAACTCTTCATAGAGTTGGCTCACAATTGGGTGGGGATGGAGAGAAACTTGAAGATAGAAGAAGGTTGAAGACTACATGTGAGAAAGATGACCAACCTATGCCTATGAGAACTGCAATGAAAAAGAGATTGGATGCTTTGTGACAGTTGCAAGTAGATCATGTGCCTCCTTCTACCCCATGGTATTTAATAATGATTGTTTGATTTTTAATTAAATTGGTGAAGATAATGTTTTTTAGTCTTTGTTTGGTAATCCTATTTCTCCTAGTTTAAGTGATCCTCCAGAATATAATACCCCTCTCGTGCATTCGGATGGCATTGTTTTGAATACTAATGTCAATGCTAGTGTTTCTGCTTCCCCCTCTCCCTCCTGGTTAAAGAAAGTTGTCGAAAAGAAGATGTATGCTCCCATGATAGATACAAACATAGACACTGTGGCTAAGTTGTTGCAGGATACACCTAAAACCCAAGAGGGCTAAGAGGATGTCTAGAATGGTGGTAGATCCCTCTACAAGACATCATATTCTGGAAATTATAGATCTTGTAGGTGATAAAAATGAAGACGAAGTCACTAAAGTTGACTTTAATATGAGCTGAGTTGATATGGGACCTTCCACTGTTGAAGGTGAAATCTATCATGCTAAGTTCTCTGTAAGCACTTTATCAAAAAGAATTAAGAATGAGAAACAAGAGAATGTCAAATTACAAGCTCAGGTGAGATCTTTGACTTCATTTATTCAATCTATCTTGAGAATTATTGCTCGACCTTTAGATGAGACGCCTAGCATAGCTATGGATGGCCTAGACCACAATTTGTTGCAACAAATCAAATGGTGCCAAGCCCTAGGCAATGTTGTCGATCAATGGGTGGAGAAAATTACTCTTGATGGTTTATTGTATATTGAGGAAGTTGCAAAGTTGTACACCTCTATTACTAGCAAAAGGGAGACATTGACTGCAAAATTGCAAGTTGTTAGGAAAGATAATAGTAGTCTTTTTATGGTTTCTAAGGAAGTTCAAGAAATCGCCAATATTGTCACTAACATTCTTGTAGCTGAGAAGATCTTAAATGACCCCATATAAAATGAATCTACAGTATGGCTGGATATGCTCGAATGGAGAATGTCCATACTGGGAGCAGTGGAAGAAGAAATGAGGAGTACATTAACTCATTATTTCACTAATCTAAAAAAGATCTCACTTTAATTTCACAATTTTAAACACAGAAGCATTCGGTGAAGATGAAGATAAGTTGCTCAAGATCAAAGAGATAAAATAGAATTTCAATAAGATGATTAATGAGGAGCTTGTGGCTACTTATACAGTCACTAGTGAATCAACAGGAAAACTTGGAAGAATAGCAATGTATCTCAGAACCTTCAAGAGTGAAATCGATGAAATCCATAAAAGGGTAGTGAATGCTGATCGGATGATAAGTAAATGGAAGCTTCGGGCTAATATCATTGGCAGCTCAAGTGGCAAGATGTTAACACCGATCATTGGTAGGTACAGAACATATAAAGAAAAATTGCGAGCATTGGCGACTCAAGAGGCACAGGTTGATTCGGCTTTGGGAGATGGACAAAGCAAAGAAAAGGAGGTTGTGCTAAAGGAGGTAGTACTTGATGAAGACATGACAATTGTCAATTGATGACTTTTCATATGCTTTGATATTTCTTTCTTGCAAAAATACTATTGGCTCTGGAGAGATCTCTTTAAGTTAATGCTTATTTTTAAACATCTTTAAATCGGCTATCCCCAAGAAGCCATTATTATTTTTAAAGATAGTTATGGTTGACAAGGCTATATATTCTAGGAGCCTGTTGATGTTTAGAATCTTTTGGCAAACTTTGTTTTGAGAAGAGATCAATTTTTATGTGTTGCTACTTTCAGTTGCTTTAATATATGAATTGAAGTTGGTACAGTGGGAATTCGGTGATCGTAAACTTTGTGTTATGGCTATTGGATGCTTATTCTTCTTATGTTGAATGTGTTGTTGGTTTACCGATTATCAGTTCTATGTTGAAGTAATTAGATAGGTCTATTCTTGCTCATTGTTGTGGATGTTTATCTTTTGATAAATGGTTTTCAGTGGTGATTGTATGATAATTGATGTGATTCTCTAATAGTGTGATTGAGATTATAGCTATCGAAGTCTTTGTACTTCTTTGAATTCAGATTATATTGAGGTTTATTACCTTTAATGCTTTCTGGTGAAAAGCATACAATATTCCCATTCTTTGTATATCATTTGAAGGTAGTTGCACCTTGTAAAATAAGCAAAGAATCGTTGCAAAACATCATTGCAATCAGTTGAACAGTTGGTCCAATTGTCACTTGTTTGGGTGTGAGAATATAGAGTTAGGTGACAAAATATGTACACCAACACATTCTCATTTCATTATGGATGCTTCTTGTTATTCATCTTTGGAATCTTTGTTTGCATACATTATAGACTTTGAAAGTTTCACAAAATTCACTAATATGCATCCTCATGTTTTAGATCACATAGCATCCATGTATGATATTGATGTTTTTATGTGTTCCATATATAAAATACTTTGTTATATATATGATTTTGATAGCTTCATAGCTCTCATGGGCGTATATCCTTCGATATTATAAGATCTCGCTGAGTTCATCTCCATGAAAAGTCATGAGAAAGATGATCATGGTGGTTCTTCTTTTACTTCTACTACAAGTCATGATAATTCCATGGATCTACTCTCTAATACATGTGATGGTGACCTAGCTTTGCCTATTTCACCCCATGATTTGGATCCCTCTCCCAAAAGTGTTCCCACTTATGAGGACATTTTGGCACAAGAGGATGAAATCATTGATACATCCCTGAACATCACCATACCCTCCCTTCATTCCAATACTCTCCCCTCAAAGGATGAAGCATTAGTGAATGAAGAACCTCTTCTTACAAAGGATCATCCATGGATAGATAATGGGCGTTCATCTAATAATCTTAAATCCTTTATTAATAACGTAATACATGAGGCTTCTATGGCTCATCCTATGGATCTCCCACCTTTGATCGAATGTTCAAGTACATTGGATATCACTAAGGAAGTGAAGACCCTTGATCTTCCTCCTTTAGTAGAATGTCCATGTACCTTGGAAATCTCTAAAGATGTGAAGACCATGGATAGTCCTCCTTTGGTTGCATGTTCAAACCCCTTGGACATCACTAAAGATACAATCATCAACAATTCTCTTAACAACACTTTACCTTCCCTTCATTCCAATGCTCTCCCTTCAAAATACAAAGCATTGGTGGATGAAGAAAGGTCTCTCATATTAAACTCTTTGGGGATGGACGTTGAGCTTAATCAAAGTGAAAACAAAGTTAATTCAATCATCATTAATAGACTTATTCCACCTATGAAGGGGATAGTGGATAAGTGTACTAATGTTCCTAAAATCATTGTGCATGAGGCACCTAATGTGCCTCCTCACTTCAAACTGG
Source organism: Cunninghamia lanceolata (assembly GCA_027924645.1). Lineage (NCBI taxonomy): Eukaryota > Viridiplantae > Streptophyta > Pinopsida > Cupressales > Cupressaceae > Cunninghamia > Cunninghamia lanceolata. The sequence continues at coordinate 1,357,978 of BSBN01001265.1, read as the reverse complement.
TGATCACAGTTCAAGGTACTCTAACACCATCTCGATCGAAAGGAAAGGGAATTTTTGCCAAGGTTCCTCCTCTACCATCGTTACAAGGATTAGGAGAAAACCTTCAAGAGTGAAGTTATCTATCACAAAAGCATAAAATTAATTTTGTATCAGCTTCCTCTTTAGAAATGCTGAAGAATGTGGAAAATCATGAATCCTTGATGGTAAACAAAGATGAAGATCAAGACTGGGAAGATGATGATGTGATTAAAGACAATGGCTAGCACGTAAGTATTTCTCCCTCATTGAGCCACACTTGATGTAGCACTTCTTCAAGTTGCTCTTAAGGGTGGTAGAGGCCTTTTCATTGTTGTGTTGTGTTCCCTGATGTAGTGTGGATGACCCTTGGTACTCTTGGAAGGTCAAGGATACAAGGAGACCGCCTCCATTGTAACATTCCTTCTATTTTTTTCTTTGTTCTTATACTCTTCTCTTGTTACAATTGTTGGGAATTAAGGTGTCTCAACCTTGGTAATTCCTTGAATTATTTATGTTTGTATTTATTAATTCATTGCCTATGTTGTAAATTAATTGTAAATTCCATATTGTCATATTGCGGGATGTGGCACGGTGATGTGTCATCCTACATTGAAGATGACAACTTGTAATTTTGTCCTCACATGAGGAGATAGGCATCCCACTTTGTGGTAGGAGTATTTTGCCATGTGTCGGCATCTTTCATGTTGTGTAAGGGAATGTTTGACCGAAACGGTTATGATGGATTCCTATGACAAAGTTATGACATGTAAGAGTCATAAATAGAAGCTTGTAAAACAGGTAAATACATGTGTCATGAAGCATCTTTGAAAAAGGCATATTTGGGCGCCCCAAGGTGGACTATGACATGTTGTAAGAGAATATGCTATTTATAGCCTGTGTATGACAGATTCTCTTACAGCTGTAAGTTGTAACCGCTATGATAGATTCTATGATGATCGTAAGTGTCGTAAGAGCATCTATCATAGCCCATTTTGGAAATAGGTGACCTCTTTGGGATGGGAGATGTGGACAAGTGTCAGGCACATTCTACAATGATGACCAAGTGTCCTTAGGCATGGGTTTTGGGCCATGAGGCCAAGTTGGACGCCCATTCCAAGATAGGACCAATATTGCCTTGTATATTCTACCATATTGACTCCAGATATGAGTGTCAAAGACCATTGAAGCTTGCATTGCAAGTGTATTGTAAACAACATTCAGTTTTGATAATACATTGTGCAGGTTTCTGAGTGTGGGGTTTTTCACTTGATAAGGGTTTTCCCCACGTTATATCTTTGTCTCTCTTCTTCTGTCTTCTTTCTAGTTCATGTGTATTGTTGCAATATCTCTGTTAGATGTTCTATGTTGCTGTAGTTGTAAGAATTAAATTGAATTTGCATAGCCCTCTCTCCTTAGATTAGTGTAGGAAGTGATTTCTGCACACCTAGCTTCCTTTTAGTTGGTATCAAAGCCTGGCCAGTTTTGGTCTTAGCTGTTGGGTAGGGGTTTTTTGAGCTGATCTTAAGTTGAGTGGGAGTTTGTACAGAGTATTCTGAATTCTATTGCAACAAAGAGATGGCAAGCACATCCAGAAGGATTAAGGTGGAGAAATTCAATGGCACTAATTTCAAGCTATGGAAGCTCAAGATGGAAGACATGCTTGTTGATCGAGACCTCTGAGAAACTATCAATGGAACTAAACTAGCTGCAAGGTCACAAGCTGATTGGGATCTCAAGGATTGGAAGGCTAAGGGTCTCATAAGAGTTAGTCTTGCTAATTCTGTTCTGTTAAATGTCCATGGGGAGACTATTGCAAACTTCCTTTAGAAGAAGTTGGGAGATGCGTATCAAGCCAAACCCTGGTTAACAAACTTTTTCTGAGAAAGAAGTTGTTTTCCCTTCGAATGGAGGATGGAGGATCTATTGTAGGACATATGAATGCTTTCAACATGCTGGTTACATAATTGACATCCGTTGGTGTGAAGATGGAGGAGGATCACTGTATGACCTTGCTTTGTTCTTTGCCAGACTCGTGGGATCACCTTGTCATGGCTATTGGAAGCACCACATCCACATTCAAAATGGATGAAGTGGTTTCTTCACTGCTATCCGAATAAGATGCAGAGAAAGTCTTCTGATGCAGCCAAAGAGGCTCTTGTAGTTTGTGGAAGACCCAAGGAGAAATGGAAAAAGAAGGACAAGAAAGCTGAGAAGGGTAGATCCAAATCCTGTGGGAGATCCAAATCTCCTAGAAAGTCCAAGGCTATCTGTTGGAACTATGGTAAATCTGGGCATTTCTGAAAGGAATGCAAAGAAGAAATGAAAAAGAAGAAGATGACCCCAGATTTAGATTCTGACAAGTCACAAGATGATGGTGATGCTTTCATCGCAGCCTTGGCAACCCATGCATCTGATGATGTGTGGCTGATTGACTCTGGTGCATCATTCCATATGACCTTGCATCAAGACTGGTTCACTAAGTATGAGGAGTTTGATGGTGGAAAGGTGTACTTGGGTGACGACTCTCATCTGAAGATTGTTGGTCATTGAAGAGTCTCTATCCGATTCCCTGATGGATGAGTGAAGGGGATCTTTGTGGTTATGCACATCCTAGGCTTAGCATTGACCCTGCTTTCTGTAAGTATGTTGAATGATGCAGGTGTGCAGGTTGTCTTTTCGAAAGAAGGATTGAAGATGACTAGAGGACCTATGGTGCTTGCTAAGGGTACTAGGAGAGGTACTCTATTTCAGCTAGAGGCATGCATTTCACAATGCAATAGTTCTTCTGACTTAAGGAAGAGGGCAGCAGTCACTTCATCCCCACCATCTGAACGAGCAGTGAAGAAATCTGTTGTTTCTAATTTTGATGGTTGTAATCATGCCTTGGAAGTTAAGCTTCCTACTGAAAAGACAATGTTATGGCGTAAGAGATTTGGCCACATTGGTGAGAAGGGTCTGCGTACCCTGAAAAATAAAAACCTCGTTGAGGGGTTAGATGATTGTAATCTTGAGTTTGACTTTTACAATCATTGCATAAATGGTAAACAAAACTGTGTTCAGTTTTATTCGAGTTCTCATAAGTCTTCTGGTGTGTTGGACCTTGTCCATTCTGATGTATTTGGTCCTGTTAATGTTCCTTCATTATCAAAATCTGTATATTTTGTATCTTTTATAGATGACTACAGTAGAAGGACATGGATTTATTTTATCATAAGCAAATCTGAAGTCTATAATAAGTTTAAGGAGTTTAAGGCCTTTGCTGAAAATCAAACTGGTAAAAAGATTAAGTGTTTGAGAACTGACAACGGTGGTGAGTTTTGTTCTCCAAAATTCAATAATTATTGAAAGGAACTTGGGATTGAAAGACATAAGACAACTCCATACACCCTGCAGCAAAATGGAGTTGCAGAGAGGATGAACAGGACACTAATGGAGAAGGCTAGGAGTATGCTCAGTGGAGCTGGCCTAGAACAAATGTTTTGGGCTGAAGCTATTGCCACTGCTTGCTACCTTGTAAATAGATCTCCTACATCAGCTCTTGTTGGAAAGACACCCATGGAGGTGTGGTCTGGTAGAAAGCCTTCAATAAGGCACCTTCATGTTTTCTTTGTGAGGCATATGCACATGTGCCTAGGGAGAAGTGGTCAAAATTGGAGAACAAGGCTATTAAGTGTATCTTCATTGGCTATGGTGTCGGTGTGAAAGGATACAAACTTTGGGACCCTATGGCTAAAAAAGTGTTGTATAGCAGAAGTGTCATCTTCAGAGAGCTTACACCTTCTTCCACTATTTTACAACCAAAAAAAAAAAAAAAAAGAAAGAGGATGTTGTTTAGTTTCGTCCTACCCCTGAGAAGACTGAATAGAAAGACAACATTGGACCTGATGATGAGGAGAACTCTTGCAGCTCTAAAAGCTCAGATGAAGAAGCTAAACCTTAACCTCAGCTCTTGAGGAGGTCTACACAGATAAGAAAGCAACCTGAAAGGTTTGTTTTTACATTGCTTGATTCTAGTTGTGCTTTTGCTTTGCTTACTAACAGTGATGAACCTAGAACTGTATCAGAGGATATGAACATGAAAGATGCAGGTTCCTGGAAGGAGGCCATGGAGGATGAAATGGCTTCTTTGGAAAAGAATCAAACTTGGGACTTGGTGCCTTTGCCTCCTGGATGAAAACCCATTGGATGCAAATGGGTATTCAAAAATAAATTTGGTGCAGATGGTAGTGTTGAGAAGTATAAGGCCAAATTGGTTGCAAAGGGGTATTCACAAGTGGAGGGTATAGATTATGGTGAGATCTTCTCTCTCATTACAAAGCTTCCTGTTGTCTCTTGCAACAACTTATGACTTAGAGGTAGAATAGATGGATGTGAAGATAGCTTTCCTTCATGGTGATTTGGAGGAAGAAATCTACATGTCACAGCCAGAGCATTACATGGTGAAAGGTGAAGAAAATTTGGTTTACAAGCTTAAGAAGTCTTTGTATGGTTTGAAAAAGTCCCGTAGGAGATGGTACTTGAAGTTTGATGCCTTTGTGTTGTCTATTAGATTTGTGAGATCAAAATCAGATCACTATGTGTATTATAAGTTTGATGGTGATTGTATTCTCATTGTTGCACTATATGTTGATGATATGTTGTTCATTGGGAAGGGTAAGAATATGATTTATGATTTCAAATATCAATTGTCAGCACAGTTTGAAATGAAAGATTCAGGGGCAGCCAGGTACATTCTAGGAATAGAAATCAGAAGAGACAGAACTAACAAAAAACTTTGGTTAAGCCAGAGTAAGTATGTGAAGACCATGTTGGATAGGTTTAGCATGGCAGATTGTAGACCATTGTGTGTTCCTGTTTCTTTGGGGATAAAGTTATCTGTTGAGGATTGTCCAAAATCTCCTAGTGAGGTGGAGGACATGAGCAGAGTACCTTATGCTAGTGTTGTTGGTAGTTTGATGTATGCTATGGTTTGCACAAGACCAGACATTGCCCTAGCAGTGGGAGTCCTTAGTCGATTCATGGCTAATCCTGGATGGGTTCATTGGGATGCAGTTAAGAAAGTGTTCAGACATTTGAGGGGTACTTTCGAGTATTCCATATGCTATCATGGTAACGTTACAGGACCTCTGCATTCTGTTGATATTCATGGATTTGTGGATTCAGATTGGGCAGGTGACATTGACAGCAGGAGATCCACCAGTGCTTATGTGTTTACACTGTTTGGTGGTGCTATTAGTTGGATGAGTAAGCAAAAACCTATGGTTGCTTTGTCCACAACAGAAGTTGAGTATATGGCAGCAAATCATGCTTGTAAGGAAGCCATTTGGCTTAAGAGATTGTGTTCAGATATTGGTGTTGATGCAAGTTAGATCATGATCAGTTGTGACAGTCAGAGTGCAATTTGCCTTGTGAAGAATCCAAGTTTCCATGCCAGAACAAAGCACATTGATGTTCAGTTTCACTTTGTGCGAGACATGGTTGAGGATGCAAAGGTAAATTTGGAGAAGGTAGATACTTTGAAGAATGTTGCAGATGCATTGTCAAAACTAGTGGGCACAGAGAAGTTCAGATGGTGATCGGAGTCTATGGGCTTCTCAGCCTATAGTAGTTAAATCATGTTATTCTATTGGCTCTTACAAGGTGTTTGACAAGTGGGAGAATGTTGGGAATTAAGGTGTCTCAACCTTGGTAATTCCTTGCATTATTTATGTTTGTATTTATTAATTCATTGCCTATGTTGTAAATTAATTGTAAATTCCATATTGTCATATTGTGGGATGTGGCACAGTGATGTTTCATCCTACATGGAAGATAACAACTTGTAATTTTGTCATAGGTGTCAGCATCTTTCATGTTGTGTAAGGGAATGTTTGACCGAAACAGTTATGATGGATTCCTATGACAAAGTTATGACATGTAAGAGTCAGAAATAGAAGCTTGTAAGACAGGTAAAGACATGTGTCATGAAGCATCTTTGGAAAAGGCATATTTGGGTGTCCCAAGGTGGACTATGACATGTTGTAAGAGAATATTCTATTTATAGCTTGTGTATTACAGATTCTCTTATAGCTATAAGTTGTAACCGCTATGACAGATTCTATGATGGTCGTAAGTGTCGTAAGAGCATTTGTCATAGCCCATTTTGGAAATAGGCAAACTCTTTGGGATGGGAGTTGTTGACAAGTCTTAGGCACATTCTACAATGTTGACCAAGTGTCCTTAGGCATGGGTTTTGGGCCATGAGGCTAAGTTGGACGCCCATTCCAAGATAGGTCCAATATTGCCTTGTATATTCTATATAAACAGGTGCTTGGAGGTGGAGAAGTATTACAGGTTTTACAGGTACTATTACTCTGTCAGATTGACTCTAGATATGACTGTTAAAGACCATTGAAGCTTGCATTGCAAGTGTATTGTAAACAACATTCAATTTTGATTATACATTGTGCAGGTTTCTGAGTGTGGGGTTTTTCACCTGATAAGGGTTTTCCCCACGTTATATCTTTGTCTCTCTTCTTCTGTCTTCTTTCTGGTTCATGTGTATTACTGCAATATCTCTGTTAGATGTTCTATGTTGCTATAGTTGTAAGAATTAAATTAAATTTGCATAGCCCTCCTCATTAGATTAGTGTAGGAAGCAATTTCTGCACACCTAACTTCCTTTCAGCAATTGTTGTGTGGTGCCTTGGGGGCATCTTCCCACGTTGTGACCCTAAGTCACTTTTCTCTCTCTCTCTCTCTCTCTCTCTCTCTCTCTCTCTCTCTCTCTCTCTCATTTTTTGTGATTTCATTCTTCCGTTGTACTTGTGGCTCTACTAGTCGATGGATGATGACAACAAATATACACTTCTGATAAGGACTGTGTGTCTCTAACAAGAAAATAAAATGGACCCAGTCCATATATGAAGATGGGGGTAATTTGTTACTAAAGTTTGACTAGTAGAATCACTTTGTGTTGTGATGTGATCATGTATCATATTGTGAAATGTTTGTAACAAACCTTTTCAATACTCTAAATATGCTACTATTCACTTTGAAATGCTTTTGTCTCACCTTGTAGCTACACTCAATTCTGAGACACCTGAAGTATAACCTCACGGCTATACTCGGTTCCGAACCCATAAGTATAGCCTTGGTTTGTTTGAGTGGTATGTTACCTTATTTCTATTCAATCAATGATTTGGTTGTTATCTTAGCTTAGATTTTCTAACCAAAGCTTGTTTTGATCTTAGTAATCTTTCATATACATGAATATTGTTAGCATATGATACTAATGTGCTTCTATCATGATTGTTGGGGACAATTCAACAATCGTAAGACATGTCACTTTGGCGCATGGGCTTTGCGAAAGCTCTTGTTCCCTCACGTGTTTTCAACCTTACCTTAAATGTGATTGCTACTGGCAAGCGGGAGAAACCACTTTAAGGCGGGGGCATATATTGTGATAAATGCTTGATTTGGATATTTTGATAAACTTGTGTTGTGTACACTACCTTTTCACTATAAGGCATCTCTGCGATGCAGGTGGGGTTGTGTGTGTGGTATACCACCATTTCACTATAAGGCATCTCCATGATGCAGGTGGGGTGTATACTTTGTCTTTGTGTGTTGCGTATTCTTCCTTTTCATTGTAAGGTGTCTTCGTGGTGTAGGTGGGGTTGTATACTTTGTGCGCATGCTTCCTTTTCACCATAAGGCATCTCCATAATGCAGGTGGGGTTGTATGTTTTTGAAATCCCTTCTGCAGAAGGTAGGATTGTGTATTCCCTTGAGTGGTTGTACATCCTTTTAAAAGTCCTCTTGTGGGAGGTGGGGTTGGATCTTGAGTTATTCATGGTTAAGCATGTCTTTGGTGGTTGTGGTAGCGTAGCTTGATTGTAAGGTGTGTTTTGTGTGTCTTAGATGGTGGTGCATAGAGATGAGCTCCCCCATCACTCGTGTTTGTTGTGTATAAGACGTATAGTGTGTCAACGACTCACTCTATGACGCTCATGTATTATGTCATTTTCTTGCATGTTTTGCATGTTTTGTGGTGGTGCGTAGCAATGAGCTTCCCCCATGCTATGTGTTTTACGTGTTTTTGATGGTGGCACGTAGCGATGAGCTCCCTCCATTGCCTAGTTAGGGTTGTGTAGTTGTTTAAATGTGTCTTCTCTTTGTGTATGCCTTGTGTATTGTGTGTTTTCTCTCATGCCTTCTCCATGTGTTACGTGTTTCTTTACTGTCTTCTTCATGTTTTGCGTGTTTATCATGTGTTTTCTTATGTTTTCCTAAGATTGGGGGCTATAAATGGTCTTCCAAACTTAGGGTGTGCTTTTGGTTCTAGTACGTGACATGCTTGATGTATCTTGACCATACTTTAATGCATGTATTGATCGTAAGATCATACACACATTAAAGTAGGGGCTAAATGTTATGGAGTAAAAAGTGTCCATATGTCTTTTTACCTCCTTGTTTAGCTCCTAGGTCCCATTTGTTACATTATACATTCTAAATGTTCATCCTGATGCAAAATTGCCCCAACACCAAGACAAATTGGGAATAAGCGCCTCTTCAGTTATCTTATCCCGAACCCAAAAGGCGCTGAAAGACTTGGGCACCACTGCCCAAGTCCTCTCTGATTGGTTGGGGCTAAATTAAGTATAGGTCAACCTAGGACCTTTAAAAAGGCTTCTTCTTGTCAGCTCTTTTGATTTAATTTCACGATTATGAGCAGGAAAACATATATAATTCTTTTTTTGAGTTCATTTGTAACCTAGATGGAAATAGCTAACTTGGGATATTGAAGTGAAGCAAGCAAGAACATTCATTGTGATTCTAGAGCAGATTTGTGTGTGTTGTTATTGTGTTGTTGCAGTTTTGAAGCTATCATCTATCTCTCCTTATGAGTTGAAGGATCTTCATCCTCTTAAGGGTTTCATCACATAGGTGATATCATTGTTATTTATCATTATTTGAATCATTCTATCATTATTTTCAGCCTCTGCCCTACATGGGTACACTCTCTTTATCTATCAACGGTGTTGGGAAGCTTGAATGATATCCTCAGATTTGACTAAGGCAAGTCCCTAAACACCATAATCCTCAAACCCTCTCTTGTCATCTTGTGTGCAGGTTACAAGAGCAAAATCTAGGAAATGTGAAGATACAGGAAGACTGAGCTAGGATCAAGGCTTCGAGATCCAACAACAGTTACATAATATTCCTTTGTCTAGGACTTGGGAAGTGCCACCCTAGTCTTCCTACCCTTTTAGACTTCAGATCTAGTATCAGGGTAGTCTCTGCAACATAACTCCAATTTACAGTTTTGGCATAATCTTCCATCCAAGACTTGGGCGGTCTCAAAATAGCCCTCCAACACCTCTACTTCTGGGACATAGGTTCTATAATCTTCCTGATCTACCCTATGCAATTGGTTTCTAGAAATCTATTGTGCATCTTCTGTTATAAGTTGATCATTGTTAAACTAGGGTTACATGCATTATTAACCTAGGGTGATAATTAGGCTAAGTTAAATATGATTCCTCTATAGCATACTTGAGCACAAGACCTGTAGCTAAGTCCTCCTCCATTTGGTAGTGATTTAGCTCGGTCTTTTCCTTGAATGTTATTATGGAAGGGGGTTTGATCTAGTGTGCATGCTAGTTGTTGTCATTCCTCTTTTTCACACTTAACAAGGTGTAGACATTCATCTCTTTTATGTTGTAGTGAGGATGGTATTTTTTCCTTGCCCCATGGGGTGTTAGTGGAAATAGTGCATATGGGTCCATGGTGTGTAGATCAATCATTTTATGGCATGTGGCTATTATATATGGGTGATGGTACCTTTTGAGGCTTATCTTATTTGTTAAGCCTATGTTGTTTGCACAAACATACATTGTATTGGTGGAATCTAGTTCCCATTCCCTATTGATCTATAGGACCAATATGTAAATGACTCTAAGGGGTTGATAGTGAAATATCAAATCATAGTGTGCCACATGTATCTAAGCTGGCAAGATGGTGGAACTAAAGTGTTTATGCAATATATTATAGTTTAGGGTTCACATCTAGTGTGCTCATTCTTTAAGTCTATACCTAAAGTTCCATTCAATCAAATTTGGCAAGGGCCCTTACATTAGTAAGATTAGAATATGAATTTTGACAACTATTGTTATACCCAAACATCTTATTAAGTGGGGATTATTCAAGATTTTAACTTCTAGTATCTTTCATGTTTCACTTCTAGGGGCCTAACAATATCAAATTTTATACATAATATTTTAGCAATCGTTCTTAGGTAGTTTGAGAGATTCTAGTAGAAAACTACGTGTATATTTTTTAATCAATATTTCATATCATATTTTATGATCCATCATAAGTTTATTCTCTTCATGATGATGTATCACATAGAGTGATCCAAAACATCAATTCAAAAATATACACACTTTTTTGCCAAAATCTCTCAAATGAACTATAATGGACTATGGAAATATCATGTCTTTAATTGTTCTTAGGTTTTAATTTTCCTAGTTTGCAACTATGTGTTGTTTTCTTTTTGGTTCAGTCCATGAGTGTGCAATGAGCCCAAACTAATGTGTTTATGTAGTATGGAATGTTTTGATTGGCATGATAATGAGGTGATAATTCAAAGGAAAGTGATGGACACATGGCTAAATTGGAGTGATTTATATTGGTTTGTGGGGCTAGTCAACATTATGATCAAAGGGTCTATGTTTGTAGTGAAAAGATGAGAATGATCTCACGGTATTTTAAAATCAAATATTCCTTGAAAAGAGAAGATACATGTTGCTCACAATAAGATGAAGGGTTTAATGCACTAGTTACTACTAGGTTTGAGAACTATAAAAGCTATGGTGGTAGAATGTGTAGGCCTATGGATGTTAAGTATAATTTGGAAGATGCTAAGTAGTCAAATTGGGAATCAATAGCTTATAATTAAATGAATACATGGTTGATCTTGTGCAAATGGTGTGGACATAGATTTAGCTCCAAAAGTTGATGACAAAGTTCAAATGCAATGAAGACCTTCCATACTTGCATACAAGGAGATCAAATCTTATTGTGCACTACATGATTGATAATTAATTAAATGCTAAATAAAGAAATGTCATGCTATGCTTAGACTTGTTACATGTTTCACAATCTTATGAATCTAGTGCAATTATGTAATGCTATAAATATGGGTTTCTTTGAGTTAGAATAGGTTGGTTGTTGAGCCAATTTTTTGTACAAGTCTACTTGATTATACTCTAGGGGATTGATAGTTGTGTATCACAATTTTTAATGGTTGGGAAATGCTTTCTAAGATTCTACATAAACATAGTCAAGAAGAAACTACTCTGTTGCCCAAATATCTCCATGTCCATCTAAAGTGTTTCAGGGGATTGCATGTATATGTGTCTCTCCAGTCATATTTTCTCGTTGTGTTAATATGTTAGGTTGTATTGTAGGATTGTAAAATCATTACAAAAGCTTTACAATGGTATTTTCTTTAATACAAGTGGACTACTTTTTAGTTGGTATGGATGTTAAAGAATATTTAGTAACACAAAGTTTATTGTTTCATTAATTTTGGATTTATGTAAGTCTTGTTTTTGGACCTATTGATTCATGCAAATATTTTAAGCTCTTTCTTGTTTTTGACTCTTCCCATTAAATAGGCACTAGTCTTGATGGATAAATGATCAACCTTTCATTTTATTCAATTTCATTATTTTCCCTTGGTAGTTTAGGAGTAGAAAAGGTCTTTCTAGTATGAACATACCAACAACCTAAACTTTGTTAAATTTCTTGTGATCTTTCAATGATTGATATATCTTACAAGATCTATATATCATTGTAAATAAAGTTTAAGGGGATTCATATTTAGGGACATAAACTATCCTATCATCTTTTGTAGTATGTGCAAGTTTTCTTTCATCTACTTAATACAGGTCTATAGGTTGTTATCAACAACCAATATAACATGAGCCTAACGACAAACCTTTAATGTTCACTTAGACATAGGGTGTAGTTTTCTAAAAGCCTATTTTTTCATTATGTATCTTGTTTGACCTTTTGGATCACCCTCCATGGTTTTGTAGATCCAAAAGTATAGGGAATATTTCTACTCCTATCAGTTGGCCTCTTGTCTAATCTTGAGTTTTAGCTCTTTACCTAGGTTGACATACATCTCTTGGCTTAGGTTTTGAGTCTATCTCTAAGATTTGTGAAAATATAGCTTTAAGCAACAATAGGTTCTCCACATCAAATTTTGTTTTTCTTAGTGTGTATATGTGTGCATATGTTAGCCAATCCATGGTGTTAGTGTGGCATATTTTCATTGGTCTAGAGATATGTATGTGGATATTCATGTAAGCCTATATCTCAAGGGACTAGTCATAAGTTGCCAAGTGATCCAATGCTTTAAATTCCATGGGCTTGTTTATTTGGTGAAAATGTTGTATAAACACAAAGGTGGGGAAGCTATGTGTTTAAATTCTATAGTCCATGGTGAAATGACATTACTAATAATTTGTAACTTTGATTGGTGTGTTTCATTCCTCACCATAAATCAGTGGAATTTATCTCAAGCTATCTAATTTTTGAGGAGTCACAAGAAGGTTGGTGGCATTTGTAATGGGTAAGTAGCTACCTTTAGTGCATACTTAGCTTAGGTGTCATAATTTAACTAGTTAGCCCAATGATGAACATATAGATAACCCCTATGGGTTTGTACTATATCAAGCAATGGTGTTCTACACATGTCTATGATGGTGGGCACATCCAATCCATGTAGTGAAAGACCATGTTCTTTCTTGTCTTTGTGGCATGTTTCTAAGGGCATGTGTTCATTTCTTACCAGCAACAACTAAATGGATCAAGGCTAAGGCCTTTATATGTGATTTTGTTATTTTGCCTATGGTTGTAAAGGTAATGTTATAAAACAAATTCATGAGCATGTGGTGGTGTGTGAGCATTTTCTATTGGTCAAAGAACCAATACATGAGATACTTATGGATCCACATGTGTAATAGAAAATGAGATACCACCATGTCTTTCCAAACTTAGTGGTCCCACTATACAATTGATAGAGAGTTTAGTTATATTTTAAAATGCAATTTTATAAAGATAAATGGGCTATGTGCTTATTCTAATTTTAAATGATAGAATGGACTTGGAACCTATGTGCATTTTCTTAGTGCATTGAAGAATGAGTCATTGATTATTTTGCAATCAAAATAGGCTATTGATCTTATGCCCAAGTTCAAAAGAGTTAATAGAAAAAAGCGCACCTAGGGAGTTGTAAATATAAAGCACCATCAAAGAAAGGGTTTTACACCATTAATGAAGTGGTATGAAATGGAATTTGTGTATGTGGTTGAGAATTATAATGGCACCTATAGCCTAATAAAGGATTGGAAGGATTTATCATCAAAGTTAGATTTATGGTAGTGATTTGAAGGGCAAAATAATTTATGGTGGAGCCATGGGATGTGTTATCATGTGCACATGAAGTAGTTCAAGAATCTAGTAACTGCATGATAGATCTCCTACCATTTGTAAAAGCCACCTATCAAATTTGGATCACTAGAATATGAACTATTTTATAGGTAGCCATGTGATGTTCTAGGCCAATAAGAATTCAATTTATTATAGGTACAATTAATTTACAAATCTAGAAGTGACTTCCCTCATAAATCAATGGGGTAAATTAACCTTGGAATGTGATCACTTGTACCAATAGCATGGGCTTCTTGATATTAAGGTCTACATGCACCCATTTTCTTCTCCTTAAGTGTTTTATTTGCCTACAATAAATAATTTGGTTCAAAGATAAAGTAGTTGTTGTAATGTGAATATTGAGGACACATTTGAATTATCAGTTATGATGACTAAGAATAGAGGATTTGAGATAGGTGTTATGTACACATTAGATTCTAGAGAGGCATAAATTGACTACATATATGACTTAGTTTGATGAAACAAAAGATAGTGGTATTTGTATCCACTATAAGAGCATAGTGTGTTCTCTACTCTAGGGTGTCAACTTTATAGCTTCAAGCTTTATTTTCTTATGCTTTCATGTCCTATAAGTCTAGAGAAGGTGCATTCATGTAGAAAACTCATTGAATATGGTGTTTTCATAGTTGTTTTTATTGTTTTAGGGGATATATCCATGCATGCATATGCGTGTGCGTGTACATGGATGTATGCACGTGCATGTGTAAGGATACACTTTCTTTCCTATTATTGTATTTGATTATTTAATCTTTGAGAGGCTTGTAAAATTATCTCAAAATATTTTGGGAGCTCTTTTCAATCGAATTAATTGGATATTTTATTCAATTGTGGATCTTTAAAGTAGAATTTGTCATTAATGTCTAGTAGATTAAAATGTGTTTTTAGATGAAATTATAGGTATAGTAATTGGATTCTAAGTGCATATATCATTCTCTGATTTGTGTTGGTCCATATCTTGCAAATAGGCTTAGACTTTCACATTTTCTTTGCAATAGCTTACAAAGTTGGAGTCTATCACTCATAGATTAAGACACCAATATGTAGTAACTAATTCTTCCACAATTTCAAAATCTATAAAAATACATTTCTTCTTCTACATTAGATTAGCTCTATAAGGTCATACTAGTTAGCACAATCTAGTGCTCCTAAATCTTGCAATATCTTATGAAAGCTAATGATTGAAATCACCTTTAGTGGGTTATGCATAACTATTTCTCTTGAGATTGTGTGTGAAGTGAAATAATATAAATAAAACTACCTTAGGGGATAAATCAATATCTGCATCTTTGGTTACATATATAATTTATTCCATTCTTCTATAAGGAGGTCTTTAGGTCTATTGTAATCAATAAGCCAATATAGTAAACATCTAGTGACAAATTTTGGGGGCATTCCTATACACAAGGTATGGTATTGTTGAAGGCCTAGTGCATTGTAATATCTATATATCTATTTTGTAGTTAACCTCTAGGATCACTTTCCTTAGCCTTGTAGAGCCAAAAGTGCAAAGGAGTTACCAACTCCTTGTAAGGAAGCTAAGGTAGCAGAACAACTTCCTACACTAATCTCGAGAGGATGGTTATGCAAAACTATTTAGATATTTACAATAGTTGCATAAATTATATAGAAATAAACATAAATAGAAATCATACCATAACATAGTGATTTACGTGGGGTAAACCCTTTCAAGAGAAAAACCCCACACTCTAAAAGTAGCTCAATATATTATTCAAAATCAACACAATTACAATATGCTTGTAGAGCAAGATTTCATAGGAGTATCATCAACCAGAGATATGAAGGAAACTCAACAATGTCTATAAGACTCTTACACATAACCTCAAGCTCAAGCACCTAATATATAAGAGATATAATACATGAAACCGTCAAACGGTAATTACAAAACCATGAGCTAAAACCACCCAAAAATAACACCCAAATACTTAGGGTTCCATTATCTCCAATCAAATATGTCTTATGATGTGTCATAACATAAAACAACATGTGTAACTCCCCCTTATAACTCTTTTTTTGTTTAACATGCTTTTACATTTTCCAATATGGGGGCCCATCTTCCAGAGGCCATAACTTTTGTTCCAAGAGGCTGATTGGGCTTTTTTTTTAAATTGAAGAGCTAGAAGTGATCTACACACTAGGAACCACCGATGGCAATGCCAAATAACTTGAAATTTTTATTTTGGCCAAAAACCATCTCTCTAGCCAAGAAATTGAGTTTTTCTATTTTTACAACCAAAAAAGCACACTTTTTGTAATTACAAGCTTGAGACACCTTTCCTAAAATTCTCCCACTTTTCAAACACCTTGCAAGAGAAAAGGGAGTATCAACACCATGATTTAATTGCTAGGGGCCAAGAGACCCATAGACTCTAAACACCATCTGAACTTCTTTGTGCTCATAGGATTAGTTAATGAATCTATAATATTCATTAAAGTCTGTACCTTGACCAGCGTCACCCTACCATCCTCAACCATATCTATCACAAAATGATATTATACATCAATGTGCTTGGTCCTGTTGCAAGTATGTGCTAACTGGTGTTGTCATTTATGTCAACATGTTTGTGTTGTCATTGATGCCAATTGTATCTTCTGATATTGTTGTTTGTTGTTTGATTGAAGAACAATGTCTGAGTATTTTGCTACGCATCTTCTTTGTATTGAAGATTAGAGTATGAGCTTTGAATATGATTTAGAGAAGTGTTTGAAGATGCTAAATCTAGAATTTGGTGGTCTGAATCACTGTACAGGAAAAGTTCTATTCATTAGTTTAAAGATTGTGCTTGACGGTGTTTGTAGAGTGACATGGAGAAAGTGTTTTTCTCCGCATTTCTCTGCACATTGGATTTTGGCTTTGCGGTTCTGGACTTAAGCTAATAAGGTCCTTATTCATCTTCATTCCAAAGGATTTGTCATTTGGTGCTTTGGAAGGCAAGTTAGTGATTAGCAGAGCTTGATAGTGTCTGTTAATAAGTAGTCTGTGATGTGTTTTTAAGTGATATATGTTGTCTTCAAGTGAGATCTATTGCGGTTGGATTTGTTGGCTACCAAGTGATTCTATGTTGTTCATAGATGTCTCCAGAATGTGTTGAAGGCATGTGCTTGATCCGTAAGCTACAATGAAGATCTTGCAAGCATGTTTCTAAGTGTTCTTGATATGTGCATAAGTTCTAGCCGACCTGGTTTGTCACACTTGTTGTGAAGGTGATTCGTGATTGTAGAAGCATGTCCAAGCATGTGAAGATGTATTTGGGTCTAAGCTAAGCCATGATGTGTTCATCCTTCATTCATTTACTCCGCAAGTTTGTTTAGATCTAGTCCTAATGTGATTTATGTATGTATGCCAACCTTGGAGATAGTTCCAATGGTTGTAGAATGTAATGTCGACCTTGATGTATAGTTCAAGGTTGATGATAGGTCTAAATGTCTGTAATGAATTCATGTTTGAGGGGTGATTGTACAAAGATGAAAAAGACAAGGTACAAGGTGTAAAAGTAGAGCAAAGCAGAGGAGTTATATTGTGCTTAAATGGAATTGACCTCAGGCATGGAGTAGATGCTTATATATTAGTTCAACCCTGGCAGTGAGTCAACCCCAGCAGTGAGCAACCCTTTGGCAATGAGCCATTCTTTTGGGCAGTGAGCCCTGGCCAGTGAGCCCTTTGGCAATGAGCCACCTTTGATATTCGGTATTGTTACTACATTATATTATGAGCTAACACTCACCATGGTTTTTCCTTGTTTAGGGTTTTCCACGTAAAAAATCTGGTGTTCATATGTGTATGGTGTTGATGTGTTCATGTTTTGATTCTGCTATTCATGTTTAATGTTCATAACAGAATAAGGAGATAGGTTAAGTGAATGTGAAAGTGATTTTGGTTTAAAAAAGTTAAAGTTTTTATACAACTGATTCACCCCCCTCTCGGTTGTCTTGTGCCTTTCAACAAATGGTATTAGAGCAAGGTTCCATTGAAGAAAGCCTAACAACTTAAGGTAGATTTGGGATGGCACACAAGAAAGACATTCCTCAGTTCGATGGATCTGACTATGCCTACTGGAAGGTATGAATGCAAATTTATATTATCTCTATTGGTTATCATGTTTGGATAATGGTTAAAGATAAATACATAGTGCCTAAAGATGGTCCAGAGTCTAAAGAAGAGATTAAAGATTTTGAGGCTAATCATAAAGCTAAAATGCTCTATTAAATGCCTGTCTAACACTGAAATGGAAAAAGTTGTGAATCTGGAAACTGATCATGAGATTTGGGACAAATTAAAGCAAATCTATGAAGGTGATGCATCTGTCAAGAAGGCCAAGTTACAGAACTTGAAGACCACATATGAAACCATGTGAATGGCTGAAGATGAAAACATAACAAGTTACAGAAGATTGATGAAGTTGTTAGCAACATCAAGGGTCTTGGTAGAGAATTAAATGATGAAGATGTTATAGATAAGATACTCAGAACTCTTCCCAAATCTTATAGTTACAAGGTATCTTCCATTGAAGATTTACTTGAGTTGGGCAAGCTTTCAAAAGATCAATTGCTTGGTAAACTGATTGCCTTTGAGATATGAGAGTTTAGTACTACTGATGTCCCTGTGAAAACTGAGATTGCTTTCAAGGCCAAGTAAGAAACTAAGACTACTAGATTAGAGAAATGTGTTGTGGAGTTAGATGATGAAGATTTTATAGAGATTGAAGCAAAATTCACAAGTAGAATAAAAAGGGGCAGCAGAGGAAAGTTCAAAGGCAAGTTACCTTTCAAATGCTTCAATTGTGGTAAAATTGGTCATTATGCTTCAAGATGTCCTGACAGAGCCTTAAAAATTAATGAAAGTAAAGGAAATATGGTAAGAAAGAGTTACTATGTTAGAGATGATGATGGTGTAACTGATGATGAATCTAATTCTGATAATCGCAATAGTAGTGTATGCTTGTTTATTGCACTTAAAGAATAAATTGTTTCTGCTAATCTTGCAAGCTGTGTGAAGGAAGAAAGTCCTGGAGAGTTGTCTGCATTTCATACTAAAAAGGAAGATGAATGGATCATTGACAACAGGTGTTCAAACCACATGGTAGTAGACAAGAGTAAATTTGTTACATTTGAAAGGTATGATGGAGGACTTGTTAGGTTTGGTGATGATGTAGCTGGTAAGATTTGTGGAAAAGGATCTATTACTTTTGATGGCAAGCATAATATAGATGATGTTCTCTATGTCAAAGGCTTAAAGCATAATCTACTAAGTGTTGGACAAATGTGTGACAAAGGGTATAATCTTGTGTTTAAGGACAATGGGTGTAAGATACAGAATAGCTCTGGAACCCTAATTGTTGTTGGTAAGAAGACTCGTGGTAATGTTTATCACTTGAAAGGTACTGAAAATTGTTGTTTGTTGGCTAAGACAGATGAAAGTTGGCTATGCCATAGGAGAATGTGTCACATTAACTTCAATAATCTGGTGAAAATAAGCACTGTTTATGTTGTAAGAGACCCAGGCCCAAGATTGTGAAGCCTGCCAATGCTATATGCAAAGAATACCAATTCGGGAAGATGACAAAGACTACTTTCAGAAGCAAAGAACAATCCTATAAAGGGTGGAATTTGGATAGTTGGGTTTTTGGTAGTTTTGTGTATGTATCTGTTGCAAATATGTGCCTAATCGGTGTTGTCATTGATGTCAACATATCCCTGTTGCCATTGGTGTCAATTGTATCCTATTTTGTTGCCTATTTAGAAGATTAAAATGTTGAGGATATTGAGAAAATTATTGAAGATCAATTTATGCGGACCATATGGCTGTGTAGAGGATTGTCTGAAGTAGCTCTAGTTAAGATTTGAGAGGTCCACATGAAGATTTGAAGAAGCTATGGTCATCTAAGTAGAACTAGGTTTTGCTATGGTCTGGATTGCTCCGCATTGAAATATTATGATCTGCGGATCTAGAGGCATGTTTGGGAAGTTAGTGTGTATCATCAACTCAAGTGGTTCATGGTTTGGATGTCTGCAAGCAATCTTTCTAGTGTGATAGTCATGGCAGACAGTGTTCTTGAGGTTCTAGATGAAGATGCAAGTGATTCTAATGGTTTGGAGGAGTGCAAATGTTTTTGTTGAATTCAATGTGCTTGTGGTGGTCTCTAGATCGTGTGCCTTCTGTGTTGGAGGTCTGCATTGAAGATTGAGCTCATCATTGAAGATTTCTTCCTTGGTGTTGCTATTTTTCCCAGTCTTGGCTAACTGGATGATTCAAGTGCGTTGCGGATGATCTAAGAGCAATTCTATGGAGCGTGGCATGTTGATCAAGGAAGATCTGAGTCCCAGTTATGTTTGGCCAATAGCTTAGTGATTCGCATTAAGTCAGATGCTTGTAGTGCCGACCTTGATGATTATTCCAAGGTTGATGAAGTATATAAAGGCATGTAGTTGAGTTGTGGAAAATTGACCTTGTGCAAAAATGATAAAATCATAAGAAAGGTACAGAGGCAGAGCAGAAGAGAGGAGAAGCACAAGAACAAGAGCATCAAAGAATGAAGATATAGTGAAGAAGTGTTTGGGGGTAGAACATAATTTTTTGTGAGCTTTCAATGAGACTAAACTAGGCATGATGAAGATACTATTTCTCAGTTAAATATTTCTATATTAAACATAAATTCCTGTAGGCAGTGAGCCTCTTTGAGTAGTGAGCTCTGGGAAGTGCACCCGAAGGCAAGTGTCTTCCCATTTCTTTTAAGTTCTTTTAATAGGGTATGAATCTTGTGGGTTAACCCCCACTGTGGTTTCCCTTTAACCAGGTTTCCACTTGTTTTTGCTCATGTGTTGTTGATTCATGCTTTAATGTTTACATCATTAATCTATTTTAAGTGGTAAAGAGGAATTAATTACTACAAGTGTTAAAGTTTTGGGACAACTGATTCACCCCCTCTCAGTTGTCTGACCTAATTCCAACAATTGGTATCAGAGTCGATTCCTCTAAAAGAAGCCTAACCGCTTGAGGAGATCCAAGATGTTGACTTACAAGAAGGACAGTCTGAGGTTTGATGGAATGAATTACCCTCTGTGGAAGAAGCGCATGGAGTCTCACTTGCAATGTATGGGTGATGCCTTTTGGTTGATAACTAAGGATGAGTATAAGGTTCCGAAGAATAGCCCTACAACTCTAGATGAACTCAAGGATGCTGAACACAACATTCAAGCTAAAGAAGCATTGTTAAGTGCCCTGACTAATGCAGAAATGACAAATGTCCTAGAATTTAAAACTGCTCATGAAATCTGGAATAAGATGGAAACTCTGTATGAAGGTGATAAATATGTCAAATGTGCCAAGATACAGAGCCTAAAGGGTAAATACAAAAGATTGTTAATGAGCGAAGAAGAAAACATTACTTCCTAATGTAGAAGGTGAATGAACTTGTGACTGGGATCAGGAGTATTGGAGGAGTATTGGAAGAATTAGAGATTGTTGCCAAAGTGCTTAGATCCTTACCTCTGGCATACAAGCATAAAGTTGCCACCATTGAAAAGATCAGGACTGTGACAACTGTTACAAGGGATCAGTTGGTTGGTAAGCTTTCAGCATTTGAAATGAGTGATTTTGGTGATTCTCTTCCTAAGTCTGAATCTACATTTAAAGCTAGTATTCATGGAAAACAAAGATATGATCCAGGTGAAAGCTCTTCAAGAAGATCAAACAGATTTGACAAGAAAAGGAAGGATCTTGAAGATGATGAAACCAAGTTCAGTGAACTTGAAGCCCTTTTTGCCAAAAGATTGCCAAGAGGATCTAGTAAGTATGAAGGAAATTTGCCATTCAAATGTTTTGCTTGTAATAAGATTGGGCATTTTGCCTCAAGGTGTCTGGAAAGAGGTTCAAAGCCAAACCCTAACAAACCTAGAGTTTAGAAGAAATGCTACTACATCTAAGAAGCTGGTGAAGAAGGAGTCACAGATGATGAATCTGATCATGGAGGTTCCACAAAGAGTGATTGGGTGTTCATTGCTATCAAAGAAGAAGATCTGGTGCCTACTGAATCTGCTAGCTGTGCAAATGTGGAAAGTGCCTTGGCTGCTCAGGTTGTAGAAAAGAATGAATGGGTAATTGACAGTGGATGTTGTCATCATATGACTGGTGATAAAAGTAAGTTTGTAAGCTTTGAGAAAAATGAAGGTGGAATTGTGAAGTTTGGAGACAACTCAGCTGGTAGAATCTGTGGCAGAGGATCCATCTCTTTTGATGGTAAGAATAACACTAATGATGTTTTGTATGTGGAAGGATTGAAGCATAATCTTCTTAGTGTCAGATAGTTGGTTGACAAGGGTTATGATCTCTGATTCAAGGATGGAAAAAGCAGAATCTTGGAAAGCTCCAGAATTGAAATTACATCTAGTACTCAGACTAGAGGTAACTTCTTTCATTTAAGTAGTTTTGGTAAAAGTTGCTTGATTGCTCAGATTGATCAGAGTTGGTTCTGGCATAGGAGAATGTGTCATGTGAATTTTGATAACATTGTCAAGATAAGTTCCACTTAGGCTATAAGAGATCTTCCAAGACTTGTGAAACCTACTAATAGTATGTGCAGAGAATATCAATTAAGTAAATAGAATAGGACTTCATTCAAGAGTAAAGAACAGTCTTCAAGTGGATTGTTGGAACTTGTGCAGACTAATCTTTGTGGTCCTGCTAGAATTAGGAGTGTGCAAGGAGATAGATATTTTATGTTGTTGATTGATGATTACTCCCGAATGATGCGGGTAAAATTCCTGAAAGAAAAATCATAAGCTCTTGAAAAATTCAAAGTGTTGAAAGTCATGGTGGAGAATGAGATTGGTATGAAGATAAAGTGTTTGAGATCCGACAGAGGTGGAGAGTTTACCTCCAGTGAGTTTGATTCATTTTGTGAAAAGCAAGGAATAAAAAGACAGTTATCTGCGCCTAGGACTCCTCAGCAGAATGGAGTGTGGAAAGAAAGAACCAGACCATTCAAGAAGCTTCTAGGACCATGATGATGGAAGCAAATGTTCCTCAAGTCTATTAGAGAGAAGCTGTGAGTACTGTTGTCTACACTCTTAACCAGGTGCAGATCAAAGGCAATTTTGGTATGACCCCTAATGAACTATGGTTTGGTCATCCTCCTACTATGAAATATTTTAGAGTTTTTGGTAGTAGATGCTATATCAAAAGAGATGAGGATCTAGGCAAGTTTGCTGCAAGAAGTGATGAAGGAATATTTCTGGGTTACTCTACTCAAAGCAAGGCATACTGATGCTTTAACAAGAGATTGGAAAAGATTGTTGAAAGTGCAAATGTTAGAGTTGATGAGAGCAAAGAAGGACATTCCAGGTCTTGTGGATATGATTTAGATGATCAAGATGAAAGTCAAAGTCAAGAAAGGCAAGTTTAAACCTAGACTCAGACCCAGATTGATCCAGAAAATCTAGTGACTCAAGAGGATAGTGCAGATGTTGAGATACAAGAAACAGAGGTTTAAGCAATCCCCAAAACTCCTAGGTATGTAAGGCTGAATCATCCTAAAGATTAGATCATAGGAGATAGAAATAATAGTGTTCGAATTAGGAGAAGAATTGTTGAAGATCAAGAGGAGATTTGTTTAATTTCAAAGATTGAACCAAAATCAGTAAGTGAAGCTTGCAATGATGAAAATTGGGTGAAAGCCATAGAAGAAGAATTAATTCAAGTTGAAAAGAATCACACTTGTGATCTTGTTCCTAGACCTGAAGACAAAAATGTGATTAGAACTAAATGGGTCTTCCAAAATAAACTAAATGAAGATGGTGAAGTTGTAAGAAACAAAGCAAGGTTGGTATGCAAAGGATATTCTCAAGTGGAAGGAATTGATTTTGAAGAAACTTTTTCTTCGGTGGCAAGAATAGAGGTAGATAGATTATTTCTTGCATTTGCTACTTATAAAGATTTCAAGGTTTATAAGATGGATGTCAAGTCAGCATTCCTAAATGGAGAATTGGAAGAAGAAGTCTATATTGAGCAACCGGAAGGATTTTAGTTATCTGATCAGAGAGATATGGTTGCAGGTTGAGGAAAGCATTGTATGGACTCAAAAAAGCCCCAAGAGCCTGGTATGCAAGATTAGATAAGTATCTGCTAAAGCTAGGATATATAAAAGGCACTGCTGACAGTAATCTTTACTTCAAGATTGATCATGAGCACATTCTGATTATTGAGGTATTTGTTGATGATATCATTTTTGGTGGAAATGAGAGTATGTGCAAAATATTTGCTGATCAGATGTAGAGTGAATTTGAGATGTCCATGGTTGGTGAAATGAATTTCTTCTTAGGTCTGCAAATCATTCAGTCAGATAAAGGTATCTTCATATCTCAATCTAAGTATGTGAGAGAATTGTTGAAAAAGTTCAGAATGGAAGATTCAAAGCCAGTGGGTACACCCAAGGTAACCAGATGCAAGTTAAGTAAAGATGATGACTCCCCTAAGCAAATCAGAAAAGGTATAGATCAATGATTGGAGGACTGCTCTATCTGACTTAGACAAAACCTGATATCATGAATGCAGTTGGACTTGTTGCTAGATTTCAAGCTGATCCTAGAGAATCCCATGTTGTAGCAGTCAAAAGAATATTTAGATATCTCAAAGGGACACTTGATTATGGCTTATGGTATCCAAAGGATAATAACTTCACTCTTCATGCATACACAGATGTTGATTGGGTAGGAGATGTGAATGACAGGAAAAGTACTAGTGGATGGTGTATTCTTCCTGGGAAGGAGATTGGTTTCTTGGATGAGCAAAAAGCAAGAGGCAATATCTCTATCTACTAGAGAGGCAGAGTATATAGCAGCAGCAAACAATTGTACTCAAAATCTATGGATGAAGCAAATGTTGAAAGACATCAGAATTGTGTTTGAGGAACCTGTTACAATCTTTTGTGATAATTCAAGTGCAATAAGCATCTCAAAGAATCCGGTGTTGCATTCAAAGACAAAGCATATATCAATCAAGTTTCACTTGTTGAGAGAGAAGGTTAATGAGAATGAAGTCAAATTGGAGTTTGTTTCTTCAAAGGATTAGATTGGGGATCTTTTCACTAAGCCTCTACCCAAGGATACTATTGAGTATCTCAGAGAGAAGTTAGGGGTTATTACCTCTCCTGATTAGAACTAAGATGCACTAGGGTGCATCAGTTTAGTGGAATTCACAGTCATATCTTGTGATCCGGATTGATGTTAAAGAGATACTACTCAGGGGGAGTAGTCAGTATGCAAATTTTGGAGATCGGTCTAAAACAAAAAGGGGGAGACAAGATTGCAAATATATGCCCTTTGCCATTGTGTCAAAGGGGGAGAGAAGTCATGTGAAAAACTAGTTGCTGATGAAAGGGGGAGCAGTGAATAAAGTAGTTGTAGAAGCGATAAGAGAAAGGGGGAGAAGTTCTTGTCTTGATGGTTGAATCAGTTTTTCACATCATATGTTGCCATCAATGACAAAGGGGGAGATTGTTGCAAATATGTGCCTAATCGGTGTTGTCATTGATGTCAACATATCCCTATTGCCATTGGTGTCAACTGTATCCTATTTTGTTGCATGTTTAGAAGATTGAAATGTTGAGGATATTGAGAAAATTATTGAACATCAATGTATGCAGACCATATGGCTGTGTAGAGGATTGTTTGAAGTAGCTCTAGTTAAGATTTGAGAGGTCCGCATGAAGATTTGAAGAAGCTATGGCCATCTAAGTAGAATCAAGTTTTGCTGTGTTCAGAAGAGACAAAGTGACATTAAATTGGTCTGGATTTCTCCGCATTGAAATATCATGATCTGCGGATCTAGAAGCATGTTTGGGAAGTCAGTGTGTATCATCAACTCAAGTGGTTCATGGTTTGGAGGTCCGTAAGCAATCTTTCTAGTGTGACAGTCATGGCAGATAGTGTTCTTGAGGTTCTAGATGAAGATGCAAGTGATTCTGATGGTTTGGAGGAGTGCAGATGTTTTTGTTGAATTCAATGTGCTTGTGGTGGTCTCTGGATCATGTGTCTTTTGTGTTGGAGGTCCACATTGAAGATTGAGCTTGTCGTTGAAGATTTCTTCCTTGGTGTTGCTATTTTTCCCAGTCTTGGCTGACCAGATGATTCAAGTGTGTTGCATATGATCTAAGAGCAATTCTATGAAGCGTGGCATGTTGATCAAGGAAGATCTGAGTCCCAGTTATGTTTGGCCGATAGCTTAGTGATTCGTATTAAGTTAGATGCTTGTAGTGTCGACCTTGATGATTATTCCAAGGTTGATGAAGCATATAAAGGCATGTAGTTGAGTTGTGGAAAATTGACCTTGTGCGAAAATGATAAAATCACAAGAGCAACAAAGAATGAAGAGATAGTGAAGAAGTGTTTGGGGGTAGAACAGAAGTTTTTGTGAGCTTTCAATGAGACTAAACTAGGCATGATGAAGATGCTATTTATTAGTTAAATCTTTTTGTATTAAACATAAATTCCTGTAGGCAGTGAGCCTCTTTGAGCAGTGAGCTCTGGGAAGTGCACCCAAAGGGAAGTGCCTTCCCATTTCTTTCAAGTACTTTTAATAGGGTACAAATCTTGTGGGTTAACCCCCACCGTGGTTTTCACTTAATCAAGTTTCTATGTTAAAAATATTGGTGTTAAGTGTGTTCATTTGTTTCTGCTCATGTGTTGTTGATTCATGCTTTAATGTTTACATCATTAATCTGTTTTAAGTGGTAAAGAAGAATTAATTGCTACAAGTGTTAAATTTTTGGGAAAATTGATTCACCCCCCCTCTTAGTTGTCTGGCCTAATTCCAACAGTATCCTCCTTTCACCATTTCATTCAAGGACCTAGGGTCAAGTTGCAATGTACTATCATACCCTAGGTCACTATGAGATGTAGGGAAACTTGGATTTTTATGATTTGATTGACAATTAACTTCTCTTATGCTCAATTATACCTTAAAACCCTAATTATGCAAATACAACAAGAAACAGACGAATATCAGAAAATGTTGCTACAGAAAGATGTAAAGTAACAAATAATTGTGCACCTATTTTTGGGGTTCGGAAGCAGAATAGTCGAGGACTAAAGAGCGGGTGCCCAAGTCCAATGTCTTAGTTTTTGTCGAGATCTGCAAACAAGATCTACAACCTGTTCCTGTTGTATTGAAGGTTTTCCAGTCACGAAACTTTGAGGACTAATGAATAGGTGCCCTAGTCCAGGGAGTTGTTTTCTTCTCTGATCTGCAATTCTGACATTCTATTGTACCCTCCTACAACTTCACTTTGTCTGTAGCTTCAACCTGTAACTTGCAATCATGAAAACTTTGGGAGGGGGTTGTGGTGTTTAGAGGCTTGCCTCAGTCAAGCCCCGGAGAGACATTCAAGTCTTCTGAACACCGTTTTCAGATAGAGAGTGCATGCCCTTGTGAGGCAGAGGCAAAAACCAAATGATAAATGCTTAAAAACATAAATGATGTCACCTTGTAGTGAAGATATCGTGGGAGGAAGAAGCTCTTCATGCCATGAGGAGATGACTGCTCAAATCTGCAAATACAAACACATAGACAACACAAATCTGCTCTTGCAACACAATGAAAGCCTTGAATCACCTTTAGAATGCATAAAGTTCACAATAGCCATCTAATGTCCATCTAGTTTACAAATGAATGCCTAAACATGCTTTTATATGCAACTACAAACACTCCCACCAAGAATTTCATAATTCAAACTTACCATGTAGGCATAGGACCCAAATAACGGTCACAAGCTGACACCCAAAATTTGGGACTAACCCAAAACAGGGCAGGGCTAGGATGTGGGTGCCCAAGTCCTCCCCCCTTTTTTGGGCAAGGTTAGGTTCAAGGGATCCCCTAGGTCCCATTTGTCATGAAACTTAGGGATCATTTCATCAGGATGTCAACATATGATGTAAGATGTCCTAAATGCAGCTAAAAGACCCAGGAGGTAAACCTTATGAGGGAAAAGCCCCCAAGGGGACATTTTTTGACGTTACATTTAGCTGCCACTTTAATATATGTATAAATGCAAGGCCAATACATGCATTAAAGTACGGTCAACAAACACAGCAAACACGCCAAACATAGAGAAAACACGCCAGACACATTGAAGACAATGACATGCATGCAAAACACGGAGAAGATAGTTACAGTCACACAAAACAAGGAGAATACAATAAATGCATAGAAGACACAGTAATGCATAGAAGATAGGAATGATTTCTTTTTTTTTTTCTCATATATATGAAATGCAGATGCAAGTACAGGAAAGTAAACACACCTCCCATAATACAGGATGCACTCATCACACAAGTCTTTAAACTGTATATGGGGAAACACACACACAAGACACACCAAACCTCCCATAATGTAGGATGCACTCATCATGCAGGTCTTTAGACTGCATATGGGGCAATAGACACATCAAACAAAGCAAGCATGCCAAAAACACACACTTTGAAGACACGGAGAAAACACAGCAGACAAGCTATGGAGTGTTCCTATTTCTAGGTTCATCACCATCTCAAGCACATTACAGACACACATCGACGATTTTGCTTTGCCACAACAATCACCGAAGACATGCTTAAGGGTTGAGTTAGTTACAAAACTGCTCCTCGCCTCCCAATGAGGACTTTTGAAAATGACATGATGGTGCGAACTGCTCCAAGAAATACACCATGCCCACCTCTGTAGAGGGCTTAAAATAAAAAGGATATATGCGATATCCTGCCTCCGTAGAGGGCTTAAATGATCGATTGATTGATTGGAAACAAACTCAGAGTGCAGGAAGTACTCATCGTACTAGTCTTTAAACTGCACCTGAGAACAAGCACATTGCTAACATCTACAATAGACAACTTTCCTTATATATGCCCCCACCTTAAGGTGGTTGATATTGTTGGATTTTTCCCAAACTGGATGCTTCTTCCCAGTCATCCCTATAAGGTAGACATCATTGATCAACAGGATTCCTGGGCCAGGGGCCGACAGTACAGGAGATAGACTCTATAAATATCTCCTCTTCTTCTTTAGGCTCTGCAGAACCAAGGGGGGTATTCCCTATTCAACATCCATGAAATATGCCTGTGAACTAACTAGGATGTTGACACAAACCAGATAAATCCTCTTTTGTGCAGACCAAAACTGTGAAATAAGTGCAAAGGGGCTAGCCTTGGGCCTATATTCAGTTGTGATACAGAGGATTTTGATCCTAAAACTACTTCTAATGTCCTAAAGGTTTGAATTTGAAGTTTGATTTGTATTTGAATTTAGATGCAAGAATGGGACTTTGGGTTGTAACCTCAATACAAGACCAGACTGGTGCCTATCCAGGGCTTGGAGTCAATAGACATACACATGTGGGTGATTATCATAAGCTTGAATCAGTGACTAAGTTTCAAGGGGAGATTTCTAGTATCTGCCTTACGTATATTTCCCAAAAATCAAGTGCTTTGTCATTCATACTTGATGGTATCCCTATTGCAACATACTTTCTCAATGATTAACCTAAAACATTTAATTCGTTCCTTGAATAAAGGTACGAGATTAAACATTTAATACAGAAAACCCATATTCCTGAATCTTAAATAACCCTTAGCTATTCAGATTCAAAAGAAGATATGCCCACAACTTGGAGACAAATGATCAAACACATGCAATAGAGCATTTCTCATATAAAAACAGCATGAAACCAGTTAACTTATGCATAAAACATACAACATGAGATTCATAAACTCACAAGACACCCAAAACAGAGCCACCAACGAAGTTGTATCTTATTACAACACCAAAATTTGTCCAATTTTTCACAACACAATGAGTAACACAGTTTGCCTTTTATAGCAAGACTGTGTACCCAGCAAATTAATTACATGGCAAATCAAAATTCCTGCCAGATACAATGCACCAAGAATGGCGCCCAAAATATTTAATGCAGCAGGGAGGACACAAAGGGAAAAGCAGGTAGAAACGGGAACAACACTACTGCCCAGAGATTTTCTTCATCAAATTTGGTGGTTGGCTAATCAATCATACCCATACCTTTCTACAAATAGCCATTAATGGCACACCAACCTGTGGCCTCTAGAAATGTAGCTAACTACGTACCTCTGAAGTTTTCCTGCCAAGAATGCCATTATAGATGCATGGGAGAACCATCACCTTCGAATGTTTGAACACAGCTGTCGATTCATTCCCTCATTGTCAAGATCCACAGCTTCAATTTGAAAGGATGTACCAATCACCATCCTGGATTAACCATTAGCCAATAAGATTATGCCACGCAGGTATCCCTTCTCCATCACTGACTTTTCCTTTTTGAACATGTATTTTGCCCTTCTCGCCTTCGTATATGCAAAAGCATATACAATCACCTTTTGAATCCATTGTATATGCAGAGCACATATACATACAATAGCTTCATTGAATTTGAGGGCCCCACCATTTGCATATTGGCCCCTTTGCATATCGCGAACATACAAGCACTTTATACAACCTACGGACCTCAAATTTCATTCACTACAATTGACTCTTCCTTCGCGTCCGGGCTGTATGTCTTCCCTTTGTATATCAGCTTGTATGTTGCATATACAAACGCAATATACATGCAATCCATGGATTCCAAACCTTTATGAAGCATATTAGAACAATTTTGAAATCCGGCCTTTGTATCTAAACCTTTGCACTTTTTATTGTATATCCGCGATATACAATGCATATGTACATGCAAGCTGCGGATTTCAACATCTCATGAGCTATATTACATTCCCCCTTCATGTTCGGGCCTTGTACATGTGCGCTTGTACATCACAAACACACAACGCGGATATACAAAGCACAATATACAATTTAGACCTGTACCTTTTTATTTACCAGAATGCAATACCCATCGGGTCCGGGCCTTACATATTCGATTGTATGCGCCAACATACAATCGCCTTTGAATGCAACTGGTGGACCCCACCCCTTGGTTCCTACTTTGCATGTAACATTTTCTTTGTATGTGCCTCCTGCATGTTTCTGATGTGTAATCAACTTTGTCTCTTGTAACATACAATTGCCCTTGTATGTACCCTTGTATCGGCTTGTTGGAAAAGCTAAGCACTTGGTTGCCGATAACCCTTGTCACTGTAGCTAATGCATGCCGCTCCCTTTGTATATTTTACTTATACCTTTGCAATGTATATTTTCGTTGTATGTCTAAACATACAAACCCGATATACAAGCGAACCTAACATACAAACACAGAATATTCCCAAAATCCTGCGAAAGATTCCCCAATTGTATATGCAAGCCCAATATGCATTTAAAAGATGCATTCAACTGAATTATATCATTTTTTGAAGGCCGATTGAGATTTTTGACCTGCCAATGCATATTTGACCTACATATATATACAAACAACCCTGCATATACAAAGACATATGCATACAATAGTGTTCATTGCTGCATAGAGTGATTTTGAAACTTAGCATTTTTTCTCAGGCACAACGGGAAAAGGCGGTAGAACATTGCATAGGGGCCGGTTAACCAATGAACACTAAGGCATAAAGATGACACTTTAAACAACCGGGGACCCGCTACAGGAGGTCAACCACAGAATAGAAAGTACAATGCAGAAGGCTGAGGAAAAAATAAACCTAAGGCACCAAGGGTTTGAAATAATAAAAATATAGTCTCGCAAACTCGACTCAAAACCTTAACCCTAGGTGAGCACCACTAGATATCATGCATCGATATCAAGCACATTAACGTACGAAGAAAACACACAAGGGAACATAGACTTTCACAAAGCCCATGCCCCCCGGAGGTGACATGTATTTTATGATCACCAAATGTTCCCACAAACACATCCCTGCAAGAAACATGTTAGTGTCTACATAAATCATGATAATGCATATGAAATCTGAGGCATGCAAGATTCAAGATAGACAAAGTGCATGGAGCAGCAGTATTGTTATGATTTGTAAATGAGATAGAAACATCATCAAAATCACTACGTAGAGAGCACAAGTGCTTCTACTAGCCTAGCATCGGATAAGATATACAACCCCATCATCATATTAGGAACTAAGTCCAATTTTTTATTTCTCGCTAAAGGGACGCTAGGTCCGCATCAGTATAAATGTTTATCGTCATCTGCCCACTAGATAGAAACACTAGAGGAAGGGAAATAATAAATAAGAGAGGAGAAACAAGTGTCTTAGGGATAGTCACATAGGAGGGTGTCCCCAAGTCACCAACCGCAATGCTATGTCCGTAAGACACAACACACAACAATGAAATTAAAGAGAGAGGCAATATAGAAGGTCACAACAGAGGCGATCTCCTGGTATCCCGGACCTTACAAGAGAATCAGGGGTCATCCAAGGAGGCCTAAACAACACATAACAAATCACAAGGGAAGCACATCATGAGAGAGATAAAGGGTTAGAGGTACTTACCTTTAGGGTCTTCCGGGCTAGTGGTCATCAATTAAATCATCATCTTCCCACTCCTAAATGCTAGAGGAAAGTGGGACATAAGGTATCATAGCCCAATTCCTATTCTTGTATTTGGATTGTTCATTGTTAGGATCATCTTTGTTTGGTTCAATGTTTGGATCAATGTTTTCTTGTTGAGATGCAAGGTGTTTGGAATAAGATCATCACCATATCTTCCTTTCTTTTGCGTGTCAATCTCTTTCTTTTCTACGACTTATCTTTTGTAAGATAGGGTTTCTCTCTTTCATAGGATTTTGTGTTTCAGAGGAGGAAGCACCAGGATCAAACTTCATTTGTCTAGGTTGAATGTTTTGTTGTCGACAATTACCTCCCAATCCTTGTAAGGATGACAAAGGAGGAACCTTAGCATCATGAGATATTTGTTCTTTTATTGTAGGAGGCATGATGTCTTGCAAAAGTTGTCTCTTCCGTTGTTGGCAAGGTATCATTGTCTTGTACAAGTATATCCTTATGAGAAGAATTATTTTTCAAAGAATGCCCAGAGGATAAATTTATGTCATCATCACATATAGTGGATGTAGGAGAAGTGCTATCACCATTGTCTTTTTCATTGCTACTCATGGAGATGAACTCGGTTAAGCTTTCTAATATCATAGGATGTTCACTCATGAGGATTAAAAAATTGTCAAAACCAAGATCTTTGATAAATGCATGCAAAGATATCATACAAAAATGACATGAAGGTTCCATGTGTATATGTAAGATCAGATTTTAACAATTTTCCAAAAGTATGCAAAAGACAAGTGTAAAACTATGTGCAAAAATGACCTAAAATGCTTGATTTTTTGTACCTTTTCAATGCAAATTTATGAAAGCAAAGGTGTTGTAAGGATTTTGATTAGGGGAAGAAAATTATATGTCTGATATCAGTCCAATGCAGCAATAATATCCTTCACAACACACTCTTGATACAAATCTAAGATGATGACAAGTCAAAATATAGTGAAAATACACTAAAATATGAGATTTTTTCACCAAATCTTAATGTAAAAGAGCATGACAAAGGGTGTTGTGAGGAAAATTATGATGGAAAGAAGATTATATTAGTAATAAAAGCCACATAATACCAAAAAATCTGTCACAACACGCTTATAGTGCCACTCAAGGTCAAATTCTAGTGAAAATAAAGCAAAAATAGGCAAATTTTCACAATTTTTCAATTCCAAGACCTAGCAAAAGGGGTGTTGTAAAGAATTTTAGGAGGTGCAACAAATAATAAAAATGATATCAATCACCTCAATCCATAAAATTTGTCACAATACGCTTGGAGTGTAATCTGTAAGGAAATGAGGGCATCTTAGAACGTATTTCTAAGAAAAGTGGTGTCTTCGACAAATTTAAATTCTTTCCAAATGCTTCAAAAACACGCACAACTATGCCTTTAAAGCGGAAACAGACATAGAACATTTCCTACATTGACCCTTAGAGGAAAGCACAAGCGAACAATATCTAGTTTCAACAGCAGAGACATTAAACATGAAAGACAGAACAAGAACACAAATTTACGTGGGGAAAACCCTTACGGGTAAAAAGCCCCACACTCTAAAAGCCCAGATCACCATTGTATTATTCAGCAATAGAAAAAATAGTTACAATACAAAACTGGCAATAAGCCTTTCATGAAGATTTACATCTTGTTCCTTCTGAAGAATAACCAGTATAACCTTCTCAGCCAGAACACTTTCATTTGAAACCTATTTTCATTCTCTTCTCAGTCCCTTCACATGCTGTTCACATGCTGGATACAGCATACAGCAAAAGACTTCACAGAAGGAGAAAGACCAGAGCTCCATCAGATTGAACTCACCGTCTCATAGATTCTCTCACACCTCTGACTTGATTACACAATTACTTTTAGCAATCTAATCGACACAAGCACTTCACAGTTCGTTCCAACTGGCATCGCTCTTTTTCAATAGTTACAAAACTACCAAAACTATTTGCATATTCGTGAGGACCTTTAGTCCCACATACATCCATTGACTGACACATCAACTGCATATATGCATGAACACACAGTAAGTTTACCGTTGGCACTTTTGCTGCCGATGACCCTAGCTTGTCAACCACTAACAAACCGTCGGAGTGACTTCTTCCTTCTTCACCGATAAGGTTCCTCCTGCCGATGCCAACCCCTCGCCAACTTCCATCGGGGTGACAATTGACATCGGACCGACATCCCTAGGCTTGCCTGATAGAGATCCTCACGCCGACGCCCGACTCCAAGGTAAGTCCCATCGGAGTAACCAACACCATTGGCAAAACTTCTCTTCGCTGGACCGACAGTTGTTCTCATGCTGATGCCCAAGCCAAAGACATCCATCGGAGTGACCACAAGCAGTCGGAGTAACATTTCAAAGCTGGGCCGATAGTGATCCTTACGCTAATCAATCGGGACTCCACCATCGGTGAGACCATTCCCATCGGGAAGACTTCACAAGGCTCGACTGATAGATGTCCTCTCACCAACGTCCAACTCCATCGGAGTAACACATAGCTGTCGGAGTGACATCCACATCCTTCACTGATAGTGATTCTCATGCCGATGGACTTCACCAACCTTTACCACTCCATCGGGGTAACACCAAGCGATCGGAGACACAACCACAGGCTCCGCCGATGACCACCCTCATGCTGATGGACATCACACATCGGTAAGACCTTGGAGATCGGCATAAGACACCGAACTCCTGCCGATAGTAAACCTCATGCCGATAGCTAGCCCTCCATCGGTATAACATGAAGTATCGGGGATACATCTTCTAGCTACGCCGATATCAATACTCACTCTGATGTTCTTCCATCGGAGTGACCCACGCCGACGACCAATGACTCCACGACGCCAATGAACCGAACCATTGAACCAATCGGTTGAACCAAACCATTGAACCGATGAATAGTTCAACGAACCATTGAACCAATTAGTTGAACCAAACCATTGAACCAATGAACAGTTCAACGAAACAGTTCAACAAAATAGTTCAACGAAACATTGAACCAACCGGTTGAACCAAACCATTGAACCAACAAAGAAACATTGAACCTGTAATCTGAGTCACTAGTACTCAACATTCTCCCACTTGACGAAGGAATTATAGGAAACCATCAATGCTCCAAGTCACAGAACCAAGCTGATACTACCACCACTCCACTGTGCTCACAACCTTTTTACAGAAGCTCCATAACATCAACTTCAAAGCTGTCAGAACGCAGCCAGAAACATTCTCTAGAAACAAGATAAACCATCAACTAGAACAACAATCAGTAAGCTGACTGTACCCATCTAACTGAACATAAAACCCACATGACTGAAAATAGCACACATAGCTAGTGCTAAAACATCCAATCACTCATACCTTAAAGGTATGAACATCAGTAGACTCATGCGACCTACATATACACCCATCAACTGCAAATACAAGCTCAAAGTGTGAACCAGTCGAAGAAGACCAAACACTTCAAGAACTCCCACTGCATGGGTAATGCAGATCTGAAAAAGATCATGGCATACAAAAAATCCACCAATGGCATTACATAGAACGTGTAAATAATCATGTAGTACCAAGGAAACATCCACCATGATATGCAAAAACTATAAGCAAATAATCCTGCAAGAACAACTCCTCACCACCAGTCCAAAGTTCTCCCAAGTTCTCCACAATGTAATGTGAAACACACCATCAGAGAAACTAACTGAGACCAAGAGAGACACTGCACATCATATACCTATAGACAATCCTTTTACATACACCTCTGAAAGCCAACTGTGTCAAGTACGATCTCCTTCAAAACACCCCAAAGAAGCATCCAAACAAACATTCAATCTCCAAGATCAACTAACATGGATGTAAGCCTCACAAACCAAAGAAGATCAAACTAATTTATTTCCCATTTCAGGAAATCAACCCATTAACCATCTCCTAACAGTCCTCATCAATGATGAAATCTCTAAACTCAAATGCACAAGGAGATAATCATGCTATTCATCTCTCACAATGAATCCACCAGAACCATCAATGAGCAGTTCAAGATCCATATCTATGAAAGAAAACATAAAACACCTGAGAGAAACAATGGACTATACCTCTCAAGTGAAACTTATCGAGTAGACCAAAAGTAGGGAAAAAGAATGTTCTTCCAAGATACCCAAGTCCCAATGACTTTCTCCAAGAACAATCTCCTCTAGATCTTTTTGTTGAATTCACATTCAACCAAGGTAAAGACTCCTCGAACTTCCAGCTGTAAACTCTGAAAACACAGCATATACAGTCTCACCTTATTCTCCATGTATCCATGAGTACCTTTGAACAATCACCTCATGCTGAACTCCAACTGCATCACTACAACACTATGAAGTAATCAAGCAAATGATAGATGTACCCAAACATAGAGAAGTAACCAGACCACTGTCAAAACTCCAATCATTTGAATCAGGAACTTATCATGACATCATGATCTTACCATCTCCTTTAGGAGATTCCATGCTCCAGGTGAACATAACCATTGTCTCTAGATCAATGTATCATACCAAAATTCAAAAGCAGAAATCATGATATGAAACAAACCAAAATTCTAAACCAACATCACCTATCAAGCACCACCAACACCTTAGCCAAGAATTTCATGAATCCTCCATGACTCCAAGATGTTACTCATCCTCAAATAGTGCCCCTGCAAATGCGAAAGAACCCTTCTGCAGCAACAGGATCAAAGAGCTCCTCCTAGTAACATCTGCAACACTAAAGAAGATCATTCACCACTAAGTGATGAAACACACAGTCAATGCTAAAGCTCCCACTGAACTGTAACAACAGAGCTTTCCAAGCATCCTGACCAAACATCTCCTAATCTAAAAATCTTCTAGGTCCACAAATTAATATGTCCATTTGACTATAAAACCAAGTAACACCAAGATCTCCAAACCAAGGAAATAAACTATCACTGTCAATAGCTTACACAAACCTGTGTATTCAAGCTGTACATGACACCATGATATACATACTACAAGTCTCCATAACCAACTATTCGGATACTCAACAACATCCATCCTCTCATCCTGAAACAATCACACCAATGCACAAGTGACCAAAGACAAGGCTAGCTAACAAATCTGCATAAACACTGAAACAATCTTGTGGATAAAGACAGTCCACATCCGAGTCATCTCACTGTAGCTTAATAGGTGATCAGCCCACAAAACTACATAACTCGTAGATCCAACCAATGTACCATGCAAACTCACTATCACACTGGAAACTGTAAAACTTAGATCTCAAGGAATAGATAACAATGTAGACAACATGACTCAAACATCAGAAAACTTACTTTTCACTGATTCGCCCAACATGTCCACAACCTGAGCACCATTAGTCAAGAAACCAGAAACATTACCACAGAAATGCTAAGTGACAAATCACATACCAGCACTCCCATGCAGAGCAAGCATTTCACCTCCTCACACCATGCACAGAGCATGCATCCAAGAGAATCAAGCTATTACAAAAGCTCTCAGACCATCCAATGATCAACTCCATAGCCTACATGCAATCGGGGTAACAGAAAAATTATGCCTTCCAATACCAGGAACAAAACACCCAGCATAAGCACAATACTCCATGGCTGAGCAGTAACACAAACTTCTCCATATCATCAGAGAGCCTCTCACACAGACACCCAATATGAAAGTTACTGCAGCAACACAGCCTCAAAGCAAACCCCATGCAACAAGATTAAATACTGTCAATTAAGAGCCTCAGGCCACATCATGACCAGCTCCAGTCTCTTCACCATCCTTCAAGCACTGCTGAAACAGAAACACAAGATCAACTGCTAGACTTTCACTCAAACAAGGATCAAACAAACAGACATTTCCTTCAGATTTCCTCAAGCCTGTCACACTAAGAAATCATCACAGAAGGAATACCCAGACCTTATACACCAGGAACTCTTACATGCAAACACATGCAGCACACAAATGTACATATGTGAGCAACAAAGCATATCCCAGAAGAAGGCTCTGATACCACTTGTAAGGAAATGAGGGCATCTCAGAACGTATTTCTAAGAAAAGTGGTGTCTTCGACAAATTTAAATTCTTTCCAAATGCTTCAAAAACACGCACAACTATGCCTTTAAAGCGGAAACAGACATAGAACATTTCCTGCATTGACCCTTAGAGGAAAGCACAAGCGAACAATATCTAGTTTCAACAACAGAGACATTAAACATGAAAGACAGAACAAGAACACAAATTTACATGGGGAAAACCCTTACGGGTAAAAAACCCCACACTCCAAAAGCCCAGATCACCATTGTATTATTCAGCAATAGAAAAAATAGTTACAATACAAAACTGGCAATAAGCCTTTCATGAAGATTTACATCTTGTTCCTTCTGAAGAATAACCAGTATAACCTTCTCAGCCAGAACACTTTCATTTGAAACCTGTTTTCATTCTCTTCTCAGTCCCTTCACATGCTGGATACAGCATACAGCAAAAGACTTCACAGAAGGAGAAAGACCAAAGCTCCATCAGATTGAACTCACCGTCTCATAGATTCTCTCACACCTCTGACTCGATTACACAATTACTTTTAGCAATCTAATCGACACAAGCACTTCACAGTTCGTTCCAACTGGCATCGCTCTTTTTCAACCGTTACAAAACTACCAAAACTATTTGCATATTCGTGAGGACCTTTAGTCCCACATACATCCGTCGACTGACACATCAACTGCATATATGCATGAACACACGGTAAGTTTACCGTTGGCACTTTTGCTGCCGATGACCCTAGCCTGTCAACCACTAATGAACCGTCGGAGTGACTTCTTCCTTCTTCACCGATAAGGTTCCTCTTGCCAATGCCAACCCCTCACCAACTTCCATCGGGGTGACAGTTGACATCGGACCGACATCCCTAGGCTTGCCCGATAGAGATCCTCACGCCGACGCCTGACTCCAAGGTAAGTCCCATCGGAGTAACCAACACCATCGGCAAAACTTCTCTTCGCTGGACCAACAGTTGTTCTCACACTGACGCCCAAGCCAAAGACATCCATCGGAGTGACCACAAGCAGTCGGAGTAACATTTCAAAGCTGGGCTGACAGTGATCCTTATGCCGATCAACCGGGACTCCACCATCGGTGAGACCATTCCCATCGGGAAGACTTCACAAGGCTCGACTGATAGATGTCCTCTCACCGACGTCCAACTCCATCAGAGTAACACATAGCTGTCGGAGTGACACCCACATCCTTCACCGATAGTGATTCTCATGTCGATGGACTTCACCAACCTTTACCACT
This sequence comes from Cunninghamia lanceolata, assembly GCA_027924645.1. Classification (NCBI taxonomy): domain Eukaryota; kingdom Viridiplantae; phylum Streptophyta; class Pinopsida; order Cupressales; family Cupressaceae; genus Cunninghamia; species Cunninghamia lanceolata. The sequence goes on along the minus strand of BSBN01001265.1, from coordinate 1,318,608 downwards.
CCATCAGGGTAACACCAAGCGATCGAAGACACAACCACAGGCTCCGCCGATGACCACCCTCATGCCGATGGACATCACACATTTGTAAGACCTTGGAGATTGGCATAAGACACCGAACTCCTGCTGATAGTAAACCTCATGCCGATAGCTAGCCCTCCATCGATATAACATGAAGTATCGGGGATACATCTTCCAGCTACGTTGATATCAATACTCACTCCGATGTTCTTCCATCGGAGTGACCCACACCGATGACCAATGACTCCGCGACACCAATGAACCAAACCATTGAACCAATCGGTTGAACCAAACCATTGAACCGATGAATAGTTCAACGAACCATTGAACCAATCGGTTGAACCGATGAACAGTTCAACGAAACAGTTCAACGAACCATTGAACCAACCGGTTGAACCAAACCATTGAACCAACAAAGAAACATTGAACCTGTAATCTGAGTCACTAGTACTCAACATAATCTGGGTCAAACCCTATGGCAAATATAGCAAAAATGTGCAATTTTTTGCCAAATTTTCAATACAAGAGGCCAATAAAAAGGTGTTGTGAAGGTTTTTAGGAGGGGCAGAAAATAATTACCCTCATAAAAACCAATTAGTGCAAAAATACTCTTCACAATATGCCTATAGTGCAAATTTTGAAAGTTGATAAGGCCAAATTTAGTGAAAATCAAGGTTTTTCAAGCCCTAGGTTTGAGATCTTGATGAAAAATGCTCTATGAATGTCTTGTAATCTGTTTTATGATGACAATTAAATACACTCAGATCTGAAAATGATTTCCAAGTCCTAGGATGCAAAATGCAATTTTTTTGAAATCTAAATGCAAATTTATACTAAAATGCAACACTAAATCCAAATTAAAATTTGAATGAGCCTCTAAAATCAATAGAAAAATCTGAAACAAGATTTAACCTACAAACCTTAGATTTTGGAATTACTAGGTTATATGCAAAATTCATAATTTTCAACAAAACCCTAGCAATTTTATGATGAAAATGCAATGAAAACTAATGAATTTTTGTAATTTTCTACAATTTAATTTAGATCTAATGCAAAAATCATAAATTTGATGAAATTTAAATTAATTGATGCAAAATAGAAACCCTAGCATGCAATTTTTTCTAATTTTTCCAATTTTTCAATTTTTTTTGTAAGTTTTCCAATGCAATAAGATGAATGACTATATGAATGAATGAAATCACTGTAAATCTGAAGCAAAACACTCAGTAAGGTGCAAATAAGTCCAATAACACGAGTTCACCAAAATGTAAAGGGTAGAATTTGGATAGTTGGGTTTTTGGTAGTTTTGTGTATGTATCCTCCTTTCACACTTTCATTCAAGGACCTAGGGTCAAGTTGCAATGTACTATCATACCCTAGGTCACTATGAGATGTAGGGAAAGTTTGATTTTTACGATTTGATTGACAATTACCTTCTCTTATTCTCAATTATACCTTAAAACCCTAATTATACAAATACAACAGCAAATAGACGAATATCAGAAAATGCTGCTACAGAAAGATGTAAAATAACAAATAACTATGCACCTATTTTTGGGGTTCAGAAGTGGAATAGTCGGTGACTAAAGAGTGGGTGCCCAAGTCCAATGTCCTGCTTTTTGTTAGGATCTGCAAACAAGATCTGCAACCTGTTCCTATTGTATCGAAAGTTTTCCCGTCATGAAACTTAGAGGACTAAGGGAGTTGTTTTCTTCTCTTATTTGCAATTCTAACACTCTGTTATACCCTCCTGCAACTTCACTTTGTCTATAGCTTCAACCTGTAACCTGTAATCATGAAAACTTTAAGAGGGGGTTGTGGTGTTCAGAGGCTTGCCTCGGTCAAGCCCTGGAGAGACATTCAAGTCTTCCGAACACTGTTGTCAGATAGAGAGTGCATGCCCTTGTCAGGCAAAGGCAAAAACCAAATGATAAATGCTCAAAAACACAAATGATGTCACTTTGTAGTGAAGATCTCATGGGAGGAAGAAGCTCTTCATTCCATGAGGAGATGATTGCTCAAATCTTAAAAACACATAGACAACACAAATCTACTCTTGCAACGCAATGAAAGCCTTGAATCACCTTTAGAATGCATAAAGTTCACAATAGCCATCTAATGTCCATCTAGTTTACAAATGAATGCCTAAACATGCTTTTATATGCAACTACAAACACTCCCGCCAAGAATTTCATAATTCAAACTTACTGTGTTGGCATAGGACCCAAATAACGGTCACAAGCTGACACCCAAAATTTGGGACTGACCAAAAATAGGGTAGGACTAGGGTGCATGCGCCCAAGTCCTCCCCCCTATTTTAGGCAGGGTTAGGTTCAAGGGATCCCCTTAGGTCCCATTTGTCATGAAACATAGGGATCATTTCATCGGGATGTCAACATATGATGTAAGATGTCCTAAATGCAGCTAAAAGACCTAAGAGCTAAACCTTATGAGGGAAAAGCCCCCAAGGGGACATTTTCTGACGTTACAAATCCTTTACCAGTTTGCTAGAGCTAATGCATATAGACCTGTGTGGTCCTATAAGAACAAGAAGTCTGCAAGGTGAAAGGTATTTTGTGCTTCTCATTGATGATTTTTCAAGAATGACTTGGGTTACTTTCCTTAGAGAAAAGACAAAAGCTTTATATAAGTTTAATGCATTCAATGCTATGGTTGAAAATGAATTGGACTTGAGAATCAAATGCTTAAGATTTGAAAGAGGTGGCGAGTTTACTTCAAATGAGTTCAATGCTCTTTGTGAAGAACATGGAATAAAGAGACATTTGTCTGCTCCTCGGACTCCTCAACAAAATGGAGTGGTTGAAAGGAAGAATAGAATTGTTCAAGAAGTTGTCAGAGCAATGATCAAGGAAACAGACCTACCGAAAGTATACTGGAAAGAAGCAATACACACTGTTTTCTACATTCAGAACAAAGTGAAAATCAGAGTAGAAGAAACAAAGACACCTTATGAGCTATTGTATGGTAGAACTCCTACTGTCAAATACTTCAAAGTTTTTGGAAGCAAATGCTACATCAAAAGAGATGAAGAATTGGGAAAGTTTGATACTAGATGTGATGAAGGCATATTCCTTGGGTACTCTACGAAGAGCAAGGCTTACCGGCGCTATAACAAAAGACTACGAAAGATCATTGAAAGTGCAAATGTGAAGGTAGATGAAGATATTCAACCAGATGGATATGAGTTAGATGAACCTATTGATACATAAAAAGGTTGAAAAAGGAAAAGAAAAGGAAGTTCAAACTAAAGAACAAGCTACTCTGGAAGAAGAAGAAATTCAAATTGAAGCTCCGGTAAGAATTTTTAAAACTCCCAAGTATGTGCAAAGAGATCATTCTAAAGATTAGATTATTGGAGACAAAAGAAAAGGTGCGATGACAAGAAGCAGAGCTGTAGAAGAACAAGTAAATCTTTGTTTGCTTTTAAAAGTGGAACCTAAAATAGTAAATGAAGCATGCAATGATGAGCATTGGGTCAAGGCAATGAAAGAAGAACTGCTTCAAATTGAGAAGAACAAGACTTGGGAACTTGTCCCTAGAACTACAAACAAGAATGTGATTGGAACAAAGTGGGTTTTCCAGAACAAACTAAATGAAGTTGGAGAAGTTGTGAGAAACAAGGAAAGACTTTTATGTAAAGGCTACTCTCAAGTTCAAGGAATTGATTATGAAGAGACCTATGTTCCGGTGGCAAGATTGGAGGCTATCAGATTGTTTTTGGCATTTGCAGCACACAAAAATTTCAAAGTAGATGGATGTGAAATCTGCCTTCCTGAATGGTGAGTTAGAAGAAGTTTACATAGAGAAACTAGATGGGTTCTAGTTATCAGAGAAAGCAGACATGGTATGCAGGTTGGATAAGGCTTTATATGGACTAAAATAAGCTCCCAGAGCTTGGTATGCAAGACTAGATAAGTATCTGCTGTAGCAGGGTTTCAGTAAATGGTCCACAGATAGCAATTTGTACATCAAGGTAAGCAAAGATCAAGTTTTAAATATTGAAGTCTATGTATATGATATCATATTTGGTGGAAATGAAGAGATGTGCAAGAATTTTGCAAATGAAATGCAAAAATAATTTGAGATGTCTATGTATGGTGAGATGAATTTCTTTCTTGGACTGCAAATCAATCAGATAGACAAATGTATTTTCATTTCTCAATCAAAATATGTCAGGGAATTGTTGAAGAAATTTGGAATGGAGGACTCTAAACTTGTATGCACTCTTATGGTTACTGGTTGTAAACTAAGCAACAATGATGAATCTTCTAAAGCTGATCAAAGCAAGTACAGATCAATGATTGGAAGACTGATTTACCTAACTGCTACCAGACTAAATATCATGCATGCAGTCTATCTTGTGGCCAGATTTCAATTAGATCCCAGAGAATCACATGTGATGGCAATAAAGAGGATATTCATGTATTTGAAGGGCACTCTTGATCATGGCTTGTGGTATCCTAAGAACAATGATTTTTCTTTAAGTGCCTATACAGATGCAGATTGGGATGGATGTACTAATGATAGAAAAAGCACAAGTGGAGGTGCATTCTTCCTTGGAGAAGAGCAGTGTCTTGGCATGGTAAGAAACAAGAATCAAAGTTATCAAAGTTGAGTATGATGGGCCAATCCCTATTCTGTGATAACACAAGTGCTATAAATATTTCAAAGAAGCCAGTGATGCATTCAAAGACAAAGCACATTTCAATCAATTATCACTTTTTGAGGGAGAAAGTTATAGAGAATGAAGTAAAGCTTGAGTATGTGCCTAAAAAAGATCAAGTTGCTGATATATTCACTAAGGTTCTTCAAAAGACACATTTGAGTATCTCCGAGAGAAATTAAGGGGTTATTTCCTCTTCTTCCCTGAACTAGGTGCATAGGAAGGTGCATCAGTCCAGTTTGCTTCAAATTACATTTCTCCTTGTGGACTAATGTTGGAGGCTACCTCTCAGGGGGAGCAGGTAGTGGCTTGAGATGATTGTCACATTTAGGGGGAGTAAAAAATGGTTTTAGAATGGTCAGAGCAGAAACATGCAAGTGTGTGTAGTAGAAGAGATATGATTCCCTTTGCCATTGATGTCAAAGGGGGAGAGAGATCATGTGAAAAACTCAGGGGGATTAAGAGTGCAAAGGTGTAAAAAGAAAGGGGGAGTGCTGATAGAGAATTGTGTCTTGATGATGGAACATGTTTTTCACATCATATGTTGCCATCAATGACAAAGGGGGAGATTGTTGCAAGTATGTGCTAACTGGTGTTGTCATTGATGTCAACATGTTTGTGTTGTCATTGGTGTCAACTTTATCTTCTGATATTGTTGTTTGTTATTTGATTGAAGAACACTATCTGAATATTTTTCTCTGCATCTTCTCTATATTGAAGACCAGAGTATGAGCTTTGGATATGATTTAGAGAAGTCTTTGAAGATGCTAAAACTAGAATTTGGTGGTCCAGATCACTATGCAAAAAAAGTTCTATTCACCAGTTTGAAGACTATGCTTGGCGAGGTTTGCAGAGTGATAGGGAGAAAGTATTTTGCTCTAAATTTCTTCGTAGTTTGGATTTTGGCTTTACGTTTCTGGACTTAAGCTAATAAGGTCCTTAGTCATCTTTATTCCAAAGGATTTGTCATTTGCTACTCCAAAAGGCAAGTTAGTGATTAGCAGAGCTTGACAGTGTTTGTTAAGAAGTAGTATGTGATGTGTTTTTAAGTGATATCTATTGTCTTCAAGTGAGATCTATTGCGGTTGGATTTGTTGGCTACCAAGTGATTCTATGTTGTTCATAGATGTCTCTAGAATGTGTTGAAGGCATGTGCTTGATCCGCAAGCTACAATGAAGATCTTGCAAGCATGTTTCTAAGTGTTCTTGATATGTGCATAAGTTCTGGCCGACCTGGTTTGTCACACTTGTTGCGAAGGTGATTCGTGATTGTAGAAGCATGTCCAAGTGTGTGAAGATGTATTTGGGTCTGAGATAAGCCATGATGTGTTCATCCTTCATTCATTTACTCTAAAAGTTTGTTTAAATATAGTGCTAATTTGATTTATGTATGTATGCTGACCTTGGAGATAGTTCAAATGGTTGTAGAATGTAATGCCGACATTGATGTACATTCCAAGGTTGATGATAGGCATAAATGTATGTAATAAATTCATATTTGAGGGGTGATTGTGTGAAGATGAAAAAGATAAGGTGCGAGGTGTAAACGCAGAGCAGAGTTGAGGATTTATATTGCGCTTCAATGGAACTGAACTTAGACATGGAGTAAATGCTAATATATCAGGTCAACCCTAGCAGTGAGCCAACCCCGGTAGTGAGCCAACCCTCTATAATGAGCCACCCTTTGGCATTGAGCCATTCTTTTGGGCAGTGATCCCTGGGTAGTGAGCCCTGGGCATTGATCTTTTTGGTAGTGAGCCACCTTTGATATTCGGTATTGTTACTACATTATATTGTGAGCTAACACTCACCATGGTTTTTCCCTGCTTAGGGTTTTCCACGTAAAAAATCTAGTGTTTATATGTGTATGGTGTTGATGTGTTCATGTTTTGATTCTTCTATTCATGTTTAATGTTTAGAACAAAATAAGGAGATATGGTAAGTGAATGTGATGGTGATTTTGGTTTAAAGAGGTTAAAGTTTTGATACAACTGATTCACCCCCCCTCTCAGTTGTCTTGTACCTTTCAATAGGTCTTGGGCACATGACATGTCAGGTTCTTAGCTAGGCAGATCACACTTTGAATGTTACAATAAATTGTCACTGCACCCTATTTTATTCCAATAACTGAACACAGTCTCTTAATCCAAATGGATTCTTTACAAGCATGAGTAACTGCCATATACTCAACTTCAGTAGTCAAAAAAGTAACCATAGCCTGTCGCTTCCTCATCCAACTAATTGCACCACCAAATAAAGTAAACACATAAGAACTAGTGGATCTTTTTCTATTAACATCACTTGCCCAGTATGAATCCACATAACCATGAATATCAATGGAATGTTTGCTCCTATCAAATTACCATGATAAAACCAGGAATACTCTAAGGTACCCCATAAATATTTGAAGACTCTTTAACTGCATCATAATGAACTCTACCAGGATTAGACATATATTTGGAAAGAACTCCCACTGCTTGGGAAATGTCTAGTCTAGTATAGACCATAGCATATATCAAACTTTTGCTTGCACTCTGGTAAGGCACTCTTCTCATGTCTTCCACCTTTGATGGGGATGTTGGACATTGTGAAGTAGATAAATTCATTCCAATTATAAAAGGAACACATAGTGGTCTATAATCCTGCATGTTAATCCTCTGTAAACTTAATTTACATACTTATTCTAGCCAAGCCATAGTTTATGAAAACAAAGCATATTTGTGAAAAGGGGGATTACATAGGCACTTGTTTATGAAAATAGGGCCTCAAGGTTGATGATTGGGATTGCATGTGATGTGTTTTGATGGATTTGATGGGGATTGATGATGGATTAGGTCTAGGACCCTTGGATAATGGTTTGATGATGATTTTGAGGAATTATGATTACTATTTGGATGAAATTTGGATGGAGTTTAAAGGGGTTAAGTATTTAACCAATTTTTTATTTTCAACGGATGATTTTTGATTAAGGATTGGGATTGGGATGTTGATTGAAATGGATGGAGGAATGATAGATAATTGATTTGAGATTTGGATTAGATTGGGATTATGAGTAGGATAATGATTAAGAAGTGGATTAGGTGGGTGGAATGGATTAAATAGATTAGGACCTTGATTGGATTAGGTTAATTGATTTGGATTAGGGTCCTAAATGATGGGTTAGGATTGGATTGGGATGATGTGAATAAGATAATTAGGATAATTAGGATGATTAGGAGGAAGTTGGATTTGGATTTGATTAGGGTGAGGTGGATAATTAGAAGGTGATTAGGGATAGCTTGACCTTTTGCAATTACAAACAATAAATTCATACACAACATGCACAAGTTTGTAAAATGATTTGATTTTGGATTTAGGGAGTGCAGGAGTTTCAACAATGAAAACACACCAAGCACACAAACACTCTAGATTATTCAAGTGGGAGTGTGAATCCTTGTGGGCCCATAGTATGCTATTTATCAAGTGATGGATAGCTAGGGAATGCAAGGTCATGTACCATCTATGTACCCCTTACCTTGGAGGCCAAAGCCTTGCCCAAGGTGAGTTCTATCTCTCCACTATGAACGTACGGTGTGAGTAGCTTCTTGAGCTTAACTAGCTTACAATGCACCAAAAGGAAGGATGGTTGAAAGGACTTATGCTAGCATGAACAAGGATTTTAAGGATGTCCCTGATATACACAAGGTATGTGAGGCTAGAGTTCGTGTGATGAGGGGTATGTCTAAGGCATGGTATGAGAGGGTAATCCACTCTCCTCCTTCACTTTGCAAGGTATAAATTCCTTGCAAGATTTTCCAAAAATGACAAATGTCCCCCAATGGGAGAGTCTTTCAATTCTCTTCCAAATGTGTATACCCCACTAGAACACATGGGTTTAGATCATCCCCTTGGTGATTAAATCCAAGGTAGGCCCACTAGAGGAAAGAAGCCTAGGTGCTTTTGATCCTTAAGATCTCCTTTCAACACTAAGGGAGAGCATACACACACTAGGTTCTTGGGATTAACAATGATAAAAAGATTAGATCAAGTCAAATTTTTTGATCTCCAAGATCACCAAATGGTGTGAGGAGTTAGCATACACTTTGGCTTGATCTGAAACAAAGCATACAATTTTCATTAACCCATTAGAAATGAAATGTGCGTAATATTAGGTGCAAAATGATAAGTCTTTGACAAGTGTGCTACAAAACACAAGTTACTAGTTGATTTTATTGTCTTGGACCAATGATAGCTAGACAAAATGGTGTTAGAAAATTAGGCACTTGCATATATTGATCAGATTCATAGGTTAGAACATTTTAATCCCAAGATAAATGGATAAATTTTTCACTAGTTACGAAGGCACTCAAACACATACAAAGGTGCTTAGATGTGAAAATAGGCCTAAAACATGATATTTTTGATGAAAAATGGTGTTTTTTGGAAATTTTGATAGAGTCTCCCCTTGTAAAATTCACCCCTTGTCAAAAAACTAAATGTTAGAATTTCCAAATTTGATGAAAATGTGATTTAAAATCCCCAGATATAGAGGCACTTGTCCATCATATACAGGCGCTTAGTTATTACAAAAATGCTCATCCATTTTTTGGGCTAGAAAACTATGATTTTGGGCTGCAAAAAAGATGGTTAGGGGTCAAAATAAAGGGTTAGGATGACATATAACATGTTAGAATGTAAAAACCCTGCAAAACAACTAGATCAGACCCCAAAAAGTGAATTTTAAGCCAAAAAATGAAGGATTGAAGATTTTTGGTGTCGACCCACAAGCTTCACACAGAGGTGCTCAAACAACCTATAGAGGCACTTCATTTTTCCACATAGGTGCTCAAATAGGTCCTACATCCTAGAAACAAACCTTAAACACCAAAAAAATGATTAGATATGGACCAAAAGGTCCCATCAGGAAAGCCAAAATGTGTACATATATAAAATGAACTATAAGAAACAAGATAATCCAATATTAACCTATTTCATTCATTAACTAATGCAACCTCATGATAGAGCTAAAAGAATTCATATACGAAAGGAAGCTAAACTATGTAACTACCATGCAAACCTTGATCTTTGGGTGTGCTCTTGATGTCTTAATATGTTGATTGCTCCTTAAATTGATAACATAGCCTTGCATAACATGGAGACTTTAAAATGGCTTGGTTTGATGGATACTTATAGATTTTTGGGATGAGGATTGGATGGATATGATTGATTTGGAAGATCAATGGTTGAGGATTGTTGAGAGGATTGAATTGATAGGCCACTAAGTGGCACAATTGGATTGGAGGATAAGGATGGTGCTTGGATCAAGGATAGATCAAGGGTAGAGGATGGTCTTGGAAGAAGTGGATGGTGAGGATTGAAAAGGGACAAAAGGACTCCTTTTAGAGGGATGTGCAAAGTACTTACCCATCCCTTTGTAAGAGACCCATGTGGTCTTGTACAAAAGCCCATGCCTTTGTAGATATTGGAATATGTGAGGGGTTTGAATGGATTAATGAAGGATTTGGATTGTGCAAGCATGTGATTAAGTTGATTAGTCAACTTAATTAAAGGTGCACAAAAGAGGGAATTCAATAAATAGAAATATTTATTTAATTTTTGGATGAGAAAAGTGATATTAGATAAATAAATATTTATCTTTAATGTTGGACTATGGAAGATGGAAAAGGATTGATTAATTGAATAAATGATTAAATTTATTCAATTAATGCTAGGATATGGTATGGATGAATAGTGCATGAATAGTGATTTAATCACTGTTGGAAGGGGGATCTATCTAAATGGGTGTTTATCTAGTTAATTATGGAAGAAAGTGGTTTAGCAATGAGTGGATGATTTTAGGTGTCTACAATATCATAACCTCCTTTCAAGAAGATGTGCAAGGTGTATATCCAACTTGAGATGCATAAACTTATATACCCTATGATGATTTAAAATTAGAGCTTACTTCATATACACTTGCAAGAATAATAACAATGCAAATACATAGAATGATTTTAATACCTTAGAATCCCTACGTAGAGAGCACGAGTGCTTCTTCTAGCCAAGCATTGGATAAGATATGCAACCCCATCGTCATATTAGGAACTAAGTCCAATTTTTTATTTCTCTCTAAAGGGATGCTAGGTCCGCATCAGTATAAATGTTTTTCATCATCTGCCCGCTAGATAGAAACACTAGAGGAAGGGAAACAATAAATAGGAGAGGAGAAACAAGTGTCTTAGGGACAGTCAAGTAGGAGGGTGCCCCCAAGTCACTAACCACAATGCTATGTTTGTAAGACACAACACACAATAATGAAATTAGAGAGAGAGAGACAATATAGAAGAAGGTCACAACAGAGGCGGTCTCTTGGTATCCCAGACCTTACAAGAGAACCTGGGGTCATCCCAGGAGGCCTAAATAACACATAACACATCATGAGAGAGATAAAGGGTTAGAGATACTTACCTGTAGGGTCTTCCGGGCTAGAGGTCATCAAGTAAATCATCGTCATCTTCCCACTCCCGAATACTAGAGGAAAGTGGGACATAAGGTACCATAGCCCAATTCCTGTTCTTGTCTTTATATTGTTCATTGTTAGGATCATCTTTGTTTGGTTCAATGTTTGGATCAATGTTTTGTTGTTGAGATGCAAGGTATTGGGCATAAGATCGTCACCATATCTTCCTTTCTTTTGCGTGTCAATCTCTTTCTATTCTATGACTTATCTTTTGTAAGATAGGGTTTTTCTCTTTCATAGGTTTTTGTGTTTTAGAGGAGGAAGCACCAGGATCAGACTTCATTTGTCTAGGTTGAATGTTTTGTTGTCAACAATTACCTCCCAATCCTTATAAGGATGACAGAGGAGGAACCTCATCATCATGAGGGATTTGTTCTTTTATTGTAGGAGGCATGATGTCTTGCAAAAGTTGTGTCTCTTCCGTTGTTGGCAAGGTATCATTGTCTAGTACAAGTATATCCTTATGAGAAGAATTGTTTTTCAAAGAATGTCCAGAGGATAAATTTATGTCATCATCACATATAGTGGATGTAGGAGAAGTGATATCACCATTTTCTTTTTCATTGCTACTCATGGAGATGAACTCGGTTAAGTTTTCTAATATCATAGGATGTTCACTCATGAGGATTAAAAAATTGTCAAAACCAAGATCTTTGATAAATGCATGCAAATATATCATACAAAAATGACATGAAGGTTCCATTTGTATATGTAAGATCTGATTTTAACAATTTTCCAAAAGTATGCAAAAGACAAGTGTAAAACTATGTGCAAAAATGACCTAAAATGCTTGATTTTTTGTACCTTTTCAATGCAAATATATGAAAGCAAAGGTATTGTAAGGATTTTGATCAGGGGTAGAAAATTATATGTCTGATATCAGTCCAATGCATCAATAATATCCTTCACAACACACTCTTGATGCAAATCTAAGATGATGACAAGTCAAAATATAGTGAAAATACACTAAAATATGCGATTTTTTCACCAAATCTTAATGTAAAAGAGCATGACAAAGGGTGTTGTGAGGAAAATTATGATGGAAAGCATATTATATTAGTAATAACAGCCACCTAATACCAAAAAATCTTTCACAACACGCTTATAGTGCCACTCAAGGTCAAATTTTAGTGAAAATAAAGCAAAAATAGGCAATTTTTCACAATTTTTCAATTCCAAGACCTAGAAAAAGGGGTGTTGTAAAGAATTTGAGGAGGTACAAAAAATAATAAAAATGATATCAGTCACCTCAATCCATAAAATTTGTCACAACACGCTTGGAGTGTAATTTAGGTCAAACCCTAGGGCAAATATAGCAAAAATGTGCAATTTTCCGCCAAATTTTCAATACAAGAGGCCAATAAAAAGGTGTTGTGAAGATTTTTAGGAGGGGAAGAAAATAATTACCCTCATAAAAACCAATTAGTGCAAAAATACTCTTCACAATATGCCTATAGTGTAAATTTTGAAAGTTGATAAGGCCAAATTTAGTGAAAGGTTTTTCAAGCCCTAGGTTTGAGATCTTGATACAAAATGCTATATGAATGTCTTGTAATCTATTAAATGATGAAAATTAAATGCACTCAGATCTGAAAATAATTTCCAAGTCCTAGGATGCCAAATGCAAGTGCAAATCTAGTGAAAAATCAATGAAAATGCTAGTTTTTGTTGAAATTTTCTATGCAAAAATGCAATTTTTTTGAAATCTAAATGCAACTTTGTACTAAAATGCAACACTACAGCCAAATGAAAATTTGAATGAGCCTCTAAAATTAGTATAAATATCTAAAACAAGATTTTACCTACAAACCCTAGATTTTGGAATTACTAGGTTATATGCAAAATTCACAATTTTCAATAAAACCCTAGCAATTTTATGATGAAAATGCAATGAACACTAATGAATTTTTGTAATTTTTTGCATTTTGATTCAGATCTAATGCAAAAATTATAAATTTTATGAAATTCAAATTAATTGATGCAGAATAGAAACCCTAGCATGCGATTTTTTCTAATTTTTCCAATTTTTCAATTTTTTTTGTAAGTTTTCCAATGCAATAAGATGAATGTCTATATGAATGAATGAAATCACTGTAAATCTGAATCAAAACACTCAAAAAGGTGAAAATAAGTCCAGTAACACGGGTTCACCAAAATGTAAATGGTGGAATTTGGATAGTTGGGTTTTTGGTAGCTTTGTGTATGTATCCTCCTTTCACCCTTTCATTCAAGGACCTAGGGTCGAGTTGCAATGCACTATCATACCCTAGGTCACTATGAGATGTAGGAAAAGTTTGATTTTTATGATTTGATTGACAATTACCTTCTCTTATGCTCAATTATACCTTAAAACCCTAATTATGCAAATACGACAGCAAACAGAGGAATATCAGAAAATGCTGCTATTGAAAGATGTAAAATAACAAATAAATGTGCACCTATTTTTGGCATTCGAAAGCGGAATAGTCAGGGACTAAAGAGCGGGTGCCCAAGTCCAATGTCTTGCTTTTTGTTGGGATCTGCAACCTGTTCCTACTGTACTGAAGGTTTTCCCTTCACGAAACTTTGAGGACTAATGAGAGGGCGCCCTAGTCCAGGGAGTTGTTTTCTTCTCTAATTTGCAATTCTGACACTCTGTTGTACCCTCCTACAACTTCACTTTGTTTGTAGCTTCAACCTCTAACCTACAACCATGAAAATTTTGGGAGGGGGTTGTGGTGTTTAGAGGCTTGCCTCAGTTAAGCCCTAGAGAGACATTCAAGTCTTCTGAACACTTTTGTCAGATAGAGAGTGCATGCCCTTGTCAGGCAGAGGTAAAAACTAAATGATAAATGCTCAAAAACACAAATGATGTCACCTTGTAGTGAAGATCTCATGGGAGGAAGAAGCTCTTCATGCCATGAGGAGATGATTTCTCAAATCTGTAAATACAAACACATAGACAACACAAATCTGCTCTTGCAACACAATGAAAACCTTAAATCACCTTTAGAATGCATAAAGTTCACAATAGCCATCTAATGTCCATCTAGTTTACAAATGAATGCCTAAACATGCTTTTATATGCAACTACAAACACTCCCACCAAGAATTTCATAATTCAAACTTACTATGTCAGCATAGGACCCAAAAAACGGTCACAAGATGACACCCAAAATTTGGGACTAACCCAAAATAGGGTAGGACTAAGGTGCAGGCGTCCAAGTCCTCCCCCCATATTTTGGGTAGGGTTAGGTTCAAGGGATCCCCCTAGGTCCCATTTGTCATGAAACATAGGGATCATTTCATCAGGATGTCAACATATGATGTAAGATGTCCTAAATGTAGCTAAAAGACCTAGGAGCTAAACCTTATGAGGGAAAAGCCCCCAAGGGGACATTTTCTGACGTTACAAATCCTATACCAGTTTGCTGGAGCTAGTGCATACAGACCTGTGTGGTCCTATAAGAACAAGAAGTCTACAAGGTGAAAGGTATTTCATGCTTCTTATTGATGATTTTTCAAGAATGACTTGGGTTACTTTAATTAGAGAAAAGATAGAAGCTTTAGATAAGTTCAAGGCATTCAATCCTATGGTTGAAAATGAATTGGATTTGAGAATCAAATGCTTAAGATTTGACAAAGGTGGGGAGTTTACTTTAAATGGGTTCAATTCTCTTTGTGAAGAACATGGAATAGAGAGACATTTGTCTGCTCCTTGGACTTCTCAACAAAATGGAGTGGTTGAAAGGAAGAATAGATCTATTCAAGAAGTTGCCAGAGCAATGATCAAGGAAGTAGACCTACTAGAAGTATAATGGAAAGAAGCAATACACATTTCTGTCTACATTCAAAACAGAGTGCAAATCAGAGTAGAAGAAACAAAGACACCTTATGAGCTATGGTATGGTAGAACTCCTACTGTTAAATACTTCAAATTTTTTGGAAGCAAATGCTACATCAGAAGAGATGAAGAATTGGGAAAGTTTGATGCTAGATGTGATGAAGGCATATTCCTTTGGTACTCTACTAAGAGCCAGGCTTACCAATGCTATAACAAAAGACTGAGAAAGATCATTGCAAGTGCAAATGTGAAGGTAGATGAAGATAGTCAACCAGATGGATATGAGTCAGATGAACCTGCTGATACATAAAAGGTTGAAAAAGGCAAAGAAAAGGAAGTTCAAACTAAAGAACAAGCTGCTCTGGAAGAAGAAGAAATTCAAACTGAAGCATTGGTAAGAATTTCTAAAACTCCCAGGTATGTGCAAAGAGATCATTCTAAAGATTAGATTATTGGAGACAAAAGAAAAGGTGCGATGACAAGAAGTAGAGCTATAGAAGAACAAGTAAATCTCTGTCTGCTTTCAAAAGTGGAACCTAAAATAGTAAATGAAGCATGCAATGATGACCATTGGGTTAAGGCAATGAAAGAAGAACTGCTTCAAATTGAGAAAAACAAGACTTGGGAACTTGTCCCCAGAACTGCAAACAAGAATGTGATTGGAACAAAGCAGGTTTTCTGGAACAAACTGAATGAAGTTGGATAAGTTGTGAGAAACAAGGAAGACTTGTATGTAAAGGCTACTCTCAAGTTCAAGGAATTGATTATGAAGAGACCTATCCTCCGGTGGCAAGATTGGAGGCTATCAGATTGTTTTTGGCATTTGCAGCACAAAAAAATTTCAAAGTATATCAGATGGATGTGAAATCTACCTTCCTGAATGGTGAGTTAGAAAAAGAAGTTTACATAGATAAACTGGATTGGTTCCAATTATTAGAAAAACTAGACATGGTATATAGGTTGAATAAGGCTTTATATGGACTGAAACAAGATCCCAGAGCTTGGTATGCAAGACTAGATAAATATCTATTGTAACAAGGTTTCTGTAAATGGTCCACAGATAGCAATTTGTATATCAAGGTAAGCAAAGATAAAATTTTGATTATTGAAGTCTATGTATATGATATCATTTTTGGTGGAAATGAAGAGATGTGCAAGAATTTTGCAAATGAAATGCAAAAATAATTTGAGATGTCTCTATGTGGTGAGATGAATTTCTTTCTTCGACTACAAATCAATCAGACAGATAAAGGTATTTTCATTTCTCAACTAAAATATGCCAGGGAATTGTTGAAGAAGTTTGGAATGGAGGACTCTAAACTTATATGCACTCCTACGGTTACTGGTTGTAAACTAAGAAAGAATAATGAATCTTCTAAACCTAATCAAAGCAAGTACATATCAATGATTGGAAGACTACTTTACCTAACTACTACTAGACCAGATATCATGCATGCAGTCTGTCTTGTGGCCAGATTTCAATCAGATCCCAAAGAATCACATGTGATGGTAGTAAAGAGGATATTCAGGTATTTGAAGGGCACTCCTGATCATGGCTTGTGGTATCCTAAGAACAATGATTTTTCTTTAAGTACCTATACAGATACAGATTGGGATGGATGTGTTGATGATAGAAAAAGTACAAGTGGACGTGCATTCTTCCTTGGAGATAGAGTAGTGTCCTGGCATAGTAAGAAACAAGAATCAGTATCCTTGTCTATAGTAGAAGCAGAATATATTGATGCAGTATCATGATGCACTCAGGTTCTCTCGATGAAACAAACCTTGAAAGATATCAAAGTTAAGTATGATGGGCCAATCCCTATTCTGTGATAACACAATTGCTGTAAATATTTCAAAGAATCCAATGATGCATTCAAAGACAAAGCACATTTCAATCAATTATCACTTTTTGAGGGAGAAAGTTACAGAGAATGAGGTAAAGCTTGAGTATGTGCCTACAAAAGATCAAGTTGCTAATATATTCACTAAGGCTCTTCCAAAAGACACATTTGAGTATCTCCGGGAGAAATTGGGGGTTATTTCCCCTCCTTCCCTGAACTAGGTGCATAGGAACGTGCATCAGTCCAGTTTGCTTCAAATTACATTTCTCTTTGTGGACCGATGTTGGAGGCTACCTCTCAGGGGGAGCAGGTAGTGGCTTGAGATGATTGTCACATTCAGGGGGAGTAAAGAATGGTTTCAGACTGGTCAGAGTAGCAACATGCAAGTGTGTGCAGTAGAAGAGATATGATTCCCTTTGCCATTGATGTCAAAGGGGGAGAGAGATCATGTGAAAAACTTAGGGGGAGTAAGAGTGCAGAGGTGTAAAAAGAAAGGGGGAGTGCTGATAGAGAATTGTGTCTTAATGATGGAATAGGTTTTTCACATCATATGTTGCCATCAATGACAAAGGGGGAGATTGTTGCAAGTATGTGCTAACTGGTGTTGTCATTGATGTCAACATGTTTGTGTTGTCATTGGTGCCAACTATATCTTCAGATATTGTTGTTTGTTGTTTGATTGAAGAACACTATCTGATTATTTTGCTCTACATCTTCTCTATATTGAAGACCAGAGTATGAGCTTTGGATATGATTTAGAGAAGTCTTTGAAGATGCTAAATCCAGTATTTGGTGGTCCAGATCGCTATGTAGGAAAAGTTCTATTCACCAGTTTGAAGACTATGCCTAGCGAGGTTTGCAGAGTGACAGGGAGAAAGTGTTTTGCTCTACATTTCTTCGTAGTTTGGATTTTGGCTTTACGTTTCTGGACTTAAGCTAATAAGGTCCTTAGTCATCTTTATTCCAAAGGATTTGTCATTTTCTGCTCCAAAAGGCAAGTTAGTGATTAGTAGAGCTTGATAGTGTCTATTAAGAAGTAGTCTATGATGTGTTTTCAAGTGATATCTATTGTCTTCAAGTGAGATCTGTTGCGGTTGGATTTGTTGGCTACCAAGTGATTCTATGTTCATAGATACCTCCACAATGTTTTGAAGGCATGTGCTTGGTCCACAAGCTACAATGAAGATCTTGCAAGCATGTTTCTAAGTGTTCTTGATATGTGCATAAGTTCTAGCCGACCTGGTTTGTCACACTTTTTGCGGAGTTGATTCGTGATTGTAGAAGCATGTCCAAGTGTGTGAAGATGTATTTGGGTATGAGATAAGCCATGATGTGTTCATCCTTCATTCATTTACTCTAAAAGTTTGTTTAAATATAGTGCTAATTTGATTTATGTATGTATGTTGACCTTGGACTTAGTTCAAATGGTTGTAGAATGTAATGCCGACCTTGATGTACAATCCAAGGTTGATGATATGTATAAATGTATGTAATGAATTCGTGTTTGAGGGGTGATTGTGTGAAGATGAAAAAGATAAGGTGCAAGGTGTAAACGTAGAGCAGAGCTGAGGAGTTATATTGTACTTCAATGGAACTGAACTTAGGCATGGAGTAGATGCTAATATATTAGTTCAACCCTAGCAGTGAGCTAACCCTGGTAGTGAGCTAACCCTCAGCAGTGAGCCACCCTTTGGTAGTGAGCCATTCTTTTGGGCAGTGATCCCTGGGTAGTGAGCCTTGGGCATTGACCCTTTTGGCAGTGAGCCACCTTTGATATTCAGTATTGTTACTAAATTATATTGTGAGATAACACTCACCATGGTTTTTCCCTACTTAGGGTTTTCCATGTAAAAAATCTGGTGTTCATGTGTGTATGGTGTTGATGTGTTCATTTTTTGATTCTACTATTCATGTTTAATGTTCATAACAGAATAAGGAGATATGTTAAGTGATTGTGATAGTGATTTCGGTTTAAAAAAGTTAAAGTTTTGATACAACCAATTCACCACCCCTCTTAGTTGTCTTGTGCCTTTCAACAGGTCCTACGCACATGAAATGTCATGTTCTTAGCTAGGCAGATCACAATTTGAATGTTACAATAAACTATCATTGCACCCTGTTTTATTCTAGTATCTGAACACAGTCTCTTAATCCAAATGGACTCTTTACAAGCATGAGTAACTACCATATACTCAACTTCAGTAGTCGACAAAGTAACCATAGCCTGTCGCTTACTCATCCAACTAATTGCACAACCAAATAAAGTAAACACATAAGTAGTGGATCTTTTTCTATTAACATCACTTGCCCAGTATGAATCCACATAACCATGAATATCAAAGGAATGTTTGTCTCCTATCAAATTACCATGATAAAACCAGGAATACTCTGAGGTACCCCATAAATATTTGAAGACTCTTTTAACTGCATCATAATGAGCTCTACCAGGATTAGACATATATTTGGAAAGAACTCCCACTGCTTGGGTAATGTCTAGTCTAGTATAGACCATAGCATACATCAAACTTCCGCTTGCACTCTAGTAAGGCACTCTTCTCATGTCTTCCATCTTTGATGGGGATGTTAGACATTGTGAAGTAGATAAATTCATTCCAATTATAAAAGGAACACATAATGGTCTATAATCCTACATGTTAAACCTCTATAAACTTAATTTACATACTTATTCTAGCCAAGCCATAGTTTATGAAAATAAAGCATATTTGTGAAAAGGGGGATTACAAAGGCACTTGTTTATGAAAATAGGACCTCAAGGTTGATAATTGGGCTTGCATGTGATGTGTTCTAATGGATTTGATGGGGATTGATGATGGATTAGGTCTAGGACCCTTCGATAATGGTTTGATGATGATTTCGAGGAACTATGATTATTGTTTGGATGAAATTTGGATGGGATTTAAATGGGTTAAGTCTTTAACCAATTTTTTATTTCAAAGGATGATTTTTGATTAAGGATTGGGATTGGGATGTTGATTGAAATGGATGGAGGAATGATAGATAATTGATTTGAGATTTGGATTAGATTGGGATTTGGTTGAAATGATTAGATGGATAAGGGGAAATTGGATTAAGATGATGATGTCTTTAAGGATGATTGGATTAGGGATAAATAGATGAATGAATTAGGTGGTAGATGGGATGATTAAGGATGATAGTTTGACTTGATTAGGAAGAAGTGGATGGTGGGATTTTGATAATTGGATGTGATTAGGATAGAGATGAAATTGGATTAGGGAAAGTGGATTATGACATGGATTAAAGATGATGATGGATTGGATTAAGCTCAATGATGGGATTATGAGTAGGATAATGATTAAGAAATGGATTAGGTGGGTGGAATGGATTAAATAGATTAGGACCTTGATTGGATTAGGTTAATTGATTTGGATTAGGGTCCTAAATGATGGATTAGGATTAGATTTGGATGATGTGAATAGGATAATTAGGATAATTAGGATGATTAGGAGGAAGTTGGATTTGGATTTGATTAGGATGAGGTGGATAATTAGAAGGTGATTAGGGATAGCTTGACCTTTTTCAATTGCAAACAATAAATTCATACACAACATGCACAAGTTTGTAAAATGATTTGATTTTGGATTTAGGGAGTGCACGAGTTTCAACAATGAAAACACACCAAGCACACAAACACTCCAGATTATTCAAGTGGGAGTGTGAATCCTTGTGGGCCCATAGTATACTATTTATCAAGTGATGGATAGCTAGGGAATGCAAGGTCATGTACCATATATGTACCCCTTATCTTGGAGGCCAAAGCCTTGCCCAAGGTGAGTTCTATCTCTCTGCTATGAACGTACAGTGTGAGTAGCTTCTTGAGCTTAACCAGCTTACAATGCACAAGGAAGGATGGCTCAAAGGTCTTATGCTAGCATGAACAAGGATTCTAAGGATGTCCCTGATATACACAAGGTATGTGAGGTTAGAGTTCGTGTGATGAGGGGTATGTCTAAGGCATGGTATGAGAGGGTAATCCACTCTCCTTCACTTTGCAAGGTATAAATTCCTTTCAAGATTTTCCAAAAATGACAAATGTCCCTCAATGGGAGAGTCTTTCAATTCTCTTCCAAATGTGTATACCCCACTAGAACACATCGGTTTAGATCATCCCCTTGGTGATTAAATTCAAGGTAGGCCCGCTAGAGGAATGAAGCCTATGTGCTTTTGATCCTTAAGATCTCCTTTCGACATGAAGGGAGAGCATACACACACTAGGTTCTTAGGATTAACAATGATAAAAAGATTAGATCAAGTCAATTTTTTTGATCTCCAAGATCGCCAAATGGTGCGAGGAGTTAGCATACACTTTGGCTTGATCTGAAACAAAGCATACAAATTTCATTAACCCATTAGAAATGAAATGTGCCTAATATTAGGTACAAAATGATAAGTCTTTGACAAGTGTGCTATAAAACACAAGTTAGTAGTTGATTTTATTGTCTTGGACCAATGATAGTTAGACAAAATGGTGTTAGAAAATTAGGCACTTGCATATATTGATCAGATTCATAGGTTAGAACATTTTAATCCCAAGATAAATGGATAAATTTTTCACCAATTACTAAGGCACTCAAACACATACAAAGGTGCTTAGATGTGAAAATAGGCCTAAAACATGATATTTTTGATGAAAAATGGTATTTTTTGGAAATTTTGATAGAGTCTTCCTTTGTAAAATTCACCCCTTGTCAAAAAACTAAATGTTGGAATTTCCAAATTTGATGAAAATGTGATTTAAAAGCCCCAGATACAAAGGTGCTTAGTTATTGCAAAAATGCCCATCCATGTTTTGGGCTAGAAAACTATGATTTTGGGCTGCAAAAAAGATGGTTAGGGGTCAAAATAAAGGGTTAGGATGACATATAACATGTTAGAATGTAAAAACCCTATAAAACAACTAGATCAGACCCCAAAAAGTGAATTTTAAGCCAAAAAAATGAAGGATTGAAGATTTTTGGTGTCGACCCACAAGCTTCACACAGAGGTGCTCAAACAACCTATAGAGGCACTTCATTTTTCCACATAGGTGCTCAAATAGGTCCTACATCCTAGAAACAAACCTTAAACACCAAAAAAAATGATTAGATATGGACCAAAAGGTCCCACCGGGAATGCCAAAATGTGTACATATATAAAATGAACTATAAGAAACAAGATAATCCAATATTAACCTATTTCATTCATTAACTAATGCAACCTCATGATAGAGCTAAAGGAATTCATATAAGAAAGGAAGATAAACTATGTAACTACCATGCAAACCTTGATATTTGGGTGTGCTCTTGATGTCTTAATATGTTGATTGCTCCTTAAATTGATAACATAGCCTTGCATAACATGGAGATTTAAAATGGCTTGGTTTGATGGATACTTATAGATTTTTGGGATGAGGATTGGATGGATATGATTGATTTGGAAGATCAATGGTTGAGGATTGTTGAGAGGATTGAATTGATAGGCCACTAAGTGGCACAATTGGATTGGAGGATAAGGATGGTGCTTGGATCAAGGATAGATCAAGGGTAGAGGATGGTCTTGGAAGAAGTGGATGGTGATGATTGAAAAGGGACAAAAGGACTCCTTTTAGAGGGATGTGCAAAGTACTTACCCATCCCTTTGTAAGAGACCCGTGTGGTCTTGTACAAAAGCCCATGCCTTTGTAGATATTGGAATATATGAGGGGTTTGAATGGATTAATGAAGGATTTGGATTGTGCAAGCATGTGATTAAGTTGATTAGTCAACTTAATTAAAAGTACACAAAAGAGGGAATTCAATAAATAGAAATATTTATTTAATTTTTGGATGAGAAAAGTGATATTAGTTAAATAAATATTTATCTTTAATGTTGGACTATGGAAGATGGAAAAGGATCGATTAATTGAATAAATGATTAAATTTATTCAATTAATGCTAGGATATGGTATGGATGAATAGTGCATGAATAGTGATTTAATCACTGTTGGAAGGGGGATCTATCTAAATGGGTGTTTATCTATTTAATTATGGAAGAAATTGGTTTAGCAATGAGTGGATGATTTTAGGTGTCTACAATATCATAACCTCCTTTCAAGAAGATGTGTAAGGTGTATATCTAGCTTGAGATGCATAAACTTATATACCCTATGACGATTTAAAATTAGAGCTTACTTCATATGCACTTGCAAGAATAATAACAATGCAAATACATAGAATGATTTTAATACCTTAGAATCTCTTATGGTATGCTCTTGTCGAGTATTATGGGCTTGCAAATTGGTAGAATAAATAATGATAAGTCTAATATGAATGATTTTATGTTTTGTTCTTATGCATGTTGGCGTCATGGAAGGATGGTGTTTTCTAATTAGTGCCTTAATCTTGTTAGGATCACGAAGTTTAGTTTCAAACCCAATATCTAATAAATTCATATGAAAACTCCAAAAGTTGCAACACCATGAAAATGAGGACAATAAGGACCTTGTTTTGCATTCACAAACATAAGTTGGGTTCTACATATACCAAACACATCATCATGGTATTACATCATTAAAAATGGAACATACTTCAAAAATATATGAGCAAACAAACAAAATTTTGTATTATGATGAAAAGATACCTTGTGAAAGGTTCACAAAGACTTTACAATCTCTATGTTGATCAACTAATCAAGCATAACAAGGAAGTTAGCAAGTGTAACTTTAAAGGAATACTTATCATCTATGAAAATGCAATTGAAATTCATGGAGACATTCACAACAATGAAAAATATATATTTAAAGATTTGCCTTCAATAGATTACAAGAATATACTCTCAAATGGAGTTGAAGCTCAAATTTGTAGTTTTACAAATAACTTATATTTGATATAGAATGAAGGACAAATCCTTTTTTAAATTATTCAATGTCTCTTTTATTGTAATCGACCAACAACCAACCCTTAACCTCCTTTCCATTTGTATATGTAGATCAAGGAAAATCGGGAAACAAGCATGAATCATAAAATAGCAACCACAAACTATCAAATTCAAGATAAGAAGCCCTAATCCAACAATGGAGCACAAAATAAACATAGAAAACAAATGATAACAATAACTATATCTAAATCTCTATGCTAAGCTTGGCTCTCCTCGATTGCTCTTCTCCATTTTGCTTAAACAACAAAATATCGAAGATTGTGGTTGTTGGATGAATGTTGATTGCTCACTTCAGCAACATAACAATAGATAGAAGATGAATGATGAGAGGATCTAGAATGAATTGGATAGCATGATGATACTTGAAATTGTCCCTCCCAAATGGCTTAGGTGAGGCTTGATTTATAGGAGAGGAGTGATAAGGATTGATGGCTAGGATTGAAAGGTCAATTGTGTGATGTGGATGGATAAGATTAAAAGATGCAAGGAGTTGTAGTCATGTGACAAGTGTGTGGATAAGAATAGAGTTGACCTAATTTAAATAAATATTTTATTTAAATTAGTTGGTAGTGTGAAAAGCATTAAATTAAAGTTGTAGTATGGTTGTAGTATGACATAATTCAAATAAAAAAATAAATTTAAATTATGAGAAAGGGACAAGTGTTAGAAAGAGAATAAAGATGAGGGCTAATTTAAATAAATATTTTATTTATTTAAATTAGAGGAAAGGTGGGAAATTAATTAAATAAATATGATTTATTTAATTAATTGGAAAATGGGATAAATTGGATTAAAATGGGATTAGGATGGGAATTAGTTAAATAAATAAGATTTATTTAACTAATTAGGTGATGGAGGGATTATGTAAGGTCCACCTAGGACAAAATGTCACAAGATGTCTCAAGTAATGTATTGACAAGGTGATATTGTAAGACATGGACAATTTTAGGTGTCTACATTTTGCCCCTCTTTGAGATAATGTTGTGATTAAGAGAAGTAACATCATTTCAAAGAAAATAAGGTGTGGATAGATGAAAATGATGTGAGGAAGATATGATAATGATGTAAGGATATGATGATTCCCCCTTGAGAGGATAGACATGTTGGAAGAACATAGGTAGGCTCTCGAAATAAAAGGGATTGGTCAAGGAAGAAGGATAAGGGAATGGATAGAAGAGATGAATGATATATTATGCTGCAATGAAGGTGAGCAATCATGAAGTTTGATATAGCACTAGATGTTATGCACCAAGGTATAAGGACCAGGGTGTCAATGTGTCTTGTGCACCCAACGTAATACAACCTTGTCTAGATGTATGAGGAAGAAAACTTAGAGCATTTAAAGTCCTAATGCACAAAATGTATGATATGACCTTAGATGCAAAGGATAATGCAAAAATTTATTCCAACATACACAAGATATGAATATTAGCTGGAAAGATACAAATTCAAGATAAAAAGATAACACACACAAGCAAGCAAGAAAACATGAATAAATGATACAAAAACAAACAAGGTATTGCCCCTGTCAAGCTGTAAATTAGTGTTAATTGATTGATTGATTGATGATGATAGTGTTTGGTTTCAAGAATGAGACACCTCGTATAAGATGCCTGGTCTAGTTTCAAGAGTGTGACAACATGTATAAGACAATTGATATGATTGATTGATTGGGTTTACAAACCTGCCAACTAGAATTCCCATGAGGGAGGGCCCCTGGGGGGTGGGAGGATTCAAGTTGCCCTCAGGCCATTATCGAAGACATTGATAATGAATGAAGCAACCACCCGGGTAATGAACAAACTGCTTCCCCAAATG
Source organism: Cunninghamia lanceolata (assembly GCA_027924645.1). Classification (NCBI taxonomy): domain Eukaryota; kingdom Viridiplantae; phylum Streptophyta; class Pinopsida; order Cupressales; family Cupressaceae; genus Cunninghamia; species Cunninghamia lanceolata. The sequence goes on along the minus strand of BSBN01001265.1, from coordinate 1,292,989 downwards.
CTGTGAGGGAGGTTGAGTCATATCTAATAGCCCCCCACCCCTCAAGCCCCCCCAATAGTAGTTGCTTAGGACCCAACCTCAGGGACAACCCCTGCTCGAGATAATCCTAAGGAATCTCCTGACTCTTTGACACATCTCAGAGAAGGAATCTTAGTGCTAACCACCAAGCCCCTACTCACCACGCCACCCACTCGACTGGCCTTACCTTTATTCAGTACTTCGGGCTCAATACCGCCATAAGGAGTCAAGTGGAAATAGGTAGGCGCTAACTGTTCAATAACTCAGAACTACTCCCAATAACTGTTCAATAACTCGGAAGCCCCCTATAATTAGTTCCACACCCCCTGGGCTTAATAGTTGGGGCCCCACCCACTAACTATAATAGTTGGGTAGGGTGGGATTATAACTAACCAGATAGGGGTACACCAAATAGAATATACGTCACATGAGTGGGGGGTATAATATTGTGGGGTAGCGCCTGGAGGGGTGGGGTTGTATAATCCCATCAACATAAATGGTACCCCCCTACCATTCTAAGGCACAATATTAGTGTTGGGTGACCCCCAACTATAACTACGATTATTCTAGTTGGGTAGGGTGGGATCATAACTAATATTATATGGGTGGGCCTCAGCGATGGGTTGCCCGGCTGCTAGTATAGTTGGGCTGATTTCACTAATCACAGCGATCACCGCCCCCACCTGCCCAAGTAGGACCCCTAAATAAGGAAAGGCCTACTCTCTCAAAGCGCCTCCACCTACTCATCCCAACCAATTAGTTGGGTACGGTTCGGTTGCTATGTCCAATAGTGATTCACTGCCGAGAAAGGATCGTGCTGGGGAGAAGAGAAACTACGGATAGATAGGAGAGGGGCCCACCCACCCCAGACATTTCCTAGGGTGAAGGATTGGTTTTCATTGATTGATTGCCAAGACTGCCTATTGAATGCTCACCAAGTATTTTGTATACTGCCTGTTTCTCGTACTCTTACCCACACAGCTATCCAGAATGCCCTCTATCTCCTCCTTCTCTGAAGTAGATGCTGGAATGTCCCACTATGTTCCTTTATCAAGTCCATCATCATGATACTTTGTCAAATCTGAAATGTTGAACACTAGTGAAATATTGATGTCATCAGGCAACTCTACCTCAAATGCATTTCCTGAATCATGCTTCTTCAGGATTCTACACGGTCCAAATTTCTTCATTTTGAACTTATTGTATGTTCCAATTGGGAGCCTTTATTTTCTCAAGTGAACCATGACTTCATCTCCTACTTGGAACTCCTTATATCTCCTCTTCTGATCTGCCTTAGCCTTGTACTGAATATTAATCTTATTAATGTGTTTTCTCACTTCATCATGCAAATTCTTCAGGTATTCTGCAAAGTCTTCGGCCTCGGCACTTGTCTTTTCTCCTTTGTCTAGCTTCCTTAACTCTGAAGCATTTCTTGGACTATTGCCATATACAATCTGGAATGGTGATTTACCAGTACTCCTATTGACAGAATTGTTGTAAGTGAATTCTGCCTGTGGCAAAATCAAAACCCATCCCTTGGGCTTATCTCCACTAAGCATCATAGCACGTTACCCAAACTCCTATTCACCACTTTTGTCTGTCCATCAGTCTGTGGATGGTGTGCAGAACTGAACTTCAAATTTGTGTTCAACTTCTTCCACAATGTCCTCCAGAAATAACTAACAAACTTGGTATCTCGATCTGGAACTATGCTCTTAGGTAGACCATGTAGTCTCACCACTTCCCTAAAAAATAACTCTATAATATGAATAGCATCATTAGTCTTCTTACAAGGAATAAAATGGGCCATCTTTGAGAATCTCTCCACCACCACAAAAATGGAATCATGTCCTCTCTATGTCCTTGATAAACCAAGAACAAAATCCATACTAATATCATCCCATGGCTTCTCTGGTACAGGTAATGGATGATATAGCCCTATATTCTAACTTGTTCCTTTTGCCATCTGACACACTATGTAACTCTGCACAAATTTTCTCACATCTTGCTGCAATCGTGGCCAGTAATAATGTTCACCAACACAAGCAATGGTCTTATTCAACCAAAGTGTCTAGCTAATCCTCCACTATGCTTCTCCTTAATCAGGTTCTCTCTCATGGAACTCCTCAGAATACACAACTGGCTTCTTCTAAACAACATGCCATCTTGGATTATGAAATCCAACCATTTTGTCCTATCCAAAGTAACAGGTTCCAAGCAAGCTTTACAGGCCTCTGCAAAATCTAGATCTTCAGGATACAAACTTTTGAGCTCATCAAAACCAAAAACCTCTATTGTCATTTATGTCAACAAATTTTGCCTTCTGCTCAAGGCATCTACAACTCTGTTGGACTTCCCACTCCTGTGCTTCAAAAAAAAAAGTATAACTTTGCAAAAACTCAACCCATTTTAGGTGCCTTTGATTTAACTTTCCTTGACTATTAAGCTACTGCAAATCCTAATGATCAGTATATAAAACAAACTCTTTTGGCAACAAATAATGTCTCCATTTCTTCAAAGCCTGAACTATTGCATAAAACTCCTGATCATAAACAAAATACTTTTTCTTGGCATCATTAAGCTTCTCACTAAAATAGGCAATAGGCTTACCTTCTTGACTCAAAACAACTCCTATACCACTACCACTAGCATCACAATCTACCTAAAATACCTTATTGAAATTGGGAAGTGCCAAAACAGGTTGTTCTATGACTTTCTGCTTCAATGTATCAAAGCTCTTGTCTGCTCCTTTAGTCCATCTAAACTCTTTTCTATCCCCTCTCATTGTCTCAGTTAGGGGGGCACAAATGCTACTGAAATTCTTGATAAACTTTCTGTAAAAACTTGCCAAACCATGGAAAGATCTTACCTCAAAAGCACTCCTTGGCATAGGCCATTCAATTATAGCACTCACCTTCTCTGGGTCCATCTTAAGACCTTCGTCTAAGACAAAAAATCCTAGGTATACCAACTCCTTCTTTGCAAAACTACATTTCTTGAGATTGATCAACAACTTCTCCTCCCTCAGCTTCTCTAAAACTCTTCTGATATGCATCAAATGCTCATCCCAAGTCTTACTAAAAATCAAAATGTCATCTAAATAAACAATAACAAAACTTCCGAAAAATTCTTTCAGTACCTCATTCATGAGCCGCATGAATGTGCTCGGTGCATTGGTTAGCCCAAATGGCATGACTAACAAATCATACAAACCTTCCTTTGTTTTGAAGGCTTCTTCCACTCGTCTCCTTCTCTGATTCAAATCTGGTGATACCCACTCTTTAGATCAATCTTCGTGAAGTACTTGGCTCCACTCAAACAATCCATTATGTCATCCATTCTGGGCAATGGAAATCTGTACTTGATTGTGATCTTATTGATGGCTCGGGAATCTGTACACATCCTTCACTCTCCATCTTTCTTTGGTGCTAGTACTGCAAGTACCACACATGGACTTAGGCTTTCTCTTATCAATCCCTTCCTCAACAACTCCTAAACTTGTCTATTCAACTCTTCACTCTCTGCTGGAGTCATTCTGTGGGCTGCCTTGTTTTGTAAACTAGCTCCTGGTATCAATTCCATTTGATGACTTATCTTCCTTATTGGTGGTAAACCTTCTAGTACATTATCAGATATAATGTCCTAAAATTCTTCCAACATATCTGAGACTTCTACTGGTACATCTTCACATTTCTCTTGACTAATCTTAGGAATCAATGCAAAGCAATAACGCTCATGCTTCATACCCTCCAAAAATTTCCTACCATCTACCAAGCAAATTGTGGCAGTACTACATACCTTTTCTTCCACCTCCTTCAAGGGCTTCAACTTATGACGAACTCTATCCTTTGTTAGGGAATATGTGTTTGCACGGCCATCATGGACAACGCTCCTATCATACTGCCATGACCTCCCCAATAACATATGACATGCATCCATCGATATGATGTCACACAACACCTCATCATGGTAGTCACCAATCTTGAACTTCACTAAACACTGCTCATTGACCAAAGCTCTGTGGTCCTTCTGCAACCATGTAATCCGGTATGGATGTGGATGCTTTCTTCTTGTCAACTTCAACTTGTCAACCATCTCCTTTGAAACAAGATTATCAGTTCTTCCACTATCAATAAAATATCACAACACTTATCTTCACATTTGCACCTTGTGCAGAATAAACTCTTCCTTTGATTGGGTTCTTTCTCCTCATTCAACAAAGTTCTTCTGACAACTAGGGTTTCTCCCCTTTCAGCATCTTCAGAGTGCTTAGATTGCACATCTTTATCTACATGTGCAACTCATGCAGTACCTTCGGGTATTCTATTTGTCCTTCCTTGATGTTGCGGACACTCGTATGCTCGATGTCCTTCTTCTCCACATTGGAAATAGGTTACTCTGAAACCTCCTCTTCCAAGTCCTTGCCTAGGTCTGCCTCTTCCTCTTCCTCTTTGCTCACCATTGTTCTGGTCACGAGGGCAGTAGGTATTATCTCCTCTTTGATTTTGACTAGTGGCGGCTTCTTCACTTTTCTTTGAATCTTCATTTCGGCCCCCATAGGGTCTTCCACCAGTCCTTTCACCTTGACCTCTTCCCCTTTGCTTGATGACAAATCTTTTATTCAGCTTCTCTTCCACCTTCAGGGAAAACTGGTATGCATCTTCTATGGTGGTCTTTCTGACCGGGCTCATCTCCTCTTGAATACTTGGCCTCAACCCATTAATGTAACAGGCTACCTTCTCCTTGTTGGCCTCTACATGATCGGTTCTAATAGTATTCTTATAAACCTCTTTTGTATACTCCTTAACAGACTTGTTTCCTTGCTTCAATCCTTGTAGCTTCTTCAACAACTCCATCTCATAATCTACAAGAATGAATTGCTTCTTCAATTTCTCCATCATTCGATCCCATCTGGTGATCTTTCCTTTTCCTCTTCTATTTCTCTCTAACTGGACCTCCTTCCACAAAATACTGGCATGGCCCTTCAATTTTGTTTTTGCAAACTTGACCCGATTTGGGTCTTCCACATCTTCATACTCAAAATATTCCTCCATGTCATTGATCCAATCAATAAGCTGTTATGGATTGAAATCTCCAGAATATGTAGAAACTTCGATCCTGGGCCTCTTTCGAATCTTAGAAATGGCCCTCAACAACCTAACTTCTGCAGGATCTCCTGCAACTTGTTCTTCCTCAGATAGCTCCTCTTCTGCTTCATCCTCACTTTCTTCTCTTGTTCTTGGCTTAAACCCTCCTCGTAGCTCCTCTTGCAATGCATCAATTTGTCTTTGCAGGGCTTTAAAACCCTCTTCTGTCACAGCATTCCTCCCAATATGATTTCTTCATGGAGGTATCTTGATCTCCGCAACAAACCCACAACCTCAGGTCCTAGTACAAATTGTCTCATGGTCGGCTATCTATCTACACACTCAGGAACCCTTGCTCTAATACCACTTGATGAAGGGGGTAACTCATAAAACACATAATAAAAGAAATTACACACAGGAAATAGAATGATATTTTATTAATATGGGCAAAACTTTACATTACAGAAGCTCAAATACAATCAGAGGATGAATCCTCTACAAGCTGCAACACATTACAGCTCCCTCTCTCAAGACTCTAGAATCTTCAGCTTTCCGTAACCCCAAATCAACTAGGGTTTCTATTTTCCCACCTTTTCCTGACCCTACACCTTCCCCCTTAGCACTACTACCCCAAAGTTTCCCAAAAAAGGTCATATATAGCCCTTTTTGGTGGCCACCAGCCTAATTTCAAAATTTGCATCTCCCTCAAAAAATAGGTCAACTTCGTAGGGCCATAACTTTCGATCCGACCGTTGGATTTTCAATTATAATAACTTTTTGGAAAGCTCTCAAAAAGACGATGGTGCACAAGCAATACCAAAAGGGAGACTGGTTTGGTTTCCTACCAAATTTTGGGCCCATTCGGAGCCTCTAAGTGCCTCAAATTTGACTTTGAATATTTCAATAGGATTTTTGGAATTTGAAATTTTAATATCTCACAAATGACAAATGATATTGAAGTGATTTCTTCACCATTAGCTTCAATTCACCATTCTAGAGGTCTGTGTAAGATTTTGTATCCAACCATGCACAAATGCAAACTTACTAAAAATAGTAACCCTGCCAAATTTAGCCCTTATTGAAAGAAACAACATTTTTTTTGGTTGATACAAGATTTCTCTTATGCCCTGGATGCCCCTGCATCAATTATATAGTCCATAAAAATAAGACGTGACATTCAACTTTTGATGACTGGACTGTTGGAACATGTCCTGAGCATTCAACTAGATTTGCAGGGACAATAAGATGTAGACCTAATTTCATGTGTCTTCAAGCTCCTAAGGCTCATCTCCATCATCTTGGACATCATACTAACTTCCTCTTATAGGTGCAACATCAATTTGGTTGATAAAATGGTGATTCTGCATATTCAGGTCAGTAGTGTACTTCTGTGTGTTCATCTTTCCAAGATAGCTCCAACAAGCTCCTTTGTGCTCTCAGACCCACAATTCACAATGACAAGCATCAATTTCATCATAACAAGTCATTTTCCATCAATATAGATCAAAATATATCCATTTGCAGCCACGAATCACTCAGGAACAGCTCATTGTCAATGTTGCTTTCTTATGAACAATCTCATAAATCCAGTGGTTTTCACATAATTTTCTATATTTTTCATCATTTCCAAGTACCTTTTTGGCCTATATAATGATTTGGGATGCTTTTGTAGCCATTTGGAGACATTTATTTTATGTTTTTAGCCCCTTTTTGTAAAAGCGGGATTTTTGGAGGTCACTGGATATTTAGGTGCAGTGAGATTAATTAATGCAAAACATGCTCAAAATCCACAAAAACCTAATAAAGATGTTCATCATGATGTAGTAAATGGATGTGCAATTCAAATTCACCAATAAAATCCAAGTTCCACCTTTGAAAAATGAGTTTTTAGCCCAAAATGTCAAAAAGCAGGGTTTTTAGCCCTCACTAGATATATCACGTGATGGTCATTTTTAGCGCTAAATGTTCTTCATACCTCCGGCGGGGATTTTATGGGTCACTGGATGTGGCGGAGATTTCCTTTTTCACTGCACATGTGCAGTGAGGACTAGTTTTAGCACCAACTCTTATTAACTCTTCCGGCGGGGATTTTGGCTACAACTTGATCTGCAGAGTTTTTGGTCACCACCGGATATGTCCTGTAGGTGTAGCTTTCCTGCTTATCCAGTCAAGTGCAATTTTAGCACAGTTTTAGTGAATGCCTTGGTGGAACTTTCATCCTACACCGGATCAACGGAGTATATGACATCGACCGGATATGTCCGGTGAGGGGTGGATTTAGCGCAAGTTTGCTGTAAGGGAATTTTAGCGCAGACTTGTAAATGCCTTAGGTTTAGTTCGGCAGATAATCTCAACCCGACAGGATCGACGGAGGTTTTTGAGTGCTCAGGATATATCCTATGGTTAAGTTTTTTAGTGTCGATCTAGTGAGGTAGGTTTTTAGCACTGAGGTATATGAAAGGTCTTAGCGTTGATATCCAGTGACACGGGATATTAGCGCAAAGTGCAGTAAGGGGTGTTTTTTTTGCCAGATTTTGAAATTTCCTAGGGTAAAGTATATTTAAAAATATATTTAAGTATAAGTCAGATATTTCTTATACTTTAAATATATTTAAGTATAAGTCAGATATTTCTTATACTTTAAATATTTTTAAATATATTGTCAGGATGTTTAAGATAGGTCCTAGATCCATAGGATTTAACATGCAAATTCTAGATTTTTGAGGATCCACCATATTTCAGACTTAGCCATTTTTTCAGGGTTTCAGGACATCAGACTTAGCCAAATTAGGGTGCCAAGAACATGCATCAGGGTGAAGGCATATGAACCCCTTAGTGAAATTATGTGGAATTTGTCATGATTTTGCAACTCTAAGGCATGGAAACTAGGAATTCCAATATGACACATCCTGTAGTAGCAGATTCAAGGGCCATATCTAGTGACACGGTATTTTAGCACAAAATGTAGTAACACCCAATTTCAGTGCAAAAGGCAACAAATGTCCATTTTTTAAGCAAAAACCCAATCAAGACTCCTCCAAAACAATCATAAAAGGCATCAAATGACTCCAAACATACCAAATGCTTGAATTTGGAATAAATCCTGCATTCTAAGCACAATTTCACTCTCATCATCATAAGAAGAAAAGGTTGAGACTCTAAGCCAATGCAAAAAAGGGGGGTCTCCATTTGGCAAAAATGGGGCGTGTGTGCAAGGCACAACAAATGGTGACCCTACTGGAGAAATGCTCTAGAGCATTTCAAGGATAAACGACAGTTTTGAACCCAGAATCTCTATGTTTCCCACCTATTAAATTAGACAACATGATACAAGATCAAAGGAGTAGAGACCACTAACCTAGAACAACTATCCATACCCTGAAAGTCTAAGTGTGTGTAGTTGCATTCTTTCCCATCCTTCTGCAACCAAGATCATCAAGGTTTACTTGCATTAAGCTATGTAAAGATACACACCTTTTGAACTATCTTAGACATTGCCTCGTTGCTAGCAGGCATCTATAGCCCTGACGAGGTTGTCTCTATGATTCCCTCAAGCATTGCTCTACTACCCGTTAGGTGTCCATAGCCCCTGATAGAGTTACTTGAATCCTCCAGCTGATTGAACATTTTATACCAAATTTAGGAAGTATTAATTTTAACAAAGTATTCATTTGACAATGCATTTGAGCTTAGCTCTTTGTTAACCTTATTTCCCTCTACCTAGAGCCAAACAGTTAACATGGTATTTTTCTTGGAAATCCCTTTGAAAAGGTCCGTCTAAAGCAAAGTGCCACAATTCCTAGAAGCCTTGCCTAAAAAAACCTTTCCATTGTAAAGAGCTTGAAAAAATAGGCAGGTTTGCTTTTTACAGCACCCTGAAATTCGTCCAAATGAGGAAGTTATGCATGGTCAAAGTTGCAGTCAACAGACAGTTCAAATGTGCATTTTGGCGGGCTCACAAACTTCCATCGGCCTTTTGAAAATAATCACCGTAGATCGCGACACGTGTCAATGGCGGAGCATAGTTTCTAAAAAGTTTCAATGTTGCCGCGGAGGGCACCACGTGTCGGCTTCCACCACAGTTTCTTTGCAATTTCTTTAAGTTTCTAACTCGCAGTTTCTTTAAGTTTCTGAGAGTGGCGCGGATGGCACCACGTGGAGCCACCCGAGGGACACATAAAAGGTAACTCAAGAGCCCCGCGGATGGTGACAAGTGCCAGCATTCACTTTTGTTTCTACAAAGTTTCTTGGCCTCCACCCATGTTTCGTGAGCCCCTTTTCATAAAGTTTCTCAGTCCGCGGAACATGCCAAGTGTCAGCAGCAGAGAGCCCCTGAAAAGTTTCTCAGAGTCCTACGGAAAGCGACACGCATCGCTTTCCGCTGAGGCCCCTTTAATGTTTCTAAGGTGGGGCGGAGCGCGCCACGTGTTTCTGTGATTGCTGCGGGTTGCGACAGGTGGCAACGTCTGCCAAAGTTTCCGATGGTCTCTATTGTTTCTCAAAGGTAGCGCGGACGGTGATAGGTGGCAACCTCCGCTTATGTTTCAAAAGGGTTTCTAAGTCACGGCGGAACGCTCCACGTGTCCCTTGTGGTTTCCTATTGTTTCTAAAATGAAGCGGAGGACACCACGTGTCGATTTCCGTATGAGTCTTAAGTGGGTCGTTGAAAAGTTTCTATCTTGTTTCTCAAAAGCCCTGCGTAAGGCACCAAGTGGTGGGTTCTGCTGAAGTTTCAAGAGGCCTCTTTATATGTTCTAAGTGTGCGCAGAGGGTCTCACATGTTTCTCAAAAGATAAGTGGACAGCGCCAAGTGTCGCTATCCATTGTAAGTTTCAAGACCTTGTAATGTTTCAAGAGTAACGCGGGGGACGCCACGTGTCGATTTCCGCGTGAGTCCCAGCTGAGTCTCAATGTTTCTCATGGCAACACAGAACTTGCCACGTGTCGCTCTCCGCTAAAGTTTCTAAAAGTTTCAACGTCGCAGCGGAGGATGCCACATGCCCCTTAAAGGTTTCCGCGGAAGCTGACAAGTGTTGGCCTCCGCAGTAGTTTCTATTTGTTTCAAAGTTTGGCACAGGCAAGATGGGTCCCAGTGACGAGCCTCCATTGCTACGGATAATGCCACGGGTTGCGACACATGTCATGAGTGGGGGGTAACTTCAAACTTTTGATATGGTTTTACAAGGCATCGCGGGACTCGACACGTATCGGCTTCTACACTTGTTTCCGACAGGGTCTTCTCAAGGAGTTTTGGTGCCCAGTTTCTTATATAGACACAACCCGGACCCGACGGCATTTTTCAACAATTTCATAATGATTCTTCAGGTCCGCAGCTTGCATTTAAGGTTGTATATGCCAAGACACAGTTAAAGATACAGAAGTGATATACACACAGATGCGGAAGCGACATACACAGGTGATTGACCAAACTTTGACCACCTGTATCTCCTCCATTTTAGCAAATTTTCACATGCTGTAAGAGGCAAAGTTGTGTATTTTTGTCCCCTCTTTCATTTGGCAGGCTTTTCGAGAGATTTTGTGACACTTTTCAATAGATGAAGATTTTTTTGGGGCATTCATTATAGTAGATATGGCAAGCAGCTGTCAGCATTCAATGCTAGGTTATCCTCCACCATTCTGAGGATCAGATCGATGACGCGGCTATTTGCATTGAAGACCCAGAATATCTCCCACCTGCTCCTATTCCTGATCTTTTGCGTCATTACTCTTGGTAGGTGGACGTCCCTTCAGGAAGATATTTTTTATTACAGCCCCCAGCGTGGATTTTTTGTAACCGACCTAGGTCAATTTTTGCATTGCTATATAAGCTAAGGCTTATGATGTAATAAGGGTTGGAAATTTTTTGGAAACATTTTGTTCTCCCTATCTCCAAACAAAACTTTTCATATTGTAACTTTACCTTTCTTTAGATATATGAAAGCTATCATACCTTTTGCTGATTTTTCTATCTCTGTGTGAATCTGCATATGGTTGTCTGTGAATATTTCTTGTTCCTCTCAATCATTTTTGCTTCTTACCTCTGTTAGAATCATCTATTCTGTGTATATTTGCTTGTTGTATCTGATTATATTGTACATGCTTCAATCTTTGCAAAGGTTCTTTAGAACTGTCTAGTGCATCACCCTTTCATGCTTTTAAGTATTGTTGCTTTCATTTTAGCATGTTTCTTCCCCTTTTCACCCCAAAATATAGTAGTTTTAGGTGATAACTAGGCAAGGAAGTAGGCCTTCTTCGGAGGTTTGATCTCATTTAGCAAAGTCCCACACTTAGAGATCAATCCCATTGTGTCATTGGAATGCTTGGAATCCCATTCAAGCAGGGTGCAATTTCATGTGACAACAGTTTCTAGCACACTCGGTGGGACTATACAAACTCTTATTACTGGTTTTGATGTGCAACCGGTGAGTTTTTGACCTATAAGAGGTTAAAAATTGCATATCTGGTGACTCATACTAAGGAAGATCAGGCAAACCAGTTTTGCTGATATACTTTTATGAGAAGGATACAAACTAGGAGTTCAGGTTCCAACTCATTTGAATATCTATAGCTTTCTCCACCTAGGAGGCAAAGTAGAATTGTAGTAAGAACTCTCTATTCTAAGAGGACTTTGTCAACTTCTCCAAATTTCAGACCAATTGCCTCTGTAGTCCTTGTAGCAACTCAAGCAAACCCACTTCCAGTTACTCAGATGGCAAGAAATCAGCCATTTGTGGCTTTTGATGGGGGAAGCCCCTTGAACTTAACAGTACATGATGCCATACCTATGGTAGCCTTGAAGAGCTTGCCCTATTTCACAGGAGAGACCCAGACTACACCTGTTGAACACATAAGAGATGTGGCTTCTCTATGTGGAGTACATCATGTAACACAAGAAAACGTGGCCATCAGATTACTAGCTGCCTCATTCAAAGGAAAGGCATTGCAATGGTTCAAAAGTCTACCAGTATAGACTATACGGACCTAGGATGAGCTAGGAGACAAGCTGAATAAGTAGTTCTAGGATAAATCAGATAATCTGTCATTGGTGGAATAGAAGACCACCATAAAAAGAGCTCCTCGGGAACTAATGATGGACTTCAACTTCAGATTTTAGAAGACATGGGACCGAATCCTTGCCACTGTAAGACCCCTAGCCGAGTATGCATTCTTATATTTCTTGAAAGCTTTAAATAGTGATATTTCAGTAATGATACAATCACTAGGAGGTGTAAGACTACCTGATGCCTATGAAATTTCTATTGGAGCAGAGAACAGTCTAATTCAGGCTGGAAAAATAGCACCTAGGCCCTCTATGCCCATTTTTCCTGAGATCCAGGCTTCTATGCCTTTACCCACCTCATATTTTGTCCCTATACCTATTGTGGCAGCATTACCAAGTACCTCTACTTCTGAGCTTGCTGCCTCTAGTTCATCTCAAGAGCTAAAGGAGATAAAAAGTAGCCAACAAAAAAATAGAAAATCTTCTGCAGACTTTTGGGAATGATCTAGTAAACATTAAGAAGCAACAGTCTCAAGGTAGGCAGCCTTATCAACAACAATATCAGGGGCAGAACCAAGCATATCAGGGGTAGGGTCAACTTTACCAGGCCAATAGGCCATCTTATTAAAACAACTACCAAGGTGCCAAGCAAAATATGAACCAAAGGCCTTTTCAGCCTTACAATCCAGCACTTGTTAGTACAGTAAGGGACCTTGTCCCTATCTAGAATAACATTGCAGCTGATTATGATTGGTGTGTCCCATGCCATATGCCACACAATCAGGTAGCCTATTCAAGTGGAGTCCTAAATCAGGCTCTGATGGCACAAAATGTGGCAGCTACACAGCCATACACACAAAATGATGGAGCTACACAACAACAAGAGCAACCTCAGAATGATTCTGCTTTCATGAATTGGCAAGAAGGAGAATTATGTGGGGTAAACAGTGATAATAGTCCAGTTGCTACCAATACAAGGGCTAAGAAGAGGGGTTATGAGGTTGAGCCAGCAGCAAGCAAAGGTAGAGAACATACTGATGCTTCCACATCCTGCATTCCTCGCATCTTGCAAAGAGGTGCACCAGCAACAACAAGGGAGATACGTCATTTGCAGGCTGATACTGCTACTACAAAGTCAAGTCAGAAGGTGGGTGCCTCTCCACCTTTCAATATTATTGAAAACATGAAAAAGATGAGTGTAACCATGTCTATGTGGGATTCTTTAGAGATCCCTGGCCAAAAGAAGATGTTGCAGTCTGCCTTGTCTGATTTAAAGGTATCCAATGATACCACTATTGCCCCTGATAGGACTGTCCTTGCTAATTTATCCCAAGATGACATCAAGCAGCCTAACCAAGGTGCCAAGCTTCTCCCCTTTTATGTATCACTGATAATTGGAGACAAACTAGTGCACAATTGCATGGTAGATAGTGGAGCAAGCAGTTCTGTCATGCCTAAGCAGATTACAGATCAGTTAGGGCTTAAGTACCAACCACTTGAGAAAGGTGTACTCCAGTTGGATGGAACATCTGTTAATACTGTGGGTATCATAAGAGATCTAGGTCTCACCCTACATGCCTACCCCAATGTTTCTATTTCACAGGAGGTGTTCATAATAGATTTGCCTCCTCATTTTGCCATGTGCTTATCGAGGGAATTTACAGCCAAAATAGGAGGATATTTGTCTTCTGACTGGTCCCACATGTTTTTTAGGACCAGATACGGCACCAAAGTAACTTTGAAATCTGAGTTACTTTCAGACTATCACATAGAACCTTACACACCTAGTGTTGTTAATGCAAATTGCATTATCTCTGATGACCCTAAACTAGTTGCTGCTCAGGAACTACAAGATGAGAGCATACCGGAGGTACTCTTGAAGGAGTGGGCCTCTAAAAATGTTGTAGAAGATCCTCAGGGACATATCCAAGAAGCTGGCATGGGAGTGTACATGTTGCAAGAGCATGAAACAACAATTCCAAGTCTTCTGAAGAAAGCAGAGCAGCAGGTAGAGCATCATGATGAGGTATGGAAAATGTACTTTGATGGCTCTAGGGGCAGAAATGGATCTGGTGGTGGTGCAATGCTTGTGTCACCACAAGGTGAAAATTAATATGCTACTTTTTGTTTTGCCTTTTCTTGTACTAACAACACTACTGAGTATGAAGGGTTGATACAAGGTCTGCAGTGGGCAAGAAGGAGGAAGATTGGTTGTTTACAAGTGTTTGGAGATAGTGAGCTCATTGTGAATCAGGTAAGGGGATTACACCTTACAAAAAGTGATGCCCTGAAGTGCTACAAACACAGGGTATGGGATTTGATTGAAGAGTTTGATGCTTTCAATCTGATCTCCATTCCAAGAAGTCAGAACCATCATGCTGACAGATTAGCTTCAATTGGGGCTCATTTTGACATCCCCAGTGACATTCAAAGGGACAAAGTTCAACCTCATGTAAAAATAATTTCTAGACCTTCTATCCCTGATAATAATATTCACTGGCAAGTTTTTGATAGTGATGAACAGATCCTGAGATTCCTATTAGAAGAAGATGAGTTTTCCATGATGAATCAGGATAAACTCAAACAGCAATATGACAATGATCAAATCATTCAGCTGAGAACAAATAAGCTGCCCAAGGGATTGGTCACCTTGGAATCTATTTTTGGCATTGATGACCAAAAGAAGAAGACAAAAACTAGTATGTAAGTAAAGGAGGAGCATTATGAAGAGCTAGAAGTTTTCAAGGGTAGACTCCTTAAAATTGGTAAATCTACTCAGCTGAAGACAGAAGAGCTTTCATTGCTCTTTGTAAAGAATTTGAAGAGGTGTTTGCTTGGGACTATGTAGACTTAAAGGGATTTGATCCTCATATTGCCCAACACACCATAGAGTTAGAGCCGGGTATAAAACCTGTGAGGCAGAAATAAAGACCTCTAAATCCAAAGCTAGAACCCCTGATGATCAAAGAACTAACCAAGCTGATTGAGGGGAAGATCATCTTTCCAATCAAGCACACTTCTTGGGTTTCTAACCTTGTGCCTGTGAGGAAGAAAAATAGGGAGATCAAGTTGTGTGTTGACTTCAGAGACCTCAACAGAGCCTCCCTAAAGGACCACTACCCATTGCCTTTAATGGAGCAAATTCTGTAGGTGGTGGCTGGTTCAGAAAGGTTTTCTTTGCTTGATAGATTTTCTGGTTATAATCAGGTGCTAGTCAAGGAAGAGGACCAATTCAAGACCACTTTCACAACCAAGTGGGGTACTATGGCCTATAGGAGGATGCCTTTTGGTCTCTCAAATGCTGGTTCTACTTTTCAAAGAGCCATGGACATGGCCTTTAAGGGTCTGATGTATAAACTAGTGCTGGTATACCTGGATGATATAACAGTCTCCTCTAGAAATGCATCTGAGCATTTATCCCACCTAAGGTTAGTCTTTGAAAGATGCAGAGAGTTCAGGATATCCCTCAATCTGAAGAAATGCATTTTTGCTGTACATGAGGGAAAGTTGTTGGGGCATATTGTGTCAAAGGAGGGTATTACCATTGATAAAGAGAGGATACAGGCCATTTTGCAGTTGCCCTTACCCAGTCATAAGAAGGGACTGCAGCGCTTCATTGGCAGAATTAACTTTCTGAGAAGGTTCATACCTGATATTGCGAATCTCTTAAAACCCTTGACGTCTATGTTGAAAAAGAACATAACGTTCGGTTGGATGTCAAAGGCCAGACTTAGCTTCCAGTCCATAAAGGAGGCATTAGCAGCTGCGCCAACCTTGATTTATCCTGATTTCTCCAAAGACTTCATCTTGTATGCTTATGGCGGCTTGGATACTATTTCCACTATTCTGGTACAACAACGGATCGAGGGTTTCGAACAACCGATCACCTTCTTCAGCCAAGGGTTGAAGGAGTATGAGCAGAAGTATAGCTTCATTGAAAAGCATGTCCTGGTAGTACTCAGGAGCCTAAAAAAGTTTAGGCATCTTGTTTCAAATAACAAGATACACCTGATGGTGGCTCATCCTAGTGTGAAGGAGTTCCTGCTGAGTAAAGATGTTAATGAGAAAAGGGCTGGTTGGATCACCAAGGTCATGGAATATGATGTAGAGATCAAGATAACCAAACTGGTCAGAGGCAGAGGACTCGGTGAGTAGCTTGTCACTAGTTCTAAGGATGAAGTAGAAGAAGAAGAAGAGGTGCTCCTAATCATAGAAGAGGAGCATCAAGATGATACAGCAACAGTAGGTACTAGTTGGGTTAATGATATGACCCAATTTCTACAAACTGGTAGATGTCCTGCAGGCTTAGATAAAGCTAAAAGAAGATACTTCAGGCTACAATCCATTCCATATGTTTTAATTGAAAGCATCCTTTTCAAAAAAGACTTTAATGGTGTATTGCTTAGATGCATTGATACTGATCAAACTGACAGGGTGCTACATGAATTCCATGATGGAATAGCAGGAGGACATTTTGCCCCAAGAACTACTGCTTGGAAAGTAATGAGAGCTGGCTATTATTGGCTTAGCTTATTTAAGGATGCCCATGCATGGGCTAGAAAGTGTGTTAAGTGTGCCCTTTTTGCAGGAAAAGAGAGATTGTCAGCTTTGCCTCTACACCCAATCCAAGTTGAGCAGCCCTTTATGAGATGGGGCATTGATTTTATTGGACCTATCAACCCACCCTCAGTGCAAGCCACAGGTGGATACTCATAGCCATAGACTACTTCACAAGATGGATTGAAGCAGTGGCTTTGAAAGAATCTACTGAGAGTGTTGTTTTGAATTTTTATTATGATTTGGTCTCCAGATTTGGAGTGCCTGAATCAATCATCTCTGATAATGCTCTAGCTTTTGTTGGCCTGAGAATAACTGACTGGGCTGTCAAGAATGGGATTTATTTGAATACTTCATCAAATTATTACCCACAGGGTAATGGTTTGGCTGAATCCACAAACAAAAATATCATCAGGATTATTAAGAGGGCAATGGAGAATAATCAGAGGACCTGGCACACTGATTTGAAGTTTGCTCTATGGGCTGATAGGATAACTCCTAAGAGGTCTATTGGGAACTCCCCTTATCTGCTAGTGTATGGAAAAGAGGCAAGGTTGCCTATGTCTGTGGAGATGCCAGCATTAGACATCATGCATCAGCTAGAAATGCTTGAGGCAGAGAGCCCCATGGCTGTAAGGTGTGCTCAACTTATGGAGCTGAAGGAAAGCAGAGATAAAGCTATGGCAGCTATGGAACATCATCAGCTGCAAACAAAGAGAAATTTTGACAAGAAGGCCACCCCCAGACATTTTAGAGTGGGTGATATGGTGCTCAAATGGGATGAGCTAAAGAGTAGACTAGGAAAGCATTCCAAATTTGACAGCATGTGGAGTGGCCCCTTTCTCATCACTGAATGCAAGGAGCACAATGCATTTCAGTTGTCTAATATGAATGGAGAAAATCTGCATATCCCAGTTAATGGGATACATTTGAAAAGATGTTTTGAGGTATGAGCACCCTGTAAATTAGTAGATTAGAATTTTTGTTTTCAATAAGTGTTGTTGCATAGTAGTTTAGATTCTTTTACTTCCCTAAGTGCTTCTACATAGACTGCTTTGTCATTAGGAGAAGGTAGGCCTTTCCCCCCTTCTTGTGTTTTGAGAGGCAGGTCTGAGTTTCCCAGCATATTTTAGACTTGACTCCATGCCCAATGGATACTTTAGGCCACTGATCTCATGTTTAGCAGGTAAACATCCTATAGAGGTCGCCAAAAATGTTAACCTTATTTCCCTCTGCCCAAAGCCAAACATTTAACATGGTATTTTTCTTGGAAATCCCTTTGAGGTTAACAGACAGTTATGCATGGTCAAATTTGTAGTCAACAGACAGTTCAAATGTGCATTTTGGCGGGCTCGCAAAATTCCATTGGCCTTTTGAAAATGATCTCCACGGATCGCGACACGTGTCAATGGCGGAGCACAGTTTCTAAAAAGTTTCAATGTTGCCGCAGAGGGCACCATGTGTCAACTTCTGCCATAGTTTCTTTGCAGTTTCTTTAAGTTTCTGAGAGTGGCGTGGATGGCACCATGTGGAGCCACCCGAGGGACACATCAAAGGTAACTCAAGAGCCCTGCGGATGGTGACAAGTGCCAGCTTCTGCTTTTGTTTCTAAAAAGTTTCTCGGCCTCCGCCCATGTTTCATGAGCCCCTTTTCATAAAGTTTCTCAGTCCGCGGAACATGCCAAGTGTCAGCAGCGGAGAGCCCCTGAAAAGTTTCTCAGAGTCCCGTGGAAAGTGACATGTGTCGCTTTCCGTTGAGGACCCTTTAATGTTTCTAAGGTGGGGCGGAGCGCGCCACGTGTTTCTGTGATTGCTGCAGGTTGCGATAGGTGGCAACGTCCGCCAAAGTTTTTGATGGCCTCTATTGTTTCTCAAAGGTAGCGTGGACGGCGACAGGTGGCAGCCTCTGCTTATGTTTCAAAAGGGTTTCTAAGTCGCGGTGGAATGCTCCACGTGTCCCTTGTGGTTTTCACGGAAGCTGACACGTGTCAGCTTCCACGTGAGTTTCTATTTGTTTCGGTGCGAAGCTAAGAGAGGTGGCGGGCCCCTTTATTGTTTCTAAAATGAAGCGGAGGACACCACGTGTCGATTTCCGCATGAGCTTTAAGTGGGTCGTTGAAAAGTTTCTATCTTGTTTCTCAAAAGCCCCGCGGAAGGCGCCAAGTGGCAGGTTCTGCCGAAGTTTCAAGAGGCCTCTTTATATGTTCTAAGTGTGCGCGGAGGGCGTCATGTGTCAGCAGCGGAGGGTCTCACATGTTTCTCAAAAGTTAAGCGGACAGCACCAAGTGTCGCTATCCATTGTAAGTTTCAAGACCCTATAATGTTTCAAGAGTAATGCGGGGGACGCCACGTGTCGATTTCCGCGTGAGTCCCAGCTGAGTCTCAATGTTTCTCATGGCAACGCGAAACTTGCCACGTGTCACTCTCCACTAAAGTTTCTAAAAGTTTCAATGTCACAGCGGAGGATGCCACGTGCCCCTTAAAGGTTTCCGCAGAAGCTGACAAGTGTTGGCCTCTGCAGTAGTTTCTATTTGTTTCAAAGTTTGGCACAGGCAGGATGGGTCCCAATGACAAGCCTCCGTTGCTGCAAATAATGCCGCGGGTTGCGACACGTGTCACGAGCGAGGGGCAACTTCAAACTTTTGATATAGTTTTACAAGGCATCGCGGAACTCGACATGTGTCAGCTTTCGCACTTGTTTCCGACAGGGTCTTCTCAAGGAGTTTTAGCGCCCAATTTCTTATATAGACACAACCCGGACCCGACGGCATTTTTCAACAGTTTCATAATGATTCTTCAGGTCCACAGCTTGCATTTAGGGTTGTATATGCCAAGACACAGTTAAAGATACAGAAGTGATATACACACAGATGCGGAAGCGACATACACAGGTGATTGACCAAACTTTGACCACCTGTATCTCCTCCATTTTAGCAAATTTTCACATGCTGTAAGAGGCAAAGTTGTGTATTTTCGTCCCCTCTTTCATTTGGCAGGCTTTTCGAGAGATTTTGTGACACTTTTCAACAGATGAAGATTTTTTTGGGGCATTCATTATAGTAGATATGGCAAGCAGCTGTCAGCATTCAATGCTAGGTTATCCTTCACCATTCTGAGGATCAGATCGATGATGTGGCTGTTTGCATTGAAGACCCAAAATATCTCCCACCTGCCCCTATTCCTGATCTTTTACGTCATTACTCTTGGTAGGTGGACATCCCTTCAGGAAGATATTTTTTATTACAGCCCCCAGCGTGGATTTTTTGTAACCGACCTAGGTCAATTTTTGCATTGCTATATAAGCTAAGGCTTATGATGTAATAAGGGTTGGAAATTTTTTGGAAACATTTTGTTCTCCCTATCTCCAAACAGAACTTTTCATATTGTAACTTTACCTTTCTTTAGATATATGAAAGCTATCATACCTTTTGCTGATTTTTCTATCTCTGTGTGAATCTGCATATGGTTGTCTGTGAATATTTCTTGTTCCTCTCAATCAGTTTTGCTTCTTACCTTTGTTAGAATCATCTATTCTGTGTATATTTGCTTGCTGTATCTAATTATATTGTGCATGCTTCAATCTTTGCAAAGGTTCTTTAGAACTGTCTGGTGCATCACCCTTTCATGCTTTTAAGTATTGTTGCTTTCATTTTAGCATGTTTCTTCCCCTTTTCACCCCAAAATACAGTAGTTTTAAGTGATAACTAGGCAAGAAAGTTGGCCTTCTTTGGAGGTTTGATCTCATTTAGCAAAGTCCCACACTTAGAGATCAATCCCATTGTGTCATTGGAATGCTTGGAATCCCATTCAAGCAGGGTGCAATTTCATGTGACAACACTCTTGATATGAGTACTAGAAAGCACCGCGTACCCTTGCAGCGCATGATAAATATCACATGGGCTATGAATTGGTTTAACTTCGCTAGGATAGTAATCATAGTGGCGACAAAGGTGAGCCTATAGATTTTTTATTTAACCCAAGATCACCAAGATTCCTTCAGAAGCTTTAGGATTATTTAAAGTGTGAGAGACACTGGACTAGAAAATACTTCAAGTGAACCAAACTAATGACTCCTTTTCTATGAACAAGCATCATACCATCTAAGAGTACTAATAGAACCCATAGGAAGACCTAAGTGGAAAACCAAAGTTTCTCAAGGAAATCCTCTAGATTACTTTCCCAAAGAGGACCTTTTACAGGACTGCATAACTGCCACCTTATTCAAGAAATGGAGAACCTTAGCAAAGCAAGCGCAGAAGGCAAAAGCAAAGAAAGCAAAGCAACTAACCTAAACAAAGCAAATTATTCTAACCAAAGCAAAGGCGAAAGCAACAACTAACAACTAAAGAAAAGCAAAAATAGAAAGCAGAAACTAAACTAAAACAACAAGCAACTAACAAAAACCTAACTAAAAACAAGTAGAACTATGTACAAAGACTTTGGACAAGAAGTATTTGTTAGGAATTGCATGCATAAGATATCAATTAAATGCAAATAAAGATTAAATGGAGGAATGAAAAATACACAGAAATAATAACAGCGAGAGACAATTTTTAACATGGTTCACCCAAACTTAGGTTACATCCACTAACAGAGAGTCCAATATTATTATCCAGCAAATCGAATCGATTACAACCAGCAATCCTTGCAACTCAATACCGCTGCAAATTCTACAATACAATATCAACAGAAACCCTAACCCTTAGTCATTTTATCAAGACTTATGTCGGTTACAAAATAGGGTTTTTTTATGTTAGCCAATAGAAAATTAACTCCCAACACCTTTATGTCCGCCCACCTTCCAATTCCCCCATTAAATGATTTAATTTGGGGGGAAACTGCATGATAAAAGTGGGGAAAATTTAACCTCTGAGTCTAATTAGGCTCCATATAACAACAATCTCCCACTTGGAGACTGATCAAACTCCACACCATATCATCTCCCACTTGGAGACTGATCATAACACTGCTGACCCTATAGCTCCCACTGGAAATAAGCACCGTGGACCCTGTTGTTCTGATTTTATTATTTTCAGTCTTGAAGACCAACCGAAGCTGAAGAAGAGCTCAGCTTCTCCCTTGTCACTACCTTTGTAAACATATCCACTAGATTTTCATCTGTATGTATCTTTTCCAGCCTTAACTGTCCATCATCCAACACTGATTAGATGAAGTGACACCTTAGTTGTATGTGTTTAGTCTTTGAATATAAGGTAGAATTCTTTGCAAGATGTATGGTACTCTGGTTGTCCATAAACAAATAATTGTTATCTTGTTGTTTGTCTAATTCTTCCATGAAATATTGCAGCCATATCATTTCCTTGCTTTCCTTTGTTGCAGCTACATACTCTGCCTCCATGGTGGATAAAGCAACCACCTTTTCCAACCTAGAGATCCAACTCACTGCTGTCCCACCTACAGTAAAGACATAACCTATAGTACTTCACCTGGTATCAATATCCCCTGCCAAATCTGAGTCCACATACCCTGCTAAATCAGTATTAGAGCCCCCAAAACATAAGTGTTTATTAGATGTACCTCACAAATATCTGAGAATCTATTTTACCGCATTCCAATTCTCCAATCCGGGATTACTCATATACCTGCTTACGACTCCTATAACATGTGCAATATCTGATCTCGTGCATACCATGGCATACATTAAGCTTCCTATAGCTGAAGCATATGGTACCTTGGACATTTTGTCTTCCTCCTCTTGTGTCTTTGGACACATCTCCTTTGTCAATTTCAAATAACTAGGCAAAGGTGTGCTGACAGCTTTTGCACTCTCCATATGGAATCTCTGCAACACCTTTTCAACATAATCAGCCTGAGATAGAGTCAATTTTTTGCTCTTCCTATCTCTACAAATTTTCATACCAAGGATTTGTTTTGCTACCCCCAAATCCTTCATAGCAAATGATTGTGCTAACTGTTGTTTTAACTCTTATGTGATCCATGTTAGACCCTGCTACAAGCATGTCATCAACATATAAACATAAAATAATGTAGCTATCATTATCCAACCTCTTAAAATAAACACAATGGTTAGAATTACACCAGCTATAGCCTTGTTCAACCATAAAACTAGCAAATTTCAAGTACCATTGCCGAGGTGCTTGTTTCAAGCCATACAAACTTTTTTTCAATTTGCACACTAGTTTCTCCTTATTGTTGACCTCAAATCCTTGGAGTTATTCCATATATATCTCCTGCTCCAAATCACCATGGAGAAAGATAGTTTTCACATCTAATTGTTCCAAATGCAAATCTTCAGCAGCCACAATACTTAAAATAGTATGAATAGAAGTCATCTTAACAATCGAAGAAAAAATCTCATCAAAATCAATGCCCTTTTTCTATGCAAATCCTTTTACAACTAACCTAGCTTTAAATATTTTCTTACCTCCATCTTCTTCTTTCAGCCTATAAACCCATTTGTTTGGTAAAACTTTTTTGCCTGCAGGCAACTTACATAATTCTCAAGTCTGATTTTTCAGCAAGGAGTCCATTTCTTCTTTCATTGCAATCTCCCACTAAACCTTTGTATCCACCTGCATAGCTTCATCATACCCTTCCAGTTCACCAGCATCTGTTAACAAAATAGAATACAAAGAGGGAGAAAACCTTTTAGGAGGTCTACTTAGCCTTGTTGACTGTCTAACATTCACTGGGATTTGTGGTATTTCTTGTTATTGTTGCGGAGCATGAGGAACCACTGGAATATCACTATCCGGAGTATCATCCAGCACCACATAATCATTTTCTTTCTTCTCATGTTGCTGCAACTGATCTTTGTACAACACCTTCTCATTGAAAACAACATCCCTGCTTCTCACAATTTTTAGATTTTCAATATCCCAAGCCTATAACCAAATTCATCAATACCATATCTAACAAAGATACACTTTTTTTATTTTGCATCCAACTTAGTTCTATTTTTAGAATCTACATGTGCAAATGCTTCACATCCGAAGGTTTTGAGAAAAAAATAATTCACCTTCTTACCTGTCCATGCTTCCTCTGGAATACCACAACCCAAAGGAACTGAAGGACCTCTATTAATTAAATATACAGTAGTATTGACAGCCTCTGCCCACATGTTTAAAGGCAGCCCAACATGTAATCTCATGCTCCTTGCACGCTCCATTATTGTCATATTCATGTGCTCAGCCACTCCATTTTCTTGTGGAGTCCTTGGAACCGTTTTCTGCCTATGAATTTCATTAAAGGAACAATAATCCTCAAATTCTTTGCTGCAATACTCACCACCATTATCAAATCTAAGACATTTTAATCTTTTACCCGTCTCATTCTCAACCAAGTTTCTCCATTTCTTAAATGTTTCAAATACCTCATATTTCTACCTAAGAAAATAAATCCAAACCTTCCTAGTTGCATCATCTATGAATGTAACATAATACCGAGAGCCACAAAGAGAAGATACCTGAGTTGGTCCCCATACATCTGTATGCACAAGCTCCAACTTTTCATCTTTCTTTTGCTTTCCATCCTTGAGAAAACTATCTTTTGTTTGCCATACACACAACTTTCATAGAAATCTATATTAATACATTTTAGACCTGGTAAAAGTTTCTTAGAATGAAGTACCTTCATACCTTTTTCACACATATGCCCAAGTCTATTATGCCACAATGTTGTCTTAAAACCTGCAGCAACTGTTTCAGTCTCTTCCCGCGAACCCACATCAACTGTTCTTGAACCTGTTTATTTTTTCTCTGCAACAACTAAAGTAGAAGGAATAGTATGATCTGTACAAAGATATAAGGTGCCTACTTTCACACATTTTTCTACTATTAAGACACCTCTTGAAACCTTCCAATTTTTATCATTAAAAGTAATTGTGCAACCTTCATCACCTAGCTGCCCTACTGAAATTAAATTCCTACTTAGACTTAGAACATGCCTTACCTCTTGTAGTAGCCAATGATTCCCATTCTGCAACTTAATCTTAATTCTTCCCTTTCCAACAATCTGACAGGGTTCGTTATCTCCCAAATAAACCAGCCCAAAATCCCCTTGGACATAATCAAGAAAATAACTTCTATGGGGTGTAGCATGAAATGAGGCCCCTGAATCTAAAGCCCATGAATCATCAACATTATCTAGGGAAAGAATCAAAGCATCATCTTCATATTTATTACTTACCACATTTGCCTCCTTATTGCCTTCTTGTTTGTCTCCTTTATTCTTCCGAGACCAGAAATCTTTCTTCAGATGGCCTGGTTTCCCACAGTCCCAGCAATCCTTTTGTCCCCTGGATTGGGACCTCTTGTCCTTTGATTTTCCTCATGACTTCCCATGACCTCCAAAACCTTTTCCTCTCTCCTTTAATCTGCCCCTGCTTTCTGCATTCAAAACACTACCTGATGTGGACCCTTCTAAGATTTTTTGTCACATTTCCTCGCTAAGGATAACACCAACAACATCATCAAATTTTAAAGTATTTGAACCAGAGACAAAGTTACTTACAACCATTACCAAGCTATTCTAACTTTCTGGCAAAGAACATAAAACCAAGAGAGCCCTCACCTCTTCATCAAATTTCACTTTTACAGAAGTTAATTGACTGGTAATCGTATTAAGCTCATTTAAATGATCTGTCACAGATCCACCTTCAATCATTTTCAGATTAAACAAATGCTTCATGAGAAATACCTTATTTGAGGCTAAGGGTTTTTCATATAATTTAGCCAAAGCTTTCATCAGGTCATCTGTTGCCTTCACTTCTGTTATATTGAACACCATAGATGGTGTCAAGCACAACTAAATGGTTCCCAATGCCTTTCTGTCTAGAAGATCTCAATCCTCATCAGTCATTGCTGTCAATTTCTTGGCTTTTCCTTCCAACGGCCTCCATAAATCCTTCTAATAAAGATAATCCTCCATCTGCATCTTCCATAACTGATAGTTATGCCCATTGAATTTATCTACCTTCAATTTACCTGCATCCGCCATTGCTCCCACTCAACCATGAGACCTTCCTATGGATGATAATCGAACATAACCCGCTCTGATACCACTTGTTAGGAATTGCATGCAGAAGATATCAATTAAATACAAGTAAAGATTAAATAGAGGAATGAAAAATACATAGAAATAATAACAATGAGAGATAATTTTTAACATGGTTCACCCAAACTCGGGCTACATCTACCAACAGAGATTCCAATATTATTATCCAACAAATCGAACTGATTACAACTAGCAATCCTTACAACTCAATACCACTACAAATGCTACAATACAATATCAACATAAACCCTAACCCTTAGTTATTTTATCAAGACTTATGTTAGTTACAAAATAGGGTTTTTTTTATGTCGGCCAATAGAAAAATAACTCCCGATGCCTTTATGTCCGCCCCCCTTCCGATTCCCTCGTTAAATGATTTGGGGGGGAACCGCGCCGATAAAAGTGGGGAAAATTTAACCTTCGAGTCTGATTAGGCTCCATATAAAAACAATATTTACACTACCCCATGATTTATTTCTCAGGACATGCAGAAATAACAATGTGCAGGTCAGTGTCCTAAGTCTGCTAATTCATCTTTGTGCTCTGAAAAGTGAGGTATGGGCCAGTTGGGCTCATGTTTAGGGTATTAGTTATGTAGAATCAACAATTGGGGCAATTCATTAGGTCTGTGATTAATCCAAATGCAAGTTGTCTTACCCAAGTTACCATAATCAAACTAATAACTATTGAAACTGAGTGAAGAAAGGAAAGATACAACCTGATCTGTAGTACCATTAGTTAGAAATGTAAGTTCATCACCTTGCTGCATCATACCACCAAATACCTTCTCATCTTCAGGGGGTCTCATCTCATGGTGGATCATGTCTTGTATGTCATATACCTCTGGGTCATTAAATGCTACAACAACCTCCCAAGAAAACAAAAAGTATGGACAACTTTCTTCAGAATGTGGATCATGTGGATGAATTCAGCATGAATTGGCTAAAGCAAAGTTTGACATGTCCAATGAATTTCCATGCAACAGCATATCCTTACTCATTGTTGATACTAACTCAATTATGTGATCGAGTGCCTGACATGAAAAAGTTTCCAATCCATCACTTTGCATGACTGTTTGATTTTTATTCTCAGATTACAGACTTTTGCTCTTAGTTGTTATCACTGGGTCAAGATCAACCATGTGGGGATCTTCTTTTATGCAAATGTAAATAGGATCAACTTGACAAACATATAGTAAACTTAAATCTACTTCATCAAAATCAATCATATGGCTTGAAAAATCTTCCTCTACATCAATTGACAACCTTTGTGTTTCAATTAAGCGCTGGCATCGAGTTGGCAACTTATTGTTTGCAGCAAGAACAGAGCCTCTTTCTTCCTCTATGACTAGATATTTAATGTCAATGTCACCTTGAAATGATGTTCCATCTTGATTTTGTTCATCTGACTTAGCTGAAAACTCTATTGGAGCAACTATATCATCCTGATGCGGTTGATCATATTGATATACTAGGCTAATACAGTCAAGAATTTGATCATTTTTCACTAGACAATCTGATTGTGGCTTGGATATGTCAACTGAAACAACTTCCTGCATTGCTGTCAATGATTTTTCTTCATCTGGGGGCTTGATTCCTTCTTGTTTTTGCACATATCTGATCTGATCAAACTGTTGTTATTCACACTTCAAATTATCAACATATTGAAATGAACTATTGTTCTACACTTCTGCATCAGCAAACTCTGGTTTAGAACTTAATATCTGTGAAGCATCTAATTGTTGATCTGCATCCTTAGCATGATTGTTTATGAGGTTTGATTCATTGTCCATCATATCCACATCCTCAGTAGTAGAAATGTGACTCTATATGTTGCTCTGTTTGTTGTCTTGTGGCTAAAAATCAGGTCTTAACCAAGCTCAGACTATCTTGTCAAGGTCTAATGACTGAAAACTAGGTTTTAACCAGTCAGGGACCGTATACTCCTTAGTTGGGTGACCTGCAGACCACATGCATCATCTGGCATCATCGTCTAGATATGTATTCTGATGAACAACTTGAGGGACTTTAGTTTTCTCCATATGTAGACTATCCTTTTGACTATGATCACTTATGAATGGATTTATAGGTCCTGCAACATCAACTCTTTGGGTACTCCTAACCAAGACATGATCACATGCATATGCATCCATTCGTGTCACAGCTCCTCCATGCATTTTCTTGTTCTGAATATGTATGTCATGTATATATCCCACCTCAGGCTTGTATATGACAAAAATAGGAAGCAATCCCTTTAAATGCATATCTAATCTTTGGAGAAAAGCTAAACAATCAATTTTGTCATGCAGCTCTCTAGGATGTACAGTGCAGACCCGAGGTGATCTAAAATCGAGCAAGGTTAATGGAGTATACTTCACTCTAATCTGTCTATCTAACACTTCTTTGAAAAGTGGGATATTTACTTTAAAGTTCTCTTCATGATATGATTGTTGAGATAGTCCTATGAAGAATGAAGGGATCTCATGCCTGAAACCCTTATGTGTACCCATTGGAGCTGAATCTCCTGAATAGTCAATTCATTCTAGTATGTGCAACGAACCACCAAAACTGAAAGATTGTATCAAAACCTTTGTTTGAGCCCTCCTTCTAGTGCCAATTCTGTTAATGGTGGTTTTAGCACACAACAATGCAGATGAAATACAAGGTATCTCACCTCTCTTGAAAAAGGTATCCTATCCTAGATAGGACTACCCCAAGGTTTATACAGCTAGGTCTTAGCTTGCAGGATTAACTTCAGTGGAATGTTCCAGTTGTACCAACTAAGGGGACTTACATGCAATGCAAACAAACTTTAGTGCATTAGGGTTTGATTGTTCATGACCTTGATTAGTTTTCTGATTTGACAATACATAAACAAACTAATGTATACTTAGATTGCTATAAGATATGTGATTTCAGCATGCAACTAGCAATCTGCCAACTTGCATTCACTAAACATAAAGTCTATGACAACCCTATGCAAATTTATGAAACGTAACCTAACCAGCTCTGATAAAGAAAATGCAAATGGAAAGGGAGAGAGAGAATAGATAAGAGGTCCTATAGACAGCTACAAGGGTGATTAACACACAGATAGACAGATTCCTAACAATAAATAGGTCTTTACTTAACCAAGTAGCCCACAATGCTACAGAGACTGTGCAATCTTCTAAGGAAATGCAAGGATTTTCAAATTGTGGAGGGTTCATTCAACACCCAATTCTTAGCGTAGCTCAATGAAATCACACAATCGAACTCAGCTCATGAAAATATGTCCAGACTAACCATGCACAATGGCATACAATCAACAAGCCATCAATGGTATGGATAGGAAATCCATCAAATATCTGAATGAAAAATCATAAATGCAACTGAATGTAAACTAATTTTAGATTGACGTGAACCATGAAATCCAAAATGAGAACACAAAAACACAAATTCCTAGCAACCTACAAAACTTGCTTTGTATTGACTGAATTTTGGTAGTCTCAGCAATTCGCTATCAAATATTACTTACAATGAGAGAAAATGATGGCCCTTTTATAGACAAGGCACCATACCAAGTTTTTCAATGGATGGTAGAGATTTACTCAACACCAAGGGTCTAGATTACATGGCATTTAATGAAATACATCAGTTAGTTACATTTTCGGGTTTGCTTTTGTCTCTTAGGAAAAAGACAAAATGCAGCTTGCAAATACATTGAATCTAGACAAAATGGATACCCATTTGGTTGTTTAGGAGGAAGGACCAATTTCCAAGGCCAAAAGAAGTCAAAGGAAGGCCACATGACATGTGAAAACTTGAGCTGATGTGGATTGACGAGATTCCAAGTGCTAACTAGATCATCTTGTGCTTGTCACTTCCGAGTTGTCTAATGAGATAAAACTCTTTTTCAATGTTGAATAGTCAAGAAGAGTATGTGGCACATTTTTGGTGAAGGCATATCCAACTGGATGCTTGTTGGGTTTAACTTTTGATGATTGGACTATTGGAACATGTGCTGAGCATTCAACTGGATCTGCAAGGACAACAAGATGTAGACCTGATTTCATGTGTCTTCAAACTCCTAGGGCTCATCTCCATCTTCTTGGACATCATACTAACCTCCTCTTGCAGGCGCAACATCAATTTGGTTGATAAAATGGTGATTCTGCATATTCCGATCAGTAGTGTACTTCTATGTGTTCATCCTTCCAAGACAGTTCCAACAACCTCATTTGTGCTCTTAGACCTGCAATTCACAATTCCAAGAATCAATTTCATCATAACAAGTCATTTTCCATCAATATAGATCAAAATATGTCCATTTGCAACCATGAATCACTCAGGAATAGTTCATTGTCAAAGTTGTTTTCTTATGAGCAATCTCATAAATCCAGTGGTTTTCACATGATTTTCTATATTTTTCATCATTTCCAAGTACCCATTTGGCCTATATAATGATTTGGGATGTTTTTGTGGCCATTTGAATCTATTTGGAGACATTTATTTCACGTTTTTAGCCCCTTTTTTTGCAAAAAGCAAGATTTTTGGGGGTCACTAGATATTCAGGTGCAGTGACATTAATTAATGCAAAACATGTTCAAAATCCACAAAAAACTGATAAAGATGTTCATCATGATGCAATAAATGGATGTGCAATTCAAATTCACCAATAAAATCCAAGTTCCACCTTCGAAAAATGAGTTTTTTAGCCCAAAATGTCAAAAAGCAGGGTTTTTAGCTCTCATTGGATATATCATGTGATGGTCATTTTCAGCACTAAATGTTCTTTATACCTCCAACGGGGATTTTATGGGTCACTAGATATGGCGGGGATTTCCTTGCTCATTGGACATGTGCAGTGAGGACTAGTTTTAGCGCCAACTCTTCTTAACTCTTCCGGCGGGGATTTTGGCTGCAACCTGATCTGCGAAGTTTTTGGTCACCACCGGATATGTCCTATAGGTGTAGTTTTCCTGCTTATTCAGTCAAGTGTAATTTTAGCGCAAAGTTTTAATGAATGCCTTGGCGGAACTTTCATCCTACACTGGATCAGTGGAGTATATGACATCGACCAGATATGTCCACTAAGAGGTGGATTTAATGCAAGTCCAGTGTAAGGGAATTTTAGCGCAGACTTGTAAATGCCTTAGGTTTAGTTCGGCAAAGAATTTCAACCCGACAGGATCAATAGAGGTTTTTGAGTGCTCAGGATATATCCTGTGGTCGATTTTTTTAGCGTCGATCCAATGAGGCAGGTTTTTAGCGCTGAGGTATGCAAAAGGTCTTAGTGCTGATATCCAATGACATAGGATACTAGCGCAAAGTGCAGTAAGGGGTGTTTTTTTGCCAGATTTTGAAATTCCCCAGGGTAAAGTATATTTAAAAATATATTTAAGTATAAGTCAGATATTTCTTATACTTTAAATATTTTTAAATATACTGTGAGGATGTTTGAGATAGGTCCCAGATCGATAGGATTTAACATGCAGATTCTAGATTTTTGAGGATCCACCAGATTTCAAACTTAGCCATTTTTTCAGGGTTTCAGGACATCAGACTTAGCCAAATCAAGGTACCAGGAACATGCATCAGGGTGAAGGTATATGAACCCCTTAGTGAAATTATGTGGAATTTGTCATGATTTTGCAACTCTAAGGCATGGAAACTAGGAATTCTAATATGACACATCCTACAGTAGCAGATTCAAGGACCATATCTAGTGACACAGGATTTTAGCACAAAATACAGTAACACCCAATTTCAGCGCAAAAGGCAACAAATGTCTATTTTTCAAGCAAAACCCCAATCAAGACTCCTCCAAATCAATCATAAAAGGTATCAAATGACTCCAAACATACCAAATGCCTAAATTTGGAACAAATCCTGCATTTTAAGCACAATTTCACTCTCATCATCATAAGGAGGAAAGGTTGAGACTCCAAGCCAAAGAAAAAAAAAGGGCGTCTCCATTTGGCAAAATGGGACGTGTGTGCAAGGCACAACAAGTTGAATGGAAGTCTCCATTGATAACAGAAAAGGAAAAACCAAAGATATCCTCTCTTCCCAAACACTCATCTCCTCATAAACAAAGCCACTTCCAAAAAATAGCCTTCCGCACACTTCGCCAACTCCTGCCAACCTCAAGGATTAGACTTCTTGTCAAAAAAATGAATGGGCATCATCATTGTTCATCGCCTCCCATAAAATGGCTTGCTACGAAACGATATCCATGTTGGCTAACATGTCCGCCTCCTCATTCCCTTCTCTATAGACATGGTTAACTACCACACTATCCATGCCTTCTAATAATTTCAATGCCTCTCTCAATAATGAATTTAGTTTCCAATTTAATATCTCCTTTTTCCTAATTGTATTTATTACAATTAAGAAATCTCCTTCTATCTCCACCTTAGACACCTTGAGATGTTGGGATAGGTTGAGTCCCAAGATAAGAGCCTGAAGCTCTGCTTCATTATTTGACCCAGGGATTAACATCTTTGTTGCTTTACCAATGACCTCCCCTTTCTAGTTTCAAACTAGACATCCCGCTCTTGACTCCCCCTGATTGCCTAACAAGGCTCCATCGAAGTTCATTTTGGCCCAACCTTTTGTCGGTGGCGACCAACTAGCCTCCCTTCTCTTCTTCTGGGAATCCACTCCCCCAACCCCATTAACAGGGGTTAAAAGATAATAACTTAATAAAATATTAATTTTACAACACTATATTTTATTAACAAAATTAAATTAATCTACTTTTATTGTGTAGAAAAAAAAGAAAAAGATGGATGACTGTGTAGTAAAATCTACAAAATATAATGCCCTTACCATTTCAATTTGTTTACAACTTTTGTGCTTTTTGCAATCCACTTTGCTCCTTTTTTAATTTGATTTGATATTTTTATTATTTATGTTTTAGTTATATGTTATTTAATCTATGTCACTTTATTTTTATTTGCATTGATTTTATAAACTATGTTGGCTATATATTTTTAATTAAGCACTTACTTTATATATATATGTCGTCTCTATTTTGTTTTGGCTCTATGTTGTTTTTATGTACACGGTAAGAGTCATTCCCTTAATGCCACTGTATAACGCCTCTCGGTGTAATGATACAATTAAAAGTAAGAGAAAAACATATTAATTTGTAAGATCCTTCCTTGCATTTTAATTATTATTTTTTATTATATCATTTTGGAATATTCTAGTACAGTCTCTTTGTTTTTGCTCTATCTATTTTACAATAGATCTGTGCAAGGTGGACTCTGATGCATCTATGCAGGCATCCCAAAACAATGATGATTTATAGACTATTGCACAACACTATAGTTTTTCTCATGCTCCAAGGATAAACAAGTGTAGGTTGATCTGTAGCACACCCATGAAGATAGATACATTCTCACCCAATACAACATCAAAAACAAAACTTATTCCTATTTCCATAATGTTTCTTTATATTCCTTGTTTTTAACTCTAATTATCAAATTGTTAAAAGCAAAGACAATAATATTATTGTGCAAGAAATGAACATAATTTATCTAAACAAAAATATATTTAAACAAATACCAAACATTGCATTTGTTTATCTAAATTAAATAAACACTTTTTTGTCTCTACTCTTATCAAGAAATGTCACTAAATTGATAATATTAAGAAAGAAAAATTTGACCGTCACAATAAGAATCATGAGAGAAACAAGGAAATATGTTAAAAAGAGAATGTTGAAGACTCAGTCTTCAAAAAGGCTTTCTTGGCATCAATCATGGCAAAAGAAAACAAATGACACTTTTGAAAACAAACGATACCTTGACTTCATCTTTTCCGTGTGGACTTGAAAAAATACTGGGAATTGCCGGCACAGGTGGTAGGTAGTTCCAACCTCATCCTTTTATTAGGTTCTTCAATAAGATTTTTCATTAACTTCATCCTTTTATTAGTTTCTTCAATAAGATTTTGTCATTTTACAGATGTCCTTTTCATCTGGTTTTTAAAATTTCTCCATGGCGGAAAGAATGTGCCGGCTAAACAGAGCAGTTGAGGTTTCACAACGAGACGACTTCTCTAAGGCAGCGACGTAACAACACGCATATTAAGCCGATCGATTTTAGTCGAAAAAAAGGCAGTGTGTTATCAAAAATTGTTGTTTAAAGATCTGAATTTAGCGTTTCTTTTACAACAGATTCTGCATCTGCTTTGCTAAGAATCTATATTTCTTTAACTAGGGCTTGAAATTTTGAATGCAAGATGTAGCTGAATTTTTGTTTTAAGTCTGTATGTTGTTAGGGGGAAGGAAAGCGTACAAAATTTATGTTTTATTATAAATTTTCTCTTCGGAATCTTCTGTGTGCTGAAGTTTGTAGAACTCAATCTTTTGTGCGAAATGTTTGTGGATAATTTCTAGCTTTTGTTGTGGATAAATTGTTTCTGTAACAAATTGTGAGCAATGGCTGGGAACACTGAAAGTAGCTGGGAGAGTCCAAGGATTTCCTTTTCTGTAAATCTGTCATCGACGGACAAAACTTCGCCGGAGAAGCGAAAAAGAGAGGATCCGCAGGACGTGATTTGCAGCACAGAGTTTGAGTTTTCGATCGCTGGTAATGTGAATGTGAATGTAGGCTTTGAGGAAGAAAATCTCGTATCTGCTGATGATTTGTTCGTGGACGGCAAAATTCTGCCTCAAATTCCCCGTTTCCAGTCGCAAACTATAAAGATTGCTCGATTATCCTCGCATCCTCGTCCAAAGAAGGAAACTTCTGCTTCCAAGTCAGGCCGTAAATTGTCCACCAGGTGGAAGAGATTCTTTAAACTGGAAAACCACGAGTATTTCCGCGCAAGTGCGAAAGAAGCCGATGCAAATCGGCATGAAAGCAGCGGCCCGAAAGTGAAACCCCAGCGGTCTCGAAATTTCATGTCGTTATTTTCAAAGAGCAGTGGCCAGCAGCCGTGTTGGAACGGTTATTTTTGCATTTTCGTTTTTCCGAGAAACGAATCTGTAGTAGAACGCAAGTCCGTTGAGGTTCAATCCGCCTGTAAAGAAACTCGGAGTGTGGTCACGGGTTCGAATCCCACTGCGGCGGCTGGTTTAAAGAATAGACGTCTGATGGAAGTCGAGGATTCTTTACAAGGAGATCTGTTAATGAGAAGCCCTGGAAGAAATTATAGGCGAACTAGCAGCCCCGGAAGGTTAGTGGTTCGAAACCTGGGACGCCGCAGTTGTGTGACTCAAATTGAAGACCGAGTAATTGTGAAAGGATTTAATTCCCCTCCTCCGGGGAAGGTAATGGGGAAGGGATTGCTTAAGAGCACTTCTGTGAAGTCAAAGGCAACCATTAAAGCAGGTCAGTTGTTGAAGATAGGTGAACCTCCCTTGTTTGGCAACCCCCACTCCAGAATACGGTACAGAACTCCTCAACAAACTCGTTTTTATTAATATAAGAACAGAAGTTAAGTCACAGACAGGTTGCAGTCAACTTGCGCTGAGTGATCATAAGAAGGGCGTATCAATCCTGCGGGGTAAGGTATGTATGTCTCATATTGAAGCACCGTTAGGTGCCTCCTTCTATACTAGTGGGAATATGAGGTAGTTCCATATGCTATAAGTTGCCGCTGATCAGTTAGGTTGTGAGGCATTGTGGACTATAAAAAGATTCCATTTCTAATCATTTTGTTTGTTAAAACTGCGCAAGCTCAGCATGTCTCTTAGTTACCAATAAAGATTTGTGTAAAAATTAGGGAGAAATTAATTTGGTAGAATTTTTATTTTTGTGGGGGGAGCATTGATCATTGTTAACATACAAAAAGAAAGAATGCAGCCCTCAAAGGAGTAACTGCTCAGGAAAGGAATCAACTGTACAGGGGCCTGGAATCTGCTTATAGTTGCTGTTTATGGCCTGTGATTGGTGTTTTTCTGCCCTTGGGGCTGGTATACATATCTTTTAATGGATGCTTCTCAGAATATTGTTGTTTTATTTCTTTTTAAATTTTTTTGTTGTTTTATTTACTTAATATGTTTTTCAATGGAGTGTATAATTTAACAACTTGTTTAAAAAAAATTGGTTGAAGTTGATTTGCCATTTATTATGTGATTAATTTGTCTAACTACTTTATGGTAGTGTATAAACATCATCAATTTTTTGTCCGTTTTAATTCGACTTATGTTGAAATTACAACTCAGTAGACATTTACACTCTTCGCAACCAACGGAGCTATAGAATTTAATAAGTTGTCTCAATGTTATTGTAAGGAATAAAAGTGCATGCCATGTATTTTTATTCTTTTGTTTCAAGCTACTTTCCTAAATATCTTAAATACACAGTCTTAGCATTTGACTTATTCATATGGGACACTAATAAACCTTAACCTTGAACCTATTGTCTAAATATTTTTAATCCATCACCTTGGCAAGGGCAAGTCCAAATCCATAGGTTTTTGCCTTCTTAGACTAGGTCACATCTACAATTTCATTCCTTGAAGTAGGTTGCACTGTGACCTAGTCTTGCCAATTTGAGTTTTAAAGCTCCCACTTCCATGTTTGAGTTCTTTGGAATTTTGATTGTTATCTCATCATCTCATGCAACAAAGGTCTCAAGCATGTTTTTAGGATTTGTATTAAGGCCATCATCCTAGGTCATTTAGGATCATCAATTAGAGGCATCTTGCATCTACATTTAAAGTGCATTTTAGTAGCAGTTACATCAATCTCAATCTTAGTCTCAATTGCATCACCATTTATATTGCTACTTGACATGTTTCAATCTTTGTACATTGACAACAAGACTTGACTACTATCAAGGAAGTTGATGGTATTCCCTCTACCTATGCAAAGCCCCTAAATGTGCTTCTCAACTTGATTGAGTTTTTAAATGTAGACTTATAGGTGCAAGCAAACAAATATCATAGGTCAACAATAATAGCTAACTTAACTACACTAATCAGACTAGGTCATGGCTTGCCTCTAGAGTCCTATATTAGGTTGTGGCTATAGAAGTCTTAGAATATCTTAATCTTAGTCTCTTGATCTTTGTTTTGATACCAAATTTTTGTTTTCTATATTCCATCACATTGT
Organism: Cunninghamia lanceolata; assembly: GCA_027924645.1. NCBI lineage: Eukaryota > Viridiplantae > Streptophyta > Pinopsida > Cupressales > Cupressaceae > Cunninghamia > Cunninghamia lanceolata. Next base: position 1,256,239 of record BSBN01001265.1, on the reverse strand, counting down.
ATTAGTCTATCAAACATATCAAAGTTGACACCATGTCAAAATTCATATAATCTCTCTATCCCTTCTTAGTTATTTCATTGCTCTATCTTAGTCTTTATTCTAGCCTTGACTCATTAGATGTAAGGTTTAATTTAATTAGGATTAGACATTAGATCCCTTGGTTTAAGGTAAGCATTTAATTTCCTTAATAGACATTAGATTTCCACAGTCCATAGTATTGTAATTTTTCATTGCTTCTGGATTAAACTGTGTGATATTTTTTTCCCTCAACGTTTCGGGTCACACTACATGATCCATCATCAGGAGAAAGAAAGCAAGAGAGGAGAGATCGAATAGATAAATCTATAGACCTGGCTGGTTAAAAAGAAACGAGAAGAGGAGTGCCGCGGGGACCAAGAGACCACACGGGAACCAACACGAAAAGAACTTAATTACTAACACAAGAAAATACATAGGGACACCACAAGTCTAAGAAACAACTAAATAAGCAAGCACTCAAAATAAAAGATACAATAATAAATAAACTCTCAACTTCAACTTTATATATATATATATAACACAAACCATGTAAAAGAATAAGAGAAAATAATAACAAATTAATAGGTTACTAGAAAAAAGCAAAAATAGTAACTATATAAATGGAGAAAAAGAAAACTAAAGAAAGAACCCTAAGAAGGAAGAATAAAAAGATCCAAAATGGGAGAGGAAAGAAAGAGCACCAGATTAAGGAATAATCCAAAACCAAAAAAGGTTCAAACAATAAATGCGGATAAAAAACAAATACACCATAATATGAAAAAAAGTGTTGGCAAGAGACACTGCTAGACATGTCAGGTGTTGTTATTGATGGCAACTGAATCTATCTTACACATCCGCATTGTACCATTTGATCATACCGGAAGTCAGAGTGCAGATCTATCTAAGTCTGGATAGGCAGGAACAGAGCATATGACAAGGTTCCACATTTTGGTCCACATTTCTCCACAGGTAATCATATTGTGTTGTGGATCTGAAGGAGTGTTAAGGGATGTTAGGGCTACCTAAATCCAAATTTTTAGCCTCCGGTGATGAAGGAATTCAAAGTTACAAGCATCTGAGTATCGGGTTTTGGATAGACAATTCAGTCCAGTGAAGAACAGGCTGACTTGATATTTGATCCTTGTGTGGATTAGGAGAAGTTGTTAGTTGAGCAATTTGTGAGATCCAGTGGTATTAGCTGACATGTGTGGTGACTTGAATACATAGTTTTTGGTCCACATTGATGTTTGTGCATGGATTCAGCCAACAAAACAGTGATCTTAAAAAAGTTTATGAGTTTTATTGAGGCTGATTGCAGTTGATGTGATTTCATGTTGCGGATATATATGATCGATGGGTGCGAGAATTTTGGGGTATGATTGTGAGAATATGAGATAAGAGGTGTGAAGTAAGACATTATCAAGTGCGAAGCAAAGATCTGAGGCTCAGATCATAGAAGAACAGTAAAACAGGGCAGTGAGAGATGAAGTGTGTGAAGTCGGTCTATTGATCCTAATCGGAATTGTAATTTTGCATTATTAAATGTTATTCTTTAGTTCAAGTATTCTAGTGAACTCTATAATTAATCTTATAGGCAATGAGCCTTCTTTGAGCAGTGAGCTCTAGGCAGTGTGCCCGAAGGCATGTGCCTTCCCATTTGTAATACTTTTAACAGAGTATAAAATCTTGTGGCTTAACCCCCACCGTAGTTTTTCCCCTAACTGGGTTTCCATGTAAAAATCCTAGTGTTCATGTGATGATTTTGTTGCTGCTATTCTTGAGTTCATGTTTCTTTCTTTTGAATGTCTATGGTATATTAATAAAGGAACAAAATAATAAGTTTTGCAAAACATTGATTCACCCCCTCCTCTCAGTGTTCTTTAATTTCAACAATTGGTATCAGAGCTTGGTTCCTTGGAAGAAGTTTAACAGCTTGAGGAAGATCTAGGAAGGTATTTCAATGGGTTCATCCAGGTATTTTGATGGCATCAATGAACAACTACAAGTTTCTTTATAAGATCTTGATTAGTCCAGAGCAGAAGTCAAAGAATTGAAAGAGAATCTTAAAGATGCTGAGGATTTCATTCAGACTTTAAAAGGGCAATTGAGCAAATCCATGGAAAAGAGGAGGGAGCTACTTCAGCGGTTATCAAATCAGAATGAAGACAATGGCATGGATGAGGCTTTGAAGGAAAAATCAAAGGAATGTGAGAAGATGGTAAAAGAAGTTGTTGTATTAAAACATGAAATGGAATCCAGAGTGATGAGGCTAACCAAGGAAATAGAGAAAGGAAGAAGACTAAAGAAAACCTAAATTAGTCTCTGAAAGAAAGAACAGAAGAGTGCTGCAGAATGGATAGAATAATTGGCCATCTAGAGTTTGATCTACAAGAAACTAGGTATAATGAGGAACAATTTGAAAAGCAAATTGTCATTCTCAAGCATGACCTAGAAGCTGCAAATGAATACAAAGAAAAGTTCAAGATAAGCTCAGCTAAACTCGGTCAAAGAAATCCAAGAAGGAATCCTAGAAGGCCTCTGGTAAGGCAACCTAATGCTCAAAGGTATCCATCTTTCAATGGAAATTGTTTCAATTGCAATAAATTTGGTCATAGATCTACTCAGTGCAAAAGTAGAGTGAATCAAAGTGGTCCATCTTTCTTCAATCAATGCTTCAACTATAAAAGGTATGGTCATAGATCTAATGAATGCAGAAGTATGATAATAAACTACTCTAACAACATAAGAAATGTCAATTCTTTCAATGGCAACTGTTTTGTATGCAATAGATTTGGACACATGGCTAATCAGTGCAGATCAAGAGGAAATTAAGTAAATGAGCAAAGAAATGTTGTATGCTTTAATTGCAATAGATCCGGTCATATTGCAAGATTCTGTAGAAGTAGGAATGATGAAAGAAAAGGTCCGGTAAACAGAAACCAAAACATGCAGAGACAAGATAAAGGCAAGGGTGAAGTTAATATGAATGAGATCCAGAATGAAATGAAAAAAACATGGGTGAAGAAAGGTGAAATGAATGATGACAATGGGTCCGCACCAGAATTCGGTGCTGATAATTCCTCTGGGAATTGAAACAGGAGCTCTGGCTCAGGGGGAGCTGTATTGGAAATCTAATTCCCCCTGCCAGTAAGTGGGTGCCTAAATCTAGCACAGTGAATGAAGATAAAGAAGCCTATTGCAGATCTATTGAATTAAATTCTGGAAGAAAAGAAGCTAATGTGATTGATTGTGGAGCAATTAAAGATTGATTGTATGTAGAAACAGTGTAGCCGGATGTATTAGGGCAAAGCATTTATTACAATGGTGAATTAGGTTTTGCGAAGCATAAAAGGTCATTTACTCAACATTTGAATCACTTTGCATTTGAAGAAAACAAGGAGAAGAGCACCTGACCTAAGATTTCAAAGATTTGAAGTGTAAAAAGTGAATTGGGCAGCTAACCCTAACTAGCGAAACAAGGTATTCTCTATGAAACTCTCTGAATTTGCAATCTCTGGATATGGATACTCCATTGGTTGTTGACATCACCGAAAGGCCCCAACCTAAATTCAAAAAGCATCCACACAAATCAGTAGAGGTCGATCCGTTAGGTTCCTTTTCAAATGTTCTGCATGGTGTGTTACACGTTGAAGATATTAGGGCTTATATTCATGCTAGCATAGATGAGTTTGGGGATTCGAACTTAGTAGATTTTTTCAAGAATCATCTGAGGGATGAGATTCATGGTCTTAAACCTAAGTATAAGGCACTACAAGTCAAACATCTCATTTAGGCTATTGGGTTCCCATCCTTCGGTGAAGATGAGTGGGTCCAGTATGTACTGAGTTGGATGCATGCTGAATTCATGTGGTTGATGAAACCCTTCAAGATCACCAAGGATGCCATCAAGGCCATAATAGGATTGAACTCATCCGGTGGATTGCCAATACTAAAATCAGTAAAGAATCATATTGTAACTGAAGCTACAAGATCAAAATTTGATAAGAGAGCAATGACAATAAATGATATAACTGATCTGGATGTCAAATTTGCATCTACGATGATTGGATATAAGATATACCACTCCAATAGGGAAAACTCTATATCTAGTACAACCATTTATGCCGCCTATCAGATGTTAAGAGAGAATGTTGACTATGACCTGGGCGGGTGCAAAAAGTTGGGGTGCCAAAAAGTGGCCAACTTTAAAAAAAAATTAGACATAACGTGAGCGCGTTAGTTCGGGGGCCAAAAAGTGGCCAACTTTTATAAAAAATTAGACATAACGTGCTTGAGTTATAATGCGCTTATGTTATGGCTTGGTGTTGCCAAGCCTACACCAAGCCATAACGTGCTTGCATTATGGTCTGTTATATATAAAAAAAAGTAGCGTTCCATTTCATTATTTGATAGCAATTTGCAAGAAACCTATGGCTTGAAGAGAGAATAGAGCATGCTCATGTTATCCAACATCCAATCATCAGCTATTGCTTGCCGATTCATCATCAAAATACTGCCACGACATTAGGAAAATCGAAGAAGTAAGTTTTATTTGCTTTCTTGTGTGAATTTGTTGCTAAATAGGTAGTTAAAATAGTTTTTGATGTAAATTTCTTAAATTTACAGGAGTTGATAATGCGCCTCCTCCTCCTGAAAATCCACAAAATCCTCCATCACCTGAACAACAAATACCTGTTAAAGAAGAACCCCACACAAACACCTCCATTTATTCCTGAATATGCCCCTAGAACACAAGAAAATATAATGGGGCAAACTGAAAACAATAAGAAACAAATTGAGGACATAATTGCAAGGTTGAAAGAACCTGCAACTTCAACCTTGCATAGATCCACGCTTGCTCAATCCCATGAATCTATGTTATCAAATGTAGATTCAATTAGCAAGCAAATCACTAGTTGGACATAAAAGAGAAGAGAATTTAGAGAGTATTATGCAGACAAGTTGTCATATAAACAAGTTAAAAATAAACAAATTGAAAAATTGGACTTGTGTTCTATTTTCACAAACCCACGAACAAATGAACCTCTACGCCTTACATGCAAGAGGTTCCCTATCCATTGGTGCAACAACCAAGTGATAAGGGATAATTTTGTGCAGAGGTGGTGGATGGTTTTTGACCATCCTCCATGCAACAATAATGAGGTCCCGCAATATTTTTTGAGGAAACTCTACTGCGAGTTTGTCAAAAATAAAGTGCCAAATTATTTTGATATGCAGGAGTTCTAGGGTAGAGGTGGGGGGCCAGCACAAGATAGACCAAGGGCACGTGTTGACCCACAGTGGCCAGTGAGACAAGCACTCACCAAACTAGCCCATGAGCATGTTTCTATCCCTTCTGTTGTGAAGGAGAGTGTTGAGGTTGAGACACTTCAATCCATTAGTGCCTTGACCCAGAGCATCATACAACATGCTAGTCCTGCAGCACAATGTGGGCCAGGGGAGAGTTCGAGTACGATTCTACCCCATACTTATTGGGCTTGCGGGTTAGCATGTGGTTATGACCCCATGGATAGTTATGATGCAGGTGCGTAGGCTACATCTACAGCTGAGCAGATGGTGATGATAGATGCCCTCCTGAGTGAGACTTTTAGGCTTGATACTCAGGTAAATCTTAGCAAGTTCATTGAATTTAATTTATTAAATTTCATTTTTGAAATGCAAGATTAACTAATTTAGTTTGATGATTTTAATGAAATTTCAGGGTCATAGTGTTGATGCAATTTTCAATGGTTCTCCACCTGCATATTACACTATATCATCTGCTGTCGGGGTATGTAACTAGTAAACAATTATAAATATTACATGTGAGAAGCATCATTATATAAATGGTATTCTAATATCTAATTTTGGATGTTGAATAGGTTAATATTGGAGATTTCACGGCAACACCTGCCAGTGGTGGTGGACTTCAAAGCTTCATGGAGGTAATAAAATAAATAGTTTAATGAATGAATTGTACTTACTAAATTTTTGTATTTTATATTCATATCATTGGTTACATTTCATTGCACATCTTTCAGACTGAAAGCATTACTATACATTGCATAACTAATAACTAGATGTTGATAGATGACAAAATTTCAATTACAATATAGTTATTTGAAAAATTGCCTCAAAGAAATGTGGTCTCATGGAATGTCATGAAAAGTAGATGCATAGACAAGGACATCACCATGAGACCACATTTCTTTGAGGCATCTTTTCAAATAGCGCACTACCTTGTCTATGCTACCACATTTTCCATACATGTCTACCAAATCTTGTTGATCCACTCCGCACTATTCTTCGACAAATTCTCTCTAATAAACTCATCCAATTACCACCAATTAGACCCCAGGACATGACACCAGAGAGGGGTATGAGCCTATGACATCTTATATAGCATATGATTTACTCCAACATCATCTAGGTCCCTCCTTTGTTGACTCTAAAATTCCCCATGATGGTAATGTCTCCACCATTTCTCATAGCCCATACCAACTAGTTGTTACCTTAAGACACTTCTCATTAGATTATTTTTTGTCAAGCCCTTCTGGTCCACCTCAACCTCATACCAATTCCCTCTTTCACCTTTACCTATCTTATGCCTCTAAATGCATTGCTACCCCAACCCCACAACCTCTTTCTATTACTTCACCTACTCCACCAGCTATGCCCCTATCTTCCCCACCATATATCCACCTATTACTACTTCACCTTCCTCATTGACTTCTATCTCCCCTCTAACACCCCTCCAAGATAAAGTAAAATAAAAAGTGTAGGACCTTTCCCCATCCACTTCTAATAGTAGGCCTAAGAAACTTCCCCTACACTACACCCAACCTACTAACCAACACATATCTACCCTACCTATTTCCTAATATACCCCTACTAGTTGTCCCAGACTTAGTTTGCTTCCAACCCACCCCCTGACAAACCTCAAGAAAAAGAAAATGATAAGAAAATTTTTAAAATAAGGTTTTTCTTCTCCTATCTAGTATCTTTCCTCATATTATCCCATAAACTCTTGATATTCGTCCTTCCCGTAAACCCATAAACTTACCTAATGTCTATGTGATTTCTAGTTTAGGCATTGTCCTATAAACCACAAACTCTATATTAGGCATTGTCCTACTTGCACGACCACCAAAACAAACAAAAATTTGAGCACAACCCTACCCTACCCTACCACCAACCTAAACCTAAACTAATACCTTCACTCCCTCTCTGACAAGTTTCTTAAACCTAAAATTTGGTGGTACTATGGTCCCTCCTTTGTTGACCCTTATACCTCACAATAGTCATGAATCTTTGTCTAACTTGTATATATGCATGTGAGTTGTGTGCTTTATTGTGTGTACTTCCATGTTTAGGTGAACATGTGTGTAACTTAGGAGCCATGACATGCATCACTATTATAGTTTTCGTAATTGAATAATGTTGTTTTATTTCCAGATGATGCTGGCTATGAAGACACATCCCGATGTTCATAAGGCAATGGAGTATGGTGTGTCCTCTGCGATTCATAGCTCCATGCCATTGACGAGGGTATGAGGCAGATTAGTAAATTTTAATTTACATTCATTGTTATAGTTGTTTATTTTTGAAAAATCAAATGATTATTAATTTGAAGTTTAATTTCTATCTGGATGGTTTCTATAGGACATAACATCACCATAGCGTAATCCCACTACTAAGGCAAATGAGAAGACAAATTATATGGTAGCGGTAAGTGATTATTTTGTTAAATGTTTCATTTTTTATAAAATGTAATTTCTATATATTAATGTCTATACTTTTTATTGTAATAGCTACAGATCCATGAACAACTAAATAGGAGGAGCAGCCCTTAGGTTCGTAGTAGACCACCCACATACATGTCTCCATCCCCTAGAAGATCAAAGGCTGCTCGTGATCTATTCTCTTCACTGGATAGAGGGGAATGACTTTTTATTGTGTTCCTTTGTTGTATGCCTATATGGCATATGTGGACATATATTTTGTATTGCATATAGTTGACATTGTATGCCTATATGGCATTCTTGTAAGCCTATATGGCTATTTTGTATATATGTTATACTTATATCTACAGATATTGATGTATGCCTATATGGATATTTGGTTAATACAAATCTTTTTAATTGATGGCATCCATATTTGCATTATAAATCCACGTTTGAATGGATATTTGTAGATGGTTACTTCAAATATTTAAAGTCCAATTGTATTACATAGGATGTTTGTTGATCCAATAAGCCAGGTATTGTTATTCAAGTATCACCTAAATCTCATTCTAGAACTAAAAGATAAAAGTTGTATTTAAAATAAAAATGAATCATCATGTTGAATAGAAAATATTCATATTCTTTATGAGTTGCTCAATTGAAAATATTCAAATGAGTATGCTGATCCATATTCTTCATGAGTTGGTCAATTGAAAATATTTCTTAATTTCTTGTTATTATACCATATTGGGATTTAAAGAGTATGCTTGTTGTTTTGAATAAGATAGTCAAAATCATATGCTAATGAGAACCTGATGACCATTGTGGTTATTAAATGTAATTCCTCTTGTATATAAGGCAAGGTTATGAGAGTACATTGAGTCTTACCTAATTTTAGTATATGCAACATAACATTGGGGCTATAGGCTTCCATAAGTCATCAACAATCAAGGTTCAAGGTTGTCATTGAAGTCAAAGGGTCAAGGTTGTTTGTCATTGATGTCAAGGTTGATGCCATGATGTTGATAAGGTGATATAGTGATTCAAGGTAGGTGATGGTCATGAGGTGTATGATGTTGTGATTATGGTTTTCATGATAAGGTCTCTCAGGTCATGTTGATGCTACACAAGACAAACATGGTTCATATGATGCAAGGTTCATGTTCATGGTGGATGTGGTTTTGTGCATGCAAGGTTTTGTTGTGAATATGGTTTTCATGATAAGGTCTATCTTGGAAGGTTGATATGATGCAAGGTTCATGTTCATGGTGGATGTGGTTTTGTTCATGCAATAAGAAGTCAGAGAAGACACAAGCTTTCATAATCATAATTCAATATCATCATCAAGGAGAGTTATATTTATCAAGGGGAGGCATGAGTTTGATTTGAATGTGAACTTGTTCATGTCTTGGAACCCTAAGCCTATGATAAGTGTCATACTCTAATGTCTTTCTTCTGATGTCCCTGAGGTCTTTGAAATGTCCTAGATATCTCTTGATGAAAGTTAGAATGTTTAAGTCTTTCTTATTGATAGTTAGGGTTTGCATATTGGGCATTAAACCCTAAAAAGAATCTACTTTTCTTAAGACTTTAAAAGCCCCAATTGTCTGTCGTGTGTAAAGTGTACTTTTGTTTTAATTTAATATTGAATTATAATCACAAGTTACTATCACTTAAGTCAACCTACTAAAAGGTCTTTAATTCATTAGTTCACCACCCCTTCAACCTAACTCAACTAACCTCTCTGGTAAACTCTCATAAGCCTGAGCGCCATATCATAATCGAAGGTCATATTTAATTGATATGAGGGTGGGAAAAAGGATTGGAAGGTCAATATTTAAAAGGAATTTGGAATATAAACAACCATCTTTATGTGGTTGAATTTTATGTGCATGCCTTTATAAAAGGCTAAAAGACAGCTTTATGCAGGATATCATAGTATTTGTAGTGTTTGAAGATTGAAGACTAGTTAGTGTTTGTAGCTTAGACTATTTTGGCATGTTTGGGTACGAAATAGGACCATGCCTAGCCTAAACGTACCCATCCAAATGCATTGGAATTGTCGGTTTGGCCGCACGAAGAGAAGAACAAAAGTTACACCCCTTTGCATCTTTACATTGCCTCCTAACAATTTTTGGGGCAACAGAAAACCTTTCACCATGGGAAAATGCCTCAGAGATATAAAAAACTAAGAGAGGTTATTGTAGAGAGACCCTACGTGATCGTGTTACCTTAGACAGAATGTATCTAAGTGACACAGTTTTTGAGTAACATCTCGTCAAAGATTGTTGCCTTTTTGCACTTTGGACTCTTTAGGGATATCACCGGTACAATGCAGCTTGGATTATTTCGGCATGTTTGGGTGAAAAATAGGACCATCCCTAGCCTAAAAATACCTATCCAGATGAGTTGGAATAGTCAATTTGGTCACATCAAGAGCAGAATGAAAGTTACACCCCTTTGCAACTTTACACTACCTCCTTCTGACAATTTTTGGGGCAGCAAAAAACCTTTCACCACGGGAAAACACCTCAGAGATATAAAAAACTAAGATAGGTTATTGTAGAGGAACCCTACATGATCACGTTTCCTCAAACGAAATGTTTTTAAGTTGTTGGGAATTAAGGTGTCTCAACCTTTGCAAATTCCTAATGTTGTATTTATTTATCCAATGTTGAGTTGGCATAGTCAGCACCTTGTGTATATGCAGGAGGATAAATTTTGGTGACTTTGGCAGCCACGGTTTCCCCCTTGAATAATTAATGGGGGTTTGGGGGCAGCACCCCCAAGACGGGGTCAAGGGGTGTAGCCCCTTACGGGGTCCAGGGGCGGCGCCCCTGGCGCGCTCCCTATCGCGGTACAGGGCGGGGCTAAGGGGCAGCGCCCTTGTGGGGGCTTAGGGGCAACGCCCTTGAAACCTCAAATGATTTTTAATTAATGACAAGTGTCGGTGAGTATCTCTATACAAGAGAAAGGCATCTTTGGGCGGTCAAGGGAGGTTATGACATGTAAGAGGAATATGATATTTTTAGTCAGCGTATGACAGATTCTCTGACAGCTATAAGGTGCGTAAGAGCATCTGTCGTAACCTATCTTGGGACCAGGCACCCACTTTGCGATGGGATGTTGGACAAGTGTCCTTAGGTGTGGGTTTTGGGGCATGAGTCCAAGATGGACACCCATCTCTAGAAGGTTCCATATTTGCCTTGTAAACTCTATATAAATAGGTGCTTGGATGGGAGATAGGTAACTTTGGTACAAGTACTGTTATGCTACCGGAATATCTCCAGATTCAACATTTAAAGACTCCTGAAAGAGCATTGGCTCTGAAATTGTATTGTAATCTGTTATTGTTTACTGTAATACATTTGAGCTATGTTTTAGAGTGTGGGGTTTTTCACCCATAAGGGTTTTCCCCACGTATATCTTATCTCTCTCTCTATCTTCTTTCTGGTTCTTGTGTTTTGCTGCAATATCTCATGTTAATGGTTTAACATTGCTGTAATAGTTAGGATAAAGTCGAATTTGCATAGCCCTCTCATCATTAGATTAGTGTAGGAAGCATTTTTCGCACACTTAGCTTCCTTTCATAAGTGACACGGTTTCTAAGAATCCTTAAACCTTCAACTCTAAACCCTATCCCTAATCCTTATACCCTCAACACTCTACTTTAACCCTAATCCCTTGACCCTCAACCCTATCCCTAAACCCTCAACCCTCGAACCTCAACCCTCAACCCTGAACGTCAAACCCTAATCCCTTAACCCTAAACCCTATTCGTAAACCCTCAACACTATACCTTAAACCCTAATCCATCAACCCTAAACCCTAAACCCTAATCCCTCAACCCTCAACCCTAAACACTATCCCTAAACCCTCAACACTATACCCTAAACCCTAATCCCTCAATCTTAAACCCTTTCCCTAAAGCCTCTTTCATTTTATTATATCTTTCCCCTCACCTCTCTACCTATCCGTAAACCCTAAACCCTATCTATGAACCCTCTACCCTTGACACTATACGTTAAACCATAATCCCTTAACCCTTAGCCCTAAAGCCTCAACCCTCAATCCTTAAACCTTCAACCCTAAACCCTATCCCTAATGCCTCTACCCTAAACTCTATCCCTATTCCTAAACCCTCAACCCTTGACATTATACCTTAAACCCTAATCCATTATCCCTAAACCCTAAACCCTATCCCTCAACCCTTAACCCTTAAAACTTAAACCCTAAAACCTATCCCTAAACCCTCGATGCTCAACACTATATCTTAAACCCCAATCCCTTAACCCTTGGCCCTAAAGCCTTAATCCTTAATCGTTAAACCTTCAACCCTAAACCCTATCCCTAATCCCTCTACCCTCGACACTCTACTTTAACCCTAATCCCTTGACCATCAACCCTATCCCTAAACCAACTCTACTTTAGATTTAATACTCTACTATTGCATTGATTTAATACTCTACTATTAAAGCTTAGCATCCACACAAATGCAGATGTTCATATTATAGAAGACTGCATTATATTAGACTATTAGAGATCCCTCAAAAAAATGTAATAACAAAACTACTTTGCCTTATGTTAGCTTACAATTAAACCCATTCTTTTTGACACTCTTCTCTTAATAAAGTAAGAGTAACAGGAATAGAAGGCAAAGAATTTGATCTTACTAGTATGCATGGTCGGCTTACATTCCGTGACTTCATTTTCATTGAATAAAATGGTTTATCTAATTTGAAAGGTGGGGCAGAGTTCACTGTCATGTGGTTTTCTAGATGATAGGGTCCATAGTGTCCAGGGTTCTTCAAAGAAAGGCCTGTAACAGAATTAAGTTTTTGTTATACCAATCCTCCTAGTAAAGCTACAATTCAAATGCCTACTTTGAAAGTTGAAATAAATTAAATTAGACTTACAATTTTGATTTTCTTCCATTGCTTCAACAACATCATTATTTTCTTCATCAGAAACCAATTCAATCAACAACTTGCTTCCCATTGGTTGACTTGAACTGCATCCTCTGTTAGAAGAAGGGCATGTTTTATCTGTATCAATGTTGGTATTCATAAGCTGAAGAGCATTGATATTTTTCACACACCCTATTCTTTGAAATATGTTAACCTTAAAATATGACTTGGATATGTACTTGAACACAACAAAATCTCCAATCTCCCGCCCATGATGATTCACAAAATTTTCCCAACCCTGCCTAGATTCCAGCTTATTTATGGTACCCCCTAATTGTACATCCCACTCCTTCCCACCTGGACCTTGCAACACCGTATGTTTGTCTGTATTGTCTATAAACTGTGAAACAAATGTAGGAGGAATGTGCTCCTATAAACACATTACACAATTAGATATTATAAATTCTTAACAGTGTACAGGAAATAAAAGAATGAAAAATAATGTATAGAGTTACCAGTTTTTGTGTAAAGTCTTCAAGAATAATTTTGAAGGAGGCACACCCATTAAACCAATTCATTTAGCAACTTGTTGCCCATTGGTTGACTTGAACTACATACTCTGTTAGAAGAATGGCATTTTTTATCTGTATCAATGTTGATATCCATAAGCACATGCCCTATTCTTTGAAATATCTTAACCTTAAAATATGACTTGGATATGTACTTGAATACAAAAAAATCTCCAATCTCCAACCCATGATGATTCACAAAATTTTCCCAACCCTGCCTAAATTTCAATTTATTTATGGTACCCCTAATTGCACATCCCACTCCTACCCACCTGGGCCTTGCAACACCATATGTTCATCTATGTTGTCTATAAACTATGAAACAAATGCAGGAGGAATGCGCTACCATAAACACATTACACAATTAGATTTTACAAGTTCTTAACAGTGTACAGGAAATAAAAGAATGAAAAATAATGTATAGAGTTACCAGTTTTTGTGTAAAGTCTCCAAGCATAACTTTGAAGAAGGAGGCATGCCCATTAAACCAATTCATTCAACAACTTGTTGTCCATTGGTTGACTTGAACTACATACTTTGTTAGAAGAAGGGCATCTTTTATCTGTATCAATGTTGGTATTCATAAGTTGAAGAGCATTGATGTTTTTCACACACCCTATTCTTTGAAATATCTTAACCTTAAAATATGACTTGGATATGTACTTGAACATAGCAAAATCTCTAATCTCTAGCCCATGATGATTCACAAAATTTTCCCAACCTTGCCTAAATTCCAGTTTATTTATAGTACCCCCTAATTGTCCATCCCACTCCTGCCCACCTAGACCTTGCAACACCATATGTTTGTTTGTGTTGTCTATAAATTGTGAACAAATGCAGGAGGAATGCACTGCCATAAACACATTAAACAATTAGATTTTACAAGTTCTTAACAGTGTACAAAAAATAAAAGAATGAAAAATAATGTATAGAGTTACCAGTTTTTGTGTAAAGTCTCCAAGCATAATCTTGAAGGAGGCACACCCATTAAACTAATTCATTCAACAACTTGCTACCCATTGGTTGACTTGAACTGCATACTCTGTTAGAAGAAGGGCATCTTTTATCTGTATCAATGTTGGTATTCATAAGCCGAAGAGCATTGATATTTTTCACACACCCTGTTCTTTGAAATATCTTAACCTTAAAATATGACTTGGATATGTACTTGAACACAACAAACTCTCCAATCTCTAGCCCATGATGATTCACAAAATTTTCCCAACCCTACCTAAATTCCAATTTATTTATGGTACCCCCTAATTGCACATCCCACTCCAGGCCTTGCAACACCATATCTTCATCTGTGTTGTCTATAAACTATGAAACAAATGCAGGAGGAATGCGCTGCCATAAACACATTACACAATTAGATTTTACAAGTTCTTAACAGTGTACAGGAAATAAAAGAATGAAAAATAATGTATAGATTTACCAGTTTTTGTGTAAAGTCTCCAAGCATAACTTTGAAGAAGGAGGCACAGCCATTAAACCAATTCATTCAACAACTTGCTGCCCATTGGTTGACTTGAACTGCATACTTTATTAGAAGAAGGACATCTTTTATCTGTATCAATGTTGGTATTCATAAGCTGAAGAGAATTGATGTTTTTAACACACCCTATTCTTTGAAATATCTTAACCTTAAAATATGACTTGGATATGTACTTGAACACAGCAAAATCTCCAATCTCCAGCCCATGATAATTCAAAAAAAATTCCCAACCCTGCCTAAATTCCAATTTATTTATGGTACCCCTTAATTGTACATCCCTAAACCCTAAACCCTAATCCCTTAACCCTAAACCCTAATCCCTAATCCCTAAACCATAAACCCTAATCCCTAATTATAATTTATGGTACCCTAATCCCTTATCCCTAAACCATAAACCCTATCCCTAAATCCTTAACCCTCAACACTTAAACCTTAAATCCTAAACCTTATCCCTAATGTCTCCACCCTAAACGCTATCGCTATTCCTAAACCCTCAACCCTCAACACTATACCTTAAACCCTAATCCCTTATCCCTAAACCCTAATCCCTATCCCTCAACCCTTAACCCTTAAAACTTGAACCCTAAAACCTATCCCTACACCCTCAACACTCGACACTATATCTTAAACCCTAATCCCTTAACCCTCATCCCTAAAGCCTCAACCCTAAATCCTTAAACCTTCAACCCTAAACCCTATCCCTAATCCCTCTACCCTCAACACTCTACTTTAACCCTAATCCCTTGACCATCAACCCTATCCCTAAATCCTCAACCCTCAACCCTCAACTCTCAACATTAAACCCTAATCCGTCAACCCTAAACCCTATCCCTAAACTCTCAACCCTCAACACTATACCTTAAACCCTAATCCCTATCCCTCAACCCTTAACCCTTAAAACTTAAACCTATCCCTACACCCTCAACACTTGACACTATATCTGAAGCCTTAAACCCTCATCCCTAAAGCCTCAACCCTCAATCCTTAAACCTTCAACCCTAAATCCTATCCCTAATCCCTCTACCCTTGACACTCTAACCCTAATCCCTTGACCATCAACCCTATCCCTAACCCTCAACCCTCAACTCTCAACATTAAACCCTAATCCATCAACCCTAAACCCTAATCCCTCATCCCTAAACCCTCAACCCTCAACACTATACCTTAAACCCTAATCCATCAACCCTAAAACATAATCCCTCAACCCTCAACCCTAAACCCTATCACTAAACCCTCAACCCTTGACACTATACCTTAAACCCTAATCCCTCATCCCTAAACCCTAAATGTTATCCCTATTCCTAAACCCTCAACCCTCGACCCTATACCTTAAACCCTAATCCCTTATCGCTAAACCCTAAACCCTATCCCTTAACCATTAACCCTTAAAACTTAAACCATAAAACCTATCCCTAAACCCTCGACACTCAACACTATATCTTAAACCCCAATCCCTTAACCCTCAGCCCTAAAGCCTCAACCCTCAATCATTAAACCTTCAACCCTAAACCCTATCCCTAATCCCTCTACCCTCGACACTCTACTTTAACCCTAATCCCTTGACCATCAACCCTATCCCTAAACCCTCAACCCTCAACAATATTCCTTAAACCCTAATCCATCAACCCTAAACCCTAATCCCTCAACTATAACCCTCAACACTATTCCTTAAACCCTAATCCCTCAACTCTAAACCCTAATCTCTCAACCCTAAACCCTAAACCCTATCCCTAAACACTCAACCCTTAGCACTATACCTTAAACCTTAATCCCTCAACCCTCAACCCTCAACCCTAATCCCTAATCCCTAAACCCTAAATGCTATCCCTATTCCTAAACCCTCAACCCAAGACACTATACCTTAAACCCTAATCCCTTACCCCTAAACTTTAAACCCTATCCCTTAACCCTTAACCCTTAAACCTTAAACCCTAAAACCTATCCCTAAACCCTCAACCATATACTTAAGCCCTAATCCCTCAATCATCAACCCTATACCTTAAACCCTGAAGCCTACACCCACAAACTCTCATGCCTAGACCATATAACCTCACCCTTATATCCTAAACCCTGAATATTGTGCCTCAACCCTATACTTAAATTAAACCTAAACCATACGTGCTCTCAACCCAAGTCACCCTATGCCTTATATACCCTCAATCTATATCGTAAACCCTAAACCCAATAGCCTAAACCCTAATCCCTGTGCCTTACACACTTAGTATTATACACTCAATAACTGAATATTAACCCTCAATTGTAACCCTCAACCCTCTAATCTCTACCCTCTACCCTCTACCTATTACTTAAGCCCTAATCCCTCAACCCTCAACCCTCAAAACTATACAGGCTCAAGTCCTTATATACCCTAAACCCAAAACACTTACATACATACATGCATACATACAAACATACATACATACATACAAACATGCATACATACATACAAGCATGCATACATGTACATGCATACATACCTACAAGCAGACATATATACATCCATAAAACATACTTATGAAACTTGAACATAAATCATTCAAAGGAAGACATAATGCAAGCACATTATAACGTGCTCGCATTATGTCAAACTGGGAAAACATCGGCAAACATGCAAAAAAGGAAAAAAGCACAATATAACGTGAGCGCGTTGTAACGCACTTGCGTTATATTGTACTTTGGGAATGCCAAGCCTTAGGCTTGGGATATGCTTTGGATTTCCAACCCAAAGGCTTGGAGTGCCTTCTTAACATCCACAAACGTGTTTTTGCAAATTCTACAAGATTTCACATAATTTTGTTCATGCTAACCCTCAAATTTGTACGTGTTTCAAGGTCAAACAAATTGAACACCTGGGTAATGTTAGGCTTTCTCTTATCTATTTAACGATATAATTTTTTCACATTTTGACAATGTTAAGCCTTTCATCTTTAATTTCTTTTGTTTGTGTCCGTTTTTGGGCAAAAACCACTGTTTGGTCTTTTTTTCATTGTAAATTAACCATTCATTGAAATTTCAAAAAAATTACATATTTAGAACCTAGACTCCATTCTACACATATTTAAAAATAATAATTTTCAATTAGTTTTCAAAATTTATAGGGGTAGCATGGCCAAAATTCTATTTTTTAGGATGTGTCCACTTTGAAAATTAGTAAAAAATCAAATATTCATCAAAAAATTATAAAAAAAAATCAGGCATAAACTACATGTTAGCTAATTTCTCACGGAAATGATTTTAAAATACCAAAAAAAAGTTAACCTTTTGAGGGAGCCAGAAAACATCCTATGTTATGTTTTTTTGACAGAAACAACACCAATTTATGTGGGTCCCTCTTTTGAATCCCTTAATCTATACCATTTTCAAAAAAAATTAGTAGTTTAGAAAGTAGACTCAAAGCACTACGAACATTGTTTTGGTTGCATCTCCAAATTTTGAGTGTAACTACGCTCAATTTCTCATCCAAAGCCAGCATTTCCTGATTTCAAAAAAAAAGTGGCTACTTAAGACCCCTTTTTGGCCCCCCATCTTCTTGCACTTACCCACCTGTGTGAGCTATTGTAAAACTAGTTAATGGAGAATCTGAACAAGATCAAAAAGGACAAGAAGAATACATTCAAGTATGGTACGTTGGTATTATGTTTGTTCTTCTATTTCATGAATGAGTTACCTGGCAAGAAAAGTATGTGTTGGACCAGTGATAAGCCTGTTGCCATACAAATAAGAGATCACTTGAACAATATTGGTGACTCCAATGCCCAAAGGACTGCTCTTTGGGTATATTTCAAGAATTTTTAGAAAATGATGAAATTGAGGGAAAGAATCCCTACATCTATGGTGGAAAAATACAAGGATACAATTTGCTTCGTGGTGGAAACAGATCAATGCTTGATGGAAGCAGTTGAACCGAGGACTGTATGGATCATGCCCATGGGGTATGAAGTTGATGAATGAATATTGGAAATGTCTGCTCAACACCTTCTGAGCAAACCAAAAGATACTTCATTTGAGAGATTTGGTACATATAGTGAACTCAATGTGAAACTGCATGTTGAGCTCCAGAAACCTGAATCTAAGAGAAAGATTCAAAGACAAGTTGAAATGTATCCAGAAAGCATTGGCATAACAAAAGAAGTTGTGAGACAAAATAGGGAAAGGATAGAGAAAGCTGAGAAGGAGAAGCAGGACAGAGAATAGGGAAGTGTTCTTGTGGAATCCACTTCTAAAGCAAGGACTACTAGGAGTTCTAGTACAACCTCCGGTGCATCACCTTCTCCTATTGCAGAGAAATTCAAAGAAAAACCTACCAGTAAGGAAGGAAAAAGAAAAAAAGTAATGGCCAAAAGGTCATATGTCAGTGTGGAGGAGGATGAAGAAAAGATGGATTCAGATGATGAGGTTAAAGAGTTGAAGGCCTCAAGCACTAAGGCTACTAAAGTATCTAAGGAGAAGCCCTCCGAAAGCACAAAGTCAAAGAAAGCAGAAGCATCAAGGGTTTCCCAAGACAAGCCCTTGGGAACTGTAAGGGTAAGCAAAAGACTAAAGATTGAAAATTCTACCCTGTCAGTTGAAGATATTGTGAATGCAATAACTGTTCATGGGAATTTGAAGCCCATAACAAAATATTATGACAAATTTGATAAAGCCAATAAGAGAATTCTGGAGGAAGTACTTGAACACATTCAACAGAGCACTTGTGGAAATTTTATCTGAAATCCCAAAGAGTCTAAGTGAAATTTTGGAGATGAGAAAAGAAGCTACCAAAGCAAAGGATTTGGAGCTAAGAGAACATGTGTTGTCCAGTCTATGTCTGGTCATCTCTAGTAAGGAAGCAGATAAAATTTTCAAAGAAGTTAAATATCAATTCAGAAGCAAGAAAATGATGAATAAGCTAATGATTGGAGACATTGATGAAGTGGTCAAAGAAACAGAGCAAATTTTGAGGAAAGCCCTGGACAAGAATAAATTTTATGTAGTCACTAAGGAACCTGATGCTGATGATACATCCCTTCCAAATGAAGAAGAGTTGAAGGAAAATGAGCAACAAGTTGAGGTAGATGACCTCTCTATTCTGGAAGAAGAAATATTGAATAAAAGAGATGAAGAGATGATGAAGGAAGTAATGATGAGTATGCAGAAGATACTCAAATTCCTCTAGACCAATCAGGTAAAGAAAATATAGAGATGAATATAGAGATAAATGCTCCTACTGAAGGTGATTCTAAGAAAGAGCAGAAAGTAGAAGGTGTTAAGTACAAGGAAGATTAAGAAAAAGAAACTAATGATGGAATTAATTCCTCCTTTCTAGATGTTGAGGAATTTGATAATGTTGTTGCTGAGGATACACAAAATCCTCCAGAAAGGAATGCAGAAGACATTTTTGATAAAGATGAAAGGAAGGATGCCTTTGATGACGATGCAAAGAAAAAGAATGAAAATGATAAGCAAGACAATGTGGTTGACTTTGATAAGGGAAAATATGTAGGCCCTGATGAGCATAAAACTGAAACATCATATTGGGCAAGAGACACTATAGAAGCAGTGAAAGAAATTTTAGAGAAAGATAAACAAGTTGCAGAAGATTTGGATATAATACAAGGTCCAATCAATTTTGATTCTCTGTCACCGGTACAAAAGATGAAGTTGGCCTCTTTTGCACAAGCTAAGGCCAGAGAGGAAATCCTGAAGTTTCATATAGAAGATAGTGAGTTGCTTGGTCTTGCATCCGGCATTTTAGAAAGAATCGTGCCTACATTTTAGAAGGATTCATCAGCATTCCTGTCTGGTCAGTTAAAGAATCTAATAAACTTTGTAAGTACTCATTTTGAAACTTTTGAGAAGTCAGCAGAAGTTAAAGTCCGAAATGAATTTAATGAGAAGAGATTTGTTGAAATAAAGAGAATAATTAGTTATGATAGATCAGTGCTTGATACTAGTGTAAAGAGTATTCAAAATGCCCTCTCTGAAGGTCTAGAGATTTATAAGTTTTTCCTAGCTCAGCCTAAAGTTGTTAAATATATTGAGAAGAAGATTAAGGACCTTGAGCTTAAATTGTCTAATATCTCTCAGTCCTATAGTCCCTTAATTGAGTCTATAATAACTACAAAATGTCAAGTAGTGAGTTTGCTTGATGAATTGAGCAATATGGAGAAGGAAAAGGTTAAAGTTTTGGGTAAATTGGATGAACTCTGGGGACTGATTTCTCCTAAATTAGAAACAATGTTCAATGCACTAACAAAAGCCCAAGCTGTTGCTCTGACAAGTGATCCCACTGATCTGCAGCATGCAGAGTCACAAGCATTTTTATTCAGTGGTCATATTTTAGTTTTGGATGGCATGAAGGAAAGTTGGGACAGTGAATTGGCACTATTGAAAAACATTTTTGGTGATGTGTTTAAGTTTATGTAGACAAAAGGATTGTTTGTACATATGCGGAAGTACGAATATAGAATTTTTGTGTAAATTTTTGGATATGGACCTCGACCTTTGCCATTGATGTCAAAGGGGGAGAGGAAAGCAGTGAAAAATGAGGAATTCATCAAAGGGGGAACATTGGAAATCACAAGTGTACATAGTAAGGGGGGTTGTTCTAACACTTAGTCATTTTTCACTAAGTGTTGCCATCAATGCCAAAGGGGGAGATTGTTGGCAAGAGACACTAATAGGCATGTCAGGTGTTGTCATTGATGACAACTAAATCTATCTTACACATCTGCATTGTACCATTTGATCATACCAGAAGTCAGAGTGCAGATTTGTCTAAGTCTGGATAGACAGAAATAGAGCATATGACTGGGTTCAGCATTTTGGTCTGCATTTCTCCATAGGTAATCATATTGTGTTGCGGATCTGAGGGAGTGTTAAGGGATGTTAGGGCTACCTAAATCCAAATTTTTAGCCTCCAGTGATGAAGGAATTGAAAGTTACAAGCATCTGAGTATCAGGTTTTGGATAGACAGTTCCGTCTAGTGAAGAATAGGCCGACTTGATGTTTGATCCTTGTGCAGATTAGGAGAAGTTTTTAGTTGAGTAATTTGTGAGATCCAGTGGTATTGGCCGACATGTGTGGTTACTTGAATACATAGTTTTTGGTCCACGTTGATGTTTGTGCATGGATTTAGTCAATAAAACAGTGATCTTGAAAAAATTTCTGAGTTTTTTTGAGGCTGACCATAGTTGATGTGATTTCATGTTACAGATATATATGATCGATGGTTGCAAGCATTTTGGGGTATGGTTGTGCAAATATGAGATAAGAGGTGCGAAGTAAGGTAGTATCAAGTGCGAAGCATAGATCTGAGGCTCGGATAATACAAGAACAGTAAAACAGGGCAGTGAGAGATGAAGTGTGTGAAGTTGATATATTGATCCTAATCAGAACTATAATTTTGCATTATTAGATGCTATTCTTCAGTTCAACTATTCCAGTGAACTCTTTGTAATTAATCTTGTAGGCAGTAAGCCTCCTTTGAGCAGTGAGCTCTAGGTAGTGTGCCCGAAGGCATGTGCCTTCCCATTTGTAATACTTTTAATAGAGTATAAAATCTTGTGGATTAACCCCCACCGTGGTTTTTCCCTTAACCGGGTTTCCATGTAAAAATCCTGGTGTTCATGTGATGATTTTGTTGTTGTTGTTCTTGAGTTCATGTTTCTTTCTTTTGAATGTATATGGTAAATTAATAAAGGAACAAAATAATAAGTTTTGCAGAACACTGATTCACCCCCCCTCTTAGTGTTCCTTAATTTCAACAAAAAGAAGAAAGAAGTAATACCATAATTGAAAGGAGAAAAGAATGAAACAGAAAAATAAAGACAAACAATTGATATGGAAGAGAGAGAGAAATTACTAGAATTAGGGAAAAATCACTCAACACTATGAATGTGTAAAATATAAGTATGTATATGCATATGTATAAGTATGTATATGCATATGTATAAGTATGTAAGTAATAAATATAAGCATCCAACTATTTAACAAAATAAGAAACATGGAAGAGAATATGTGAATATGCATTTACTTATATATGTGATTAAGAGAAAAATATAATAACAAATAAATACAACCAAGCACATAAAATAGAGACTACCAGAATACAACAAAGAGACAAACAAATGAGGGAGAATATACAAACTAACAACCTAATAATAACAACAACCACTTACAATCAAGCACATAGAATTATATGTATAACGAAAAGAATGAAGAGGAATATCAAAAAGTAAATTGAATACCAAAAGAATGAGATCCTAATATACAACGAAAAATGCAACAAAGTAATGAAGGGGCACAAACATGCAATAAAGAAGAAAACCAAAGTACACATCAAAAGAAATCATAAAGGAAGGAAAGAAGAGCACCTAATAAATGAACAACTAAAAGGCCAGTAAAAGTGGAAAAAACCCAAAGCCCAAACAAAAGAGAAGAAAGAATTAAGACCCAAGAATGATAGGAGGAAAGGCTAAAAGGGTAAGAAAAGAAAGAAATTGACTAAGTATATAATTATGAACATATAAGCATTTAACTAAGTACTAAACTATAAAAGTAAGCAAGAAAGGAAAGAAATGCAAGGCATATATATATAACACTATATAAATGCAAATCAATAAGGAAGAAAATAAGTAAATAGTCAAGAACAAGAAAGAATTAACCTAGGCACAAAAACATATGAGGAGGCGAGAGAGTGTGTATATGTATATGCATATACACAAAAAAGTGGCTATGTAAATATACCTATATACAAGCCTCAAGAGATTGTACATAAATATATATTAGTATGAGAAAACACAATAGTAAGAATGTGCAAGATAAATAAAGGAATACGCAAGTGTATGAGAACAAAATGAGAAGAAAGTGCAAGACAAAGAAAATGTATACGAAAGTATACAAGAACAAAACTGAAACAACCTGTATACACAAATGAAAAGGAAACCATATAAGGGGAAAAAGCATAGGCCTATACCCATGAATCAGCAAAAGTGGAAAAACTACCAAACAAACAACAAGAGACAAAGAGAGAGGCAAGCCTAAGGAAAGAGGAAGGGGCAATGTTGTGGGGACAATAAGACCAGAGGGTCAAAGCTAGCAGGTGAGAGACCTAAGCCAGGAAGGAGGGTAGAAGGGGGAAGAGACACGACAAAAAGGGGGATGAGAGAATAAGACCGAACAGAAGTAGGGAGGAGAAAAGGAGGAGGGAAGAGTAACAAGACACATGCCAAGGGAAGAGAGGAGGAAAGAGGAAGAAGGCAAAGAGGAGGAAAATAGGGAAAGGAAAAGGGAGGTCAAGAAGGAGGGAGGGAGAGGTTTCTGAGGCAGGTAAGTAAGAGATTCCAAGAGAAACTTAACTTCCATCCATCATCCTAATTGAGATTAGATGGATGTTTATTGATCTCTTCATTTTGGTGAGCCCATAACTTCCACACCTATCCTTTAGGGTAAATTCTTTATTCTATTTTCAATTCATCATATTGTGTATTTATTAGTTTTCAAGCCATTGTGTTTAGCTTTGCATTCCTAAGAATCTCATAAGACCATTGGCCCCCCTTCAACAAAGTGCTAGGTTAAACCCTTACTTTGCCACCATGCTACAATTCTTCTTTCTACTCTCAATGAGGAGAAGAAGTTACATTATAATGAGAAAGGAGAATATTATGATCATGATGCCTTCACCGAAAGTGTTGAAAATCAAAAGAAAGATGAGAAGGTTGATAAAATTGAAATCCGTACATAGTGAATTGGTTACTATCGATGATGACATGTTTATACATTTGTTGTTGACACTCTTAATAAGACACTTCTTGTTAAACAAAATGGCGTGGATACAATTAGTACTATAGGGGAAATTGTTGAAGATGCATAATCTCCTAATATAGTAGACCATATTCCCCCAATTGTTTCACAACTTGATGAAGGGCTACTCCACCCAACACTCACACATGAAACAATAACAAAGATTCCCACTAAAAATATGAGGAATGAAATCAAGAAAATTGTATTTCTTCAGTAAAATGGAGTATAAAATCTAGTATTACATGCTACAACAACATGAGTTGTTTCACAACAGAGAAAATCCTACTCTATCAGAGATTTCTACAATCCAAAGCCATAACTGCACATATGGAATGGTCCTTCACAACCTTTATGTTTCCCCTTTTTATTTGGCATAAATAACTTTCATGCCACTTCTACACTACCTTCTTGAATGTTCTAGAAAGTGTAACTTCCCTTTTTGTCCATTTTCCCACCTAATAAATTGGCAATTTGAAATTTTTAAAGTTTTTGAAATTTTGTAATACAACTTCTGAGGGCCATAACTTTTGAATTGAGCATTTGATTAACAAACAGAACTAGGCATTGGAAAGCTCATAAAGAGGTCTACGATGCCCAAAATCATCTAAAGATCATTTTATCCACTTTTCAAACCCCAATGAGGCTTCTAAAGGCCTCAAATTCAAATCTATAGTTCATCAGGAGTAATTTTCCATGACGGAAACTTTAATACCTCTCAAACTATAAATGATATTCAGATGATTTCTTCACCATTTGCTTATTTTACAATTCCGTTTCTTGGGGTAAATTTTCAAGTCCATACATACCCAAATAGGCCAACTTACTAAAAATAGAAACTTATCATTTTTAGCCTTTCTAAACTTCTAACGGTCCTGAACCACTGAAGTGTCAACATGGAATCCAATACAACTAAAAAAACCTACAAAAACACAAAACTTCAAAACAACTTCAAATATTTGTGGGTGATGCAATATTGCCCTTACACCAATGAATGCTCCTGCATCAGCCACCCAGCGTAATCTAAGAAGTGACCTTGTCACATCTCAGGTGTTTGAGGAAAACCAAGATAGTCAACCTCTTCCTTGGACAACCATGATAAATCTTCAATAGGCCTTCCTCTCCACTTAACAAGTATTATTCATATCCCCTGTTTCTGGTACTTCCTCCTACACGGTTATTTAGGATTTCTTCTATCACCTCGTCTGAAGTAGGTGTCGAGATACTCCATTGTTCTTCTATTGGTCCATCCTCTATGCCACCTTCATGATACTCTGTCAAATCAAAAATATTGAACATGGCTGGGAAATGTTAATTCCACTCAGTAGCTCTACTTCATATGCATTTCCTAAATCATGCTTCTTCAAGATCCTGAATGGTCCAAATTTCATCATCTTCAACTTATTATATGTTTCCATAGGATACCTTTCCTTCCTTGGGTGAACCATAACTTCATCTCCAACCTTGAACTCCTTAAATCTTCTCTTTTGATATATCTCATCCTTATACTGTGAATTCATCTTATTGATATGCTTTCTTATCTCCTCATGCAAGTCCTTTAGGTGTTTTACAAAGTCTTCGGCCTCAGCACTGCTTTTCACTCCTCTATCCATCTTCCTCAACTCAGAAGCATTTCTTGGACTACTACCATATACAATCTAGAATGGAGATTTACCAAGACTTTTGCTAACATAATTGTTGTAAGCAAACTCTGCCTGTGGTAACATCAAATCCCATCCCTTGGGCTTATCTCCTACCAAACATCTCATCAAGTTGCCTAAACTCCTATTCACCACCTCTGTCTATCCATTAGTCTATGGATGA
Source organism: Cunninghamia lanceolata (assembly GCA_027924645.1). NCBI lineage: Eukaryota > Viridiplantae > Streptophyta > Pinopsida > Cupressales > Cupressaceae > Cunninghamia > Cunninghamia lanceolata. The sequence continues at coordinate 1,229,921 of BSBN01001265.1, read as the reverse complement.
TATTTAAAACTAAACTTCAAATCAATCTTCAACTTCTTCCATAAAGTCTTCTAGAAATACACAACAAACTTGGTATCTTGATCTGAAACTATGCTTTTTGGTAGACCATGTAGTCTTACCACCTCTCTGAAAAATAATTTTGCAACATGAACAACATCACTAGTCTTATGGCATGGAATGAAGTGTTTCATCTTTGAAAACATATCAACCACCACAAATACGGAGTCATGTCCTCTCTACATTCTTAGCAAACCAAGAACAAAATCCATGTTGATGTCTTCCCATGGTCTCTCTAGTACAATTAACGGTTGATACAACCTTGTATTCTGACTTACCCTTTTGGACTTTTGACATATTGTGCAGCTTTGCATAAATTTCTTCACATCCTGGTGCAACTATGGCAAATAATAATTCTTCGTTAACAAGAGAAATGGTCTTATCTTGACCCAAATGTCCTTCCAATCCTCCACTATGCTTCTTCTTGATTAGATTCTCTCTCATGAAACTCCTTAGAATGCACAACTGGCTTCCTCTGAACAACATACCAGCTTGGGTTATGAAATTCAACCACCTTGTCCTATCTAAAGTAATAGGTTCCAAACAAGCTTTCCAAGCCTCTGCAAAATATGGATCTTCAGGATACAAACTTTTGAGTTCATTAAACCCAACAACCTCTATCTTCATCTCTATCAACAAATTTTGCCTTCTACTTAAGTCATTTGCAACTCTATTTGATCTTCCACTCCTGTGCTTCAAAATAAAAGTATAACTACAAAAATTCAACCCATTTTAAGTGTCTTTGGTTAAACTTCCCTTGACTATTAAGATATTGTAAACCCTGATGATCAGTATATAGAACAAACTCTTTTGGCAACAAATAATGTTTCAATTTCTTCAAAGCCTGAACTATGGCATAAAATCCCTAATCATAGACAGAATACTTTTTCTTGGCATCACTAAGCTTCTCAATGAAATAGTCAATACTGCCACTAGCATCACAATCTACCTAAACTACCTTGTTGAAATATGGAAGTGCCAAAAGAAGTTGCTCTGTGACTTTCTTCTTCAACATATATCAAAAATCTTCGCTACTCCTATGGTCCACTTGAACTCTCTTTTATCTCCTCTCATTGTTTCAATTTGTGGGGCACCAATGCTACCGAAATTCTTGACAAGCTTGCTATAAAAACTCACCAAACCATGAAAAGAATTTACCTCTGTAGCACTCCTTGGCACGAGAAATTCAACAATAGCCCTTACTTTTTCTTGGTCCATCTTACGACCCTCAGTTGAGACAACAAATCCCAAGTATACCAACTCCTTTGCAAAACTACATTTCTTTGGATTAATCAACAAATTCTCCTCCCTCATCTTCTCTAAAACTCTTCTAATATGCATAAGATGCTCTTCCCAAGTCTTACTGAAAATCAAAATGTCATCTAAATAAACAATAACAAACTTTCCCAAAAACTCTTTCAATACCTCGTTCATGAGCCGCATGAATGTGCTTGGTGCATTGATTAGCCCAAATGGAATGACTAACCACTTATATAAACCTTCCTTTCTCTTGAAGGCTGTCTTCCATTCATCTTCTTCTCATATTTGGATTTGGTGATATCTGCTCTTTAAATCTATCTTTGTGAAGTAATTGGCTCCACTTAGGCAATCCATTATGTCATCCATCCTTGGCAATGGAAACTAATACTTGATCGTGATCTTATTAATTTGGCTCTCAAGTCTATACATATTCTCCATTCTCTATCCTTTTTTAGTGCTAGTACTGTAGGTACCACAGATGGACTTAGGCTCTCCCTTATTAGCCCTTTCTTCAACAACTCCTAAACTTGTCAATTCAACTCCTCACTCTCTACAAGAGTAATTCTATGGGTTGCCTTATTTGGCAAACTAACTTCTAGTATCAAATATATTTGGTGACTTATCTTCCTCACTGGTGGCAAACCTTCTGGTACATTATTAGATACAATATTATGAAATTCTTCCAACAAAATTGAGACTTCTACTGGTACATCTCCACATTCCTCCTTTTTTATCTTAGGGATCAATGCATAACACATATGTTCATGTCTCATACCATCCAAAACTTTCCTACCATCAACCAAACAAATCTTGGCACTACTACATACCTTCTCTTCTATCTCCTTCAAGGGCTTCAATTTGTGATGAACCCCATCTTTAGTTAGGGTATAGGTATTTTCATGGCCATCATGTACTGAATGCCTATCAAACTGTCATGGCCTCCCTAATAATATATGACAAGCATCCATAGGCATAGTGCAAACATAGTTGGGATGAGTATTGGCTACAATAGACATGAGCCAAGGGTCATTTTAAGTATGGTTCCAAATTTTAGATTTATTGCCCTCAACATTTCTAGCACTTCCCACACTTTCCTCGCAGCCAAAGAAGAGTTTTCAATCACATGGTGGAGTTTTAAGCCCATTATCATTACTAAAGTGTTCTTAGCTAGTACAGGGTGGTTGCCAGCCTTTACTCTCTTGAAATTGAATAAAAGAACTCAGTTTTGCAACCAAGATATTATGTTCCTGTTATCTCCCGAATCAGTAGAGGGTTTGCTAGTTCCAATGCATGGGCAGATTCGGTCAACAGATACGGGAGGTTACGTGAGATGCCTCCCCTTCACTTCTGGTTCTGCCGCACCAAGGGGGGTATCCCTATTAGCTAAATATTTGACACTTTGACTCACCCAATGATAGAAAGATTTAGCTTTTCAGAACAAGCAGAATACTCTCATGTGTGGACCAAGATTTGTATGACAAATCACAAGGTTAGCAACATTCTTGGACGTATTCGTCTGGTTAAGGATGAGAGTATGCAGGGGGTTCCTAATCCTACTCCAACAACTAATAGGTTGGAATTATGAATGGATTGGTTTGATGGTTTGGATGCAAGATAGGGGTTTTGGATCATAACTACTTCACAAGAAGCATATCGGTGCCTATCTCAAGGCAAGGAGTCAACTATACATATACAAGAGAATGGCTTGCAACTAGCATTCGAGTTTCAAGGGGTTAGGACTGGTATTTGCCTTACAAACACCACCCAAGGATAAGTATTTAAATGTCTCTACTTATGAATATCCCAACTGACATACAATCTTCTCCACACTTTAACCTAAAACAATTTAATCCACTCCTTGAATGGAAGTTACAGATTAAGCATTTGGTATAGTAGGACTATACCCTAGAATCTGAGAAACCCTTAGCAACCAAATTCAAAAGAAGAAAATGCATACAACAAATGGAGACAGATAGATAAACACATGCAATAATGCATTTTTCATATACAATGACAAGAAACTGAATATATGTGCAAGATACACTTCAGATGTAACTCATAAACTCCACAGAGATACAACAGACAGGAAATGCTCTATATTTCGTTATTTACAAAAAAATGCCCAAGTCTTCAACAATCAATGAGTAACACAGTTTGGCTTTTATACCAAGACTGTGTACTCAGCAAAATTAATTAAATGGCAGGTCAAAAAGTTTGCTAGATACAATGTATCTTTCAGATTGGCACTCAAAATGTTCAATGTAGTAGAGGGACAAGGAGGAGGGAGGAGGTATGTTCAGGAAAAGTGTCGCCACATGGAGATCCTCTTTCTAAATTAGGTGGTTGAACTTGTCAACTTGACCCATACTTCTCTGCACAACTGCCATCAATACTTCAGCTACCCACGGGATGCAACAACAGATGCATCTGGAGATTTTCCCGCTCAAAAATGGCCGCACATGCTCAGGAGAAGCCATCGCTACAGGTTCAAAACAAGGTCGTCAATCCACTCCAATCGCTGAGATCCATGGCTCAAAATCGCACTGACTAGTCGTCGGCCAGTGAAAACATGCCACGTAGGCACCTCATGTTTCTATCGCTGTCTTTTCGCTTCTTCATTTGGCCTTTTTCACCCTTGTATATGCAAAAACATATGCATATATAATCGCCACTGTTCACCCTTCAAAATCCCTTGTATATGCAAAATGCATATACATCTATTTGATATACAAGGCAGACCCCAAACCTGTTTAGAACAAATTGAAATTCAATTCGGGTTTGGCTTGTATCCTCTTTTCCTGCATATTTCCTTGTATATGTGCATGTACATACAATTTAGATACAAGCCACGGATTTTAAATAATATAAAACACATTGCATCTGCCTTGCAATTTGGCTTGTACCTCACCCTTTGTATATCGACATGTACAAATGCCATATACATGCATGCCACGGACCCCAAATGTTTATGAAGCAACTTGAAATCTTTATCGGGTCCGGATTGTATGTCTTCCTTTGTACCTCCATCTTGTATGTTGCACATACAAAAGCAAATATACAAGTCATAGATTCCAACTCATTTATCATCTAGATTGGAGAACCTTTCGAATCTGACTTGTATCTCATCAAATGTATATTTCCTTTGTATGCTGAATATACAAACTCGTTTGTATATACTCGCGGGCCCTACCACATGTATCTTCCCCGCTGCACTGTTCATCCTGCATGTGTGCCCTTGTATATTTGTCAATGCATACATATATGCAACCTGATATACAAAGCGGAAATATTCCCAGGAATCTGCGAAAGATTCCCCTTTGTATATGCACATTCTAAGCCTGATATGCATTCAGAAATGCATCTAACTAATTTTTTCAAAGGGCGATAGAGTTTTCTGACCCACCAATGCATATTTTGACCTGTATGTATAAACAAACACCTTTGTATATACAATGACACTTGCACCTTAACTAATTTTTTCACCATTCTTTACAACTACAGAGGCCCAAAGAGTTAGAATTTTAGATTTTTTGGGAAGGTGCCTGCATATTTAAATGCTTGAAACCTGAATGTTCATGCAGGCACCACCAGTTCCTATTGATCATTGTGATAAATACATACATTTTAGATTGATGATATCTTTCATGAGAAGCTATAGATTTGTAGATATAATAAATATTTATTGGCTTGATGTTGTGTGTAAGAGGTCTCATCGTTTAAGGATACTTGGTGCCAATAATCTAGTTGATATATTGTTGTTTGAGTGGAAATCCCAAGCAAAATATGACTATTACAGCCACCTTCCATCCCACCAATAATATGATCCTAAACATATTTCAAGTGGTAAGTCTTGGAGCATCATGGTAAGAGCCTTTGAAGTCCAAGGTAAACATTATAGCTCCAACTTAGAAGAGATGAGTAAAATTGTTGGCATGCGTTAGTCACATCTCTCTGAAAGGGACATTATAGAGATGAAGTTCAAGGAAAAGGAGGTAATACTCCAAGATATATTGAATGGAAACCCAAGCATAGTTGAAGTGAAAAGAATGAAGGTGAGTATTTGAGGAAACTAAGTCACTTAATGCATAGAAATAATCAAGAATCCACTCCAAGGTATAATTCTTTGTCATGATAGTGCTTGGTCCCTTTTGAATATGTTCATTGTGGCACACCAATAATGGCTACCCAATGAGGTATTGGAAAATTGAGAGCTTTTGGGTGAGAATCATCAACTTAACATGGTTGGTAAGATTTTGGGTAGTAAGAACTATGATCCATGGATCCTGATGAGTGTTGTTTCAAATTTTAAAATTGTTGTCACCAACATTCCTAGTTTTATCTACATATTATTGGCAGCCATAAAGAAGTTATTAATTACACAGAGGATGCATTTTCCATCTATTGTCTTTGTCGATGAGTATTTACCACTGATACAAGATGGTTTCTAGCCACCACAATTCTAATTCTCAGCAAGAGAATGCAATGTTACAGCCATGATATGGAAAAATTCTCTTAGAGGGTTCACTTGTTGAGAATATTAAGTGCAACACTCTAACACCCTTAGAGCTTTTTGGGAAGAAATTTTGAGCAATATATGGCTGCTACATTTACCAATCAACACACCAAGGGTTTGGACTGAACAATCTTTCAAATGGTACAACTTGGGGCACCATGATAGGAACTTTTTGGGACCCAAGTCATAGAAGAGGTGAGTGTAGTAGTTGGCATGCATTGGTTATATTTATTTGGGAAGCTCATTACTAAAAATAGATTCAAGATGAAGGGAGTTGTGTGTCAAACCAACAATCTTATTAAGGCAATCATGAGCACCACATGGAGACCTCATGGAGAAGTTTCCATAAAAATCATAGTGATGCAGCATAAGCATGGTGGGATAGCATCAAACTTGGATGGTTGTGTAAATATTTACCCAAAATGAAGGAGGAGAGCAATTGTTAATGATCTCCTACTACTCAAGGAAAGAAGGAACTATTGGAATACATCAGACAACTGAGAGGGGGGGTGAATCATTTGTTCCAAAAACTCAACCACTTCTGCACTTTAAGCATTAACCATTTGTCCACATTTATTATGATTAAATAATGAATGCATGAAATCAGAAACTTAAACATAGATGCAACATCAAACATAAGAGACACCATATTTTTACGTGGAAAACCCCAAGGTGGAGAAAAACTATGGAGAGGATTAGCTCTCAATATATATTGCAATCTTTAAAAAATGATGTTCAGGCTTGGTCACTCCACGGGCCTAGAATATGCTAGCTCACTGCCATGAAGTACAACTAGGTTTAGCAGGCTCATTGCCGCAACCCTAAACCTAGAAAGATTACAACAAGGGTTGTTACACTCTGAGGGCTATTAAACCCTACTGGCGGCTCACTGCTAGGCTCAGTACCAAGATTAGCATCTTCTACATGTCTGCGATTAATACATTGAAGTACAATAGTTCCTCTACTTTGCTATGCCTTTTGACTTCTTTCCTTATCTTTGCATCTTCTCTCAAGGACATATTTTTCATGACTCAATTACAAGTATTTATACACTTCATCAACCTTGGAATGATCATCAAGGTTGGCATTACAATCATCAACCATTGGAACAATCACCAAGGTTGGCATTACAAACATTTACAAAATACGTCTTGACCTAATACAAAATTATGCTAAGGAAATATTGTATAGATGTATGCAGATCACACCACGCCTTAGCTAGGACTCAAACATGATCTTCCACACCACAACATGCTTGCATAATCTTCAAGGGATCTCTGTAATCATTGGAATTAACCAAGTCGGATAAGACTGGTTACACGCTATGTTGTCTGGGAATAATCTTCAAACATGATCTCAATTCCTTAATGTAGACCAATGTAAAGGTAGGAACATGATCAGGAGGCTTCCACAAGCATGTTAAAATCACCAGGAGTAACCGCACAAGCTTAATCCACTTTAACCATGATATTCTTCACACCGGAGCACATGAACTTCACTGTCTTCAACTGTCATAAAAGAAAGATAGCTTGTGGACCACCAAAACATGAACCATTGAAATTGTAGGCACTTATCATCATCCCAAACTTCCCTTTAGAACCACAAAGCAAAACACTTCAATGTGGAGGAATGTGGAGCAAAATACTTTCTCTCTGGCACTAATAAATAATTAGAAAAAGGAGTGTTTACTTTGGTGAATGTCACTCACTCAGTTCTTTACACCAAAGGCTTAAACTTGGGATTTAGCATCTTCATACATGCCTCTAGATAACTTCCAATCCACAGACCAAGATCTTTAATCTGCAAGAGATGCAAAGTAGTAATCTAGATTGTTCTTTAGTATGCAACTCACTATCTTCACTATGGTTCACTATTTCCTTTCTAATTCTTCTGGAGGGGCTAATTTTCTCAATATCCTCAACATATAAGGCTTCTAGCCAAATAAAAAAATAGGATACAGTTGACACCAATGACAACAAAGATATGTTGACATCAATGACAACACCAATTAGGCACATACTAGCAACAATCTCCCCCTTTATCATTGATGGCAACATATGATGTGAAAAATTGCAACAGCCATCAAGAAAAGATTCTCCCCATATCTCTTTGCATGTCTACACTTTTTCTCTCTAAATTTTTCACATGATTTCTCTCCCCCTTTGACATCAATGGCAAAGGGCACATACTTGCACTCTGTTGCTCTGATCCAATCTCTCTTCTGAACTCTCTAACTACTCCCCCTGAGAAGTAGCCCTAAAACCATTAATCCAATCTAAAGAGGGAACTCTACGCACCACCAAACTAATGCACTCTTGTGTATCTTAGTTTAGAGCAGGAGGGGTAATAACCCCTAACTTTTCTTTGAGATACTCAAAAGTATCCTTAGGCAGAGGCTTGGAGAAAATGTCTGCAATCTAGTCTTTTGTAGATACATACTCCAACTTGATTTCATTTTCTGTTACATTTTCTCTTAGAAAGTGATATCTTATGGATATGTGCTTTGTCCTTAAATGCATTACTGGAATCTTTGATATGTTTATGGCACTTGTATTATCACAAAATATTGCAATTGGATTTTCATACACAACTATAATGTCCTTCAATGTATGCTTTATCCATAACACTTGAGTGCAACTGCATGCTGCTGCAATATATTCTGCTTCTGTAGTGGATAGAGATATTGAATCTTGTTTCTTGCTTAACCAAGATACCAACCTTTTTCCCAAGAAGAATACACCTCCACTTGTACTTTTTCTTTCATCCGCATCTCTGGCCCAATCTACATCAGTGTATGCACTGAGAGTGAAATCATTATCCTTTGGATACCACAAACCATAATCTATTGTGCCTTTCAAATATCTCAGAATTCTCTTGATTACCATCACATGTGACTCCTTAGGTTCTGCTTGAAATCTTGCCACAAGACAAACTGCATGCATTATGTCAGGTTTGGTTTGAGCCAGATAAAGTAATCCTCCAATCATAGATATGTACCTTTTCTAATCTACCATAGGCGAATCATCCTTTTTTGCTCAACTTACAACTAGTTATCATGGGATTATTTACCAGTTTGGAGTCATCCATCCCAAACTTCTTTAACAACTCTTTCACATACTTAGACTGAGAAATGAAGATACCTTTATCTGATTGATTTATTCACTGACCTAAAAAGAAATTCATCTCACCAAACATGGACATTTCAAATTCACTTTGTATTTCTCCAGCAAAAACTGTGCACATACCTTCATTGCCTCCAAAAATAATGTCATCAACAAAGACTGCAATGATTAGGATTTGTTCATTATTGATCTTGAAATAGAGATTATTGTTGGCAGTACCCTTGTTGAACCCTAACTATATCAGATACTTATCCAACCTAGCATACCAGGCCTTGGGGGCTTGTTTTAATCCATACAATGCCTTCTTCAATTTACATACCATGTCACCCTAATCTGATGACCGGAATCCTTTCGGTTGTTCAATATAGAATTCTTCTTCCAATTCTCCATTCAAGAATACAAACTTCACATCCATCTGATATACCTTAAAATCTTTGTAGGATGCAAATGCCAAGAACATTCTTATAGCTTCAATCCTTGCCACTAGTGCAAATGTTTCCTCAAAATCTATTCCTTCAACTTGAGAGTATTCTTTGCATACCAACCTTGCTTTGTTTCTTACCACTTCACCATTCTCATTCATCTTGTTTCAGAAGACCCACTAATTGGTGCCAATTACATTTTTATCTGCTGGTCTGGGAACAAGATCCCAAGTTTGATTCTTATCTATCTGCATCAGTTCTTCTTTCATAGCCTTTACCCAATTCTCATCATTGCAAGCTTCATTCACAATCTTAGGTTCAATCTTGGAAATCAAACAAAAATTTACTTGTTCTTCTATAGCTCTTCTTCTAGTCAGGATTCCTTTGCTCTTATCTCCTATGATTTGATCTTCAGAATGATTAAGTTTTACATACCTTGGTGTCTTGGTAACACTTTCCGAAGCTTGTTCCTCTTCATCTGAACTATCTTCATGTTGTAGCACTTCTTTGCTTGCTAAAACATCTGGTCCATCTTCACATCCACTTGGTTTTGAACGCTTCTCCTTACTTTCATCAACTTTGACATTTGCACTCTCAACAATCTTATTCAGCCTCTTATTGTAGTACCAGTAGGCCTTTCTCTTGGTGGAGTAACCAAGGAAGATTCATTCATCACATCCAGCATCAAACTTGCCTAGATATTCTACTCTTTTGATATAACATTTTCTACCAAAAATTTTGAGATATTTCACAGTAGGAACTCTACCATACCACAATTCATAAGGAGTCTTAGAACTGTTACCTTTGACTTGGACTCTATTTAGGATATATATAGTAGTGTGAATTGCCTCTCTCTAATATACATCTGGAAGATCAGCTTCCTTCATCATGGTTCTAGTAGCTTCTTGAACTGTTCTATTTTTCCTTTCAACAACTCCATTTTGTTGTGGAGTTCTAGGTGTAGATAATTGTCTCTTTATCCCGTGTTCTTCGCAAAAGAAATTAAATTCATTTGATGTAAACTCTCCTCCTTTGTCAGACCTCAAACATTTGATTTTTAAATCCATCTCATTTTAAACCATTGCCTTAAATGCCTTGAACTTATCTAGAGCTTCTGCTTTTTCCTTCAAAAAAGTAACCCAAGTCATTCTAGAATAATCATCAATAAGCAAGATGAAGTACCTATCTCCTTGCAGACTTCTTAATCTGGCAGGTCCACACAAAATTGTATGCACTAGTTCCAGTAGTCCATCAACTGATTGGTCCTTGCTTTTGAAACTTGTTCTTGTTTGTTTCCTAAATTGACACTCCTTGCAAATAGGATTAGTAGGCTTCACAAGCTTAGGAAAATCTCTAATAGCCTGTCCAGTACTTATCTTCATAATGTTATCAAAATTGATGTGACACAGCCTTCTATGCCATAGCCAACTTTCATTAGTCTGAGCCAACAAACAATAGTTATCAATTCCTTTCAAGTGATATATATTACCTCTGGTCTTCTTACCAGTTGCAATGACTATTCTGGAGCTTTCCCTGATCTTGCATCCATTGTCATTGAAGCTTAAATCATAACCTATGTCACACATCTGATCCACACTCAAAAGATTGTGCTTTAATCCTTTCACATACAAGACATCTTCAGTATTATGCTTGCCATCAAAAGAAATAGATCCTTTTCCACAAATCAAGTACCAGTTGTATCATCTCCAAACCTAACCAGTCCACCATCATATCTTTCCAAACTCACAAACTTACTTTTATCACCAGTCACGTGGTGAGAGTAGCCACTATCAATAACCCACTCATCTTCGTCTTCAACAACCTGAGCAGCCAAAACACTTTCCACTGGTTTTTCTTCCTTAACACAGCTAGTAGGATTAGTAGACAGGTTCTTCCTTAATAGAAATAAACAAGCATTCATTTCCAGAAGTACTAGCATTATCTGGTTCACCCTTATCTGATACTCCTTCATCATCTTCAAAATCTTCAACATAATAACATTTCTTTTGGACCCTAGGCCTTTTCTCATGTCTTTTTTCTATTTCTTTCAATTCTTTCAGGGCATCTGGAAGCAAAGTGGCCTATTTTACCATAGGAGAAGCATTTAAAAGGTAATTTACCTTTAAACTTACCAAATCCTCTTTGCAGTCTATCAACAAAGTTGGCTTCAATTTCATCAAACTCATCATAAGATTCTACCTTGTACTTTTCTGATCTGGAGGTTTTCTCAAAAGTGTTGGCTTTGAAGGTAGTCTCAACTTTTGGAAAGGGCATCACCAAACTCTCTCATTTCAAAGGTAGTAAGCTTACCAAGTAACTGATCTCTGTCAATAGTTTTTACTTGCATAAATTCTTCAATTGCAGCTACCTTATGACTATAGGACTTTGGTAGTGATCTGAGAATTTTCATCACAACTTCCTTATCACTGAGAGTTCCCCCCATACCTTTTATCCCAACGACAAGCTCATCAACTCTTTGCATAAAGGTTGTTATGTTTTCATCTTCATTCATCTTCAAACCCTCATATTTCACTTTCTGACTTTGTAGCTGGACCTCCTTCATAGAATCATCTCCTTCATACAATTTTTTTAGCTTCTCCCATACTTCATTTACAGTTTCAAGATCCACAACTTTTGTCAGCATTGAGTCACTTAAAAAACTTAATAGAGCATCTTTTGCTTTGACATCCACCTCATATTCTTTGATTTTGTCTTCAATCATCAAACCATTTTGAGTTATGGTGTATTTTGCATCTGCGTCTTTCCATACTTTGTAACCAAGACAAAGAAGATGGCTTTTCATTTGTACCTTCCAAAGAGCATAATTTGTCCTATCAAAATGTAGTGCTTCCTTCTTATAAGACATTTTGGATCTTCCTCAACCTGTTAGACTTTCTTCAGAGGAACCTCTCTCTAATACCAATTGTTGGAATGCGCCAGATAATTGAGAGGGGGGCGAATCAGTTGTCCCAAAAACTCAACCACTTCTGCACTTTAAACATTAACCACTTGTCCACAGTTATTATGATTAAACAATGAATGCATGAAATCAAAAACTTAAACACATATGCAACATCAAACATAAGAGACACCATATTTTTACATGGCAAACTCCAAGGTGGGGAAAAACCACGGAGAGGATTATCTCTCAATATAAATTGCAATCTTTGAAAAATGATGTCCAGGCTTGGTCACTCCATGGGCCTAGAACATGCTGGCTCACTGCCTTGAAGTACAGCTAGGTCTAGTAGGCTCATTGCCTCAACCCTAAACCTAGAAAGATTACAATGAGGGTTGTTAAACTCTGGGGGGCATTAAACCCTACTGGCGGCTCACTGCCAAGATCAGCATCTTCTACATGTCTGAGATTAATGCATTGAAGTACAATAGTTCCTTTGCTCTGCTCTGTCTTTTCACTTCTTTCCTTATCTTTGCATCTTTACTCAAGGACATCTTTTCCACAACTCAATTACAAGTATTCATACACTTCATCAACCTTGGAATGATCATCAAGGTCAACATTACAATCATCAACCATTGGAACAATCTCCAAGGTTGGCATTACGAACATTTACAAAATAAGTCTCAACCTAATACAAAATTATGCTAAGGAAATGCAGTATAGATGTATGTGGATCATGTCATGCCTTAGTTGGGACTCAAACACGATCTTCCACACCACAACATGCTTCTATATCTTCAAGGGATCTCCGCAATCAATGGAATTAACCAAGCCGGCTAAGACTGGTTACACGCTATGTTGTTTGGGAATAATCTTCAAACACGATCTCAATTCCTTTACATAGACCAATGTAAAGGTAGGAGCATGATCAGGAGGCTTCCACAAGCACATTGAAATCACCAGGAGCAACCACACAAACTTAATCCACTTTAACCATGAGATTCTTCACACCAGAGCACATGAACTTCACTATCTTCAACTGTCATAAAATAAAGATAGCTTACAGAACACCAAAACATGAACCATTGCAATTGTAGGCACTTATCATCATCCTAGACTTCCCTCTAGAACTGCAGAACAAAACACTTCAATGCGGAGGAATGTAAAGCAAAATACTTTCTCTCTGGCACCAGTAAATAATTAGAAAAAGGAGTGTTTACTCTGGTGAATGTCACTCACTCAGTTCTTTACACTGGAGGCTCAAACTTAGGATTTAGCATCTTTAGACATGCCTCTAGATAACTTCCAATCTGAAGACCAAGATCTTCAATTTGCAAGAAATGTGGAGCAGTAATCTAGACTGTTCTTCAGTATGCAACTCACTGTCTTCACTGTGGTTCACTGATTTCTTTCTAATTTTTTTTGGAGGGGCTAATTTTCTCAATATCCTCATCAGATAAGGCTTCTAGCCAAATAACAAAATACGATACAATTGACACCAATGACAACAAAGATATGTTGCAATTAATGACAACACCGATTAGGCACATACTTACAACAGGAACATACTTGGGACAGCCATTTACCGAATTTTCAGCCTCATTGCTATTGTCATAATTATTATTAGCTCCTATACCACTTCAATACTTTTAGTTTTGTAGGGATTTCTAATCACAAATGGGAAAGGGTCACTATCTATGATTGTTGAAAAAGTTTTTTTAGCCCCTACAATGTTCACACCTTTGATTTTGGCAAAGGATTATTAGTTTTGCAATCATTATATCATTATCAGGTTGATGGAATAGTTGTTATCAATCATGAATAGTAGCAAGTTGACCCAATTTATGGGAATATCTTTGATGAAAGAAGTTGAAGGAAGCTTTTAGTGGAAAAGGACCATCATTGCAGTCACCTTGGAACCTAATCAAGGTGTTTTGGAGCAAAATATATTCCATGGGATAGGTGCAGAACCCAGGATCAATGAGCATCACTTCATGATTTACTACCTTGGCATGAAGAAATGGATAGTTCCTCCAGATTTATCATTGCTTGTGGACAAACAATCTGGGTAAGGGAGGACTGTCATGTCCCACTTTCCTAATGGAATGTAACTTTATTATTATTTTTAATTAAAAGTGTTTTTAAACACTAAATTAATATAATAAATATAATACATAAAATAATAATAAAATATAAAATTAAATAAAAGTCAAATTGGGTGCCAAAATTGGGTCCCATGGGTCCTAAATCTACAAGCTTATTGAAATGATTATGACTATGAATTGTGTTGGGAAAATGTGTCTCAACCATGCAATTATATAAGGTTTATTGTTGATAGGATATATATATATTTCCTAGTTACACTAATAGGTGTAATATACAATGGGAGCATGGGATGGAGTGGGATGCGTGTTAACATTTTTTGTTAACCAAAAACTATTAAATGGTTGACATACATTAAATTAATGATATATTGTAAATCTAGATTGTTCATTATTAGGTTTTAGATCTGATGCTAGATATTTTGTTGGCTTGTCTTTCCCTAGAAGGTAACCCTATTTTATGAGGGCGTTGTATTATGGTTACGATATCATGATGTATTCTGAGAGTCTGATAGTGGTTGTGTTGTCTATGGATCTATGTTGGTGATACTCTTGTGAGAAGCTTTCTCTACAAGTATATTGTAATCTTTGTGATTTCTGAATAATATATTGGGCAACTTTTGGAGTGTGGGGTTTTTCTCCCGAAAGGGTTTTCTCCACGTAAATCACTGTGTTGTGGTATGCATGGTATTTATGTTTATTTATATTTAAGTTTCTATAACTATTAAAGATCTATAAGTTTTTGCACTATCCTCCTCTCAAGATGTGTAGGAAGTTGTTCCACTGCCTTAGCTTCCTTACAAGTGGTATCAGAGCCTGATCACCTTTGGTTTCAGTTGTGGATTGTTGGGTTTTTTGAACTAATCCAGATTTGAGTAAGAGCTTGTGCAGAAGACACTTTGTGATCTTGTTGCAGGAATTTTCAGATGGCAAGTTCATCAGAGAGAATAGAAGTGGATAAATTTTCTAGAAATAATTTTGAAATGTGGAAGCTGAAGATGGAGGATCTATTGATAGATTGAGATCTATTGATAGGTCAAGATCTATTGATAGGTCGAGATCTATGGGATGTTGTTGATGAGAAGGTTTCAAGGCCTATAGATCCTACTTTGGTTTCTCAATATGATGTTATGGACTGTAAATCTAAGGGTCTAATCATATTGTGTTTGGTAGACTTTGTTTTAATCAATGTCCATGAAGAGACCTCTGCACAGAAACTATGGAAGAAGCTTGGTGAGATGTATCAAGCCAAATCTTTAGTGAACAAGATTTTCTTGAGGAAGAAACTGTATTCCTTGAGAATGGAAGAGGGTGGACGAATTATAGACCACCTAGAAGCATTCAATATGTTGGTGGCTCAATTGGCATCAGTTGGTGTCAAAATGGATGAGGAGGAGAAATATCAGATATTGCTTTGTTTTTTACCTGATTTGTGGGATTCTCTTATTATGGCTATTGGGAGTAAGTTTCTATTATATTGAAGACTAAAGATGTGGTGGGTTCTTTTATTTCTAAAGAGATGAGGAGGAAGGTATCCATCAATGCCAAGGAGACCCTAAATGTTCGTGGAAGACCTAAGGAAAAAGGCAAGAAGAATGAGAAGAATGATAAATCCAAGTTCAAGTGGAGATCCAAATCTCCTAGAAAGTCCAAAGTTGTTTGTTGGAACTGTGGTAAGCCTGGGCATATTCATAAGGAATGTAAAGAAGAAAAGAAGAAGAAAAAAAAGAGATTTGAGTATGATTCTAAGTCTGAGAAGGAAGATGGTGATGCATTCATTATAGCTTTGGCAACTCGTGCAGGTAATGATGCATGGTTAATTGACTCAGGTGCATCTTTCTATATGACCTTTAATAGAGATTGGTTTTCTGAATATGAAGAATTTGATGGAGGTAAGGTGTACTTGGGTGATGATTCTTATTTAAATATTGTTGGCCAAGATAAAGTTAGAATCAGGTTTCTTGATGGAAGAATAAAAAGGATTAATGGTGTGTTGCATATCCCTAGATTAGCATGAAATTTGTTATCTATGAGCAAACTAATAGATGCAGGTGTGCAGATAGTATTACCTGATGTAGGATGCAAGATGGTTAGAGGTGCTATGGTGATTTCTAAAGGTGTCAGATATGGCATATTATATAAGCTAGATGCATGCACTATTGAGTGTAATAGTACTTCTATGAAAATCAAGTATATGGAAGAGGTGATGGTTTTATCTTCAGTAGATGGTCATGTCTTTTGGGTACCCAAGGGTGCTTTTTCTTCTGAATTAAAGTTACCTATAGAGAAAACTATGTTATGGCACCAGAGACTTGGCCACATTAGATAAAAGGGTCTAAGGACCTTGAAAAATAAAAACCTTGTTGAAGAGTTGTCTGATTGTAATCTTCAATTTGATTTATGTGAGCATTGCATTTATGGAAAACAAAACCACATTTAGTTTTACTTGAGTTCTCATGAATCTTGTGGTCTATTGGATCTTATTCATTATGATGTGTTTGGTCTTGTAGATGTTCCTTCAATTGAAAAATCCACATATTATGTTTCATTTATTGATGACTATAGTAGAAGGACATGGGTATACTTTCTGAAGAGTAAATCTGAAGTTTTCAGTCAATTTAAAAAATTTAAAGCAATGGTTGAGTTGCAGACTGGAAAGAAAATAAAATGTTTGAGGACTGATAATGGTGGTGAATTTTTCTCTAATGATTTTGATAGATTTTGTAAAGTTTGTGATATTCATAGACAAAAGACAACTTTGTATTCTCCACAACAGAATGGAGTTGTAGAAAGAATGAATAGGACATTGATGGAGAAAGATAGAAGTATGTTGAGTCATACTGGTCTAGGACAAAGGTTTTGGTTTGAATCTATTGCCACTTCCTGTTACCTGATTAACAAGTCTCCTACATCAAGTCTTGTTGATAAAATGCCTATAGAGGCATGGTTGGGTCACAAGGCTTCATTTGAAGACATCTTAGAGTTTTTGGTTGCAATGCATATGCACATGTGCCAATGGAGAAGTGAACAAAGTTGGAGAACAAGGCTGTGAAATGTATCTTCATCAGATACAGTTATGGTGTGAAAGGATACAAGCTTTGGGATCCTATTGCATAGAAGGTAATATATAGTAGAAGTGTTATTTTTAGAGAAACTAAGCCTTCTTCTATTACATTGTAGCCAAAACAAAGTAAACAGAAAGATGTGATTCAATTTCCTTCTACACCTGAGAAAGTTGAATCAAGGTCCATGGATAGACAAGAAGTTGAGGAGAGATGATCTAGCTCTGAATCTTCAAAAGAGGAGGAAGAAGCTCCAACTCAGCTTGTTCGTAGGTCTACAAAGTATAGACAACCACTTGAAAGGTATTCACCTGATGATTGGAGATGTATTTTTTCTTTGAGTACTAACATGGATGCACCCAAATCTGTAGAAGAGGCATTAGGTATGAATGATGCAAAATCCTGGAAGATTGCTATGGATGAAGAAATGACATCTTTGAAGAAGAATGATACATGGGATCTTGTACCATTGCATGAAGGACAAAAACCTATTGGTTCCAAATGGGTGTTCAAGAAAAAAATTTGTTCAGATGGAGGTATTGAGAAGTACAAAGCAAGGTTGGTTGCAAAAGGTTACTCTCAAGTTGAGGGTGTTGATTATGGTGAGATATTTTCTCATGTTACAAAAATGACATCCATTAAACTCTTTCTTTCTATTGCTGCTACTTATGATTTAGAGGTTGAGCAAATGGATGTGAAAACTGCTTTCCTTCATGGTGACTTCGAGGGGGATATTTATATGACACGGCTAGAGCACTACGTGGTGAAAGGTAAAGGTAATTTGGTTTGCAAATTGAAGAAATCTTTATATCACCTAAAACAGAGTCCTAAGATGTGATATCAGAAATTTGATACATATGTGTTCAGTTTAGGATTTGAGTGTTCTAATTCAAATCATTATGTTTATTATAAAATTGATGGTGATCGTTTCCTGTTTATTGCATTATATGTTGATGATATATTATTTATTGGCAAAGGGAAAGGTATGATTTCAGAACTGAAATCTCAACTTGCTGCTAAATTTGAAATGAAATACCTTGGTGCAACTAGACACATTCTTGGGATGGAAATTAGAAGAGAGAGTGAATAGAAAGCTATAGCTTGGCCAAATTAAGTATATCAATTCAATTTTTTAGCGGTTTAACATGTAGGACTATAGACCATTGTGTGTTCCCTTTTCAGTTGGAACAAAGTTATCTATTTTAGATTGTCCAACATCTCCATCAAAGATGGAAGAGATGAGCAGAGTGTCTTACTAGAGTGCAGTTGGAAGTTTGATGTATGCTATGGTTTGTACTAGATCGGGCATTGCCCAAGCAGTGGGAGTTCTTTCCAGATATATGTCTAATCTTGGTAGAGTTCATTGGAATGTAGTTAAAAGAGTCTTCAGATATTTGCACGGTACCTCAGAGTATTCCTTGTGTTATCATAGTAATTTGATTGAAGACGATATTTCCCTTGATATTCATGGTTATGTGGATTCAGACTGGGTGGGTGATATTGATAGTAGACGATCCACCAATGCTTATGAGTTTACTTTATTTGGTGGTGCAATTAGTTGGATGAGTAAGTGACAGGCTATGGTTACTTTGTCCACTACTGAAGCTGAGTATATGGTAGCTACTCATGCTTGCAAAGAAGGCATTTGACTTAAGAGACTATGTTCAGATATTGGAATAAAATAAGGTGCGGTGACAATTTATTGCGATAGTCAAAGTGTGATCTGTCTAGCTAGGAACCCGACATTTTATGCCAGGACCAAGCACATTGATGTACAATATCATTTTGTTAGAGATATGGTTGAAGATGGCAGGGTGAAGCAAGTTAAGGTAGACTTTGATGAATGTTGGTGATTATTTAACTAAGCTTGTGAGCACAAAAAAGTTCAGATGGTGTTCAGAGACTATGGGCCTTTTGGCCCCTAGAAATTAAGAGACGATGTTTACTCCCTCTTGTTGCTCTTGCAAGATGTTCAACAAGTGGGAGATTTGTTGAGAAAATGTGTCTCAATCTTGC
The DNA here is from genome assembly GCA_027924645.1 of Cunninghamia lanceolata. Lineage (NCBI taxonomy): Eukaryota > Viridiplantae > Streptophyta > Pinopsida > Cupressales > Cupressaceae > Cunninghamia > Cunninghamia lanceolata. The sequence continues at coordinate 1,210,465 of BSBN01001265.1, read as the reverse complement.
AATTATATAAGGTTTATTGTTGGTAGGATATAATATATTTCCTAGTTACACTAATAGGTGTAATATGCAATGGGAGAATGGGGTGGAGTGGGATGTGTGTTAACATTTTTTTTTAACAAAAAACTATTAAATGGTCGACATACATTAAATTAATGATATAGTGTAAATTTGGACCATTCATTATTAGGTTTTAGATCTGATGGTAGATATTTTGTTGTCTTGTCTTGCCCTAGAAGGTAATCATATTTTATGAGGGTGTTGTATTATGGTTGTGATATCAAAATGTATTCTGAGAGTCTGATAATGGTCATGTTGTCTTTGGATCTCTGGTGGTGATACTCCTATGAGAAGTTTTCTCTGCAACTATATTGTAATCTTTGTGATTTTTGAATAATATATTAGGTAGCTTATGGAGTGTGGGGTTTTTCTCCCGAAAGGGTTTTCCCCACGTAAACCACTGTATTGTGGTATGCATGATATTTATGTTTATTTCTATTTAAGTTTCTGTAACTGTTAAAGATCTGTAAAGTTTTGCATCATCCTCCTCTCAAGATTAGTGTAGGAAGTTGTTCTGCTACCTTAGCTTCCTTACAAATTGTGTGACATTTTCTCTGATTTTTTTAGTTTGAGTGATTTACAACAAGGACGCAAACCCTCATTTTCAAATTAGTTGAGGAGGCAGAGCACTAATAGAAACTACGATGAAAGTCTTATAAGCGCACCTAGATTAAAGAACCACATAGTCAAGTAGGTAGAATTCTAGGTGCACCTGTCATTGGTGCAGTTCATATCATTTACCCAATTGAGATAGCCGGAATCTACACCATCTCTCAACTTCCTTTAGACAATCCTAAGGTGGTGATACCCAGGAGTAATTATTGTGCAGATCCTTGGCACCAACACTGAGTTTAGAGGAACATTTAGCAATAGAAAGTTATCACATAAGTGTCGAATTACACTAAACCCATACATTTGCATCTATAATAGATTTGAGCATGATTTGCAGTAAATTTGGCTATAGGGGCTTCAACAGTGTGAAGCGACTTCATTTACTTGCCAAGTGGGAAGTAGCTTGAAGGTCTGGGAGGGCTGAGCACATCTTACATCATTGGTGGTACCATCAGAGCAATCAATAAGTTTAATTATGTGGAATTTGTTAGGAATTTGAAGGTCTAATTAAACCAATTCCACATAACCCAATAGGAGAAACAAGATGCAAAAACAAACCATAATGCAAAAGATCAATGAACAAGCCACAAGATATACCCTGAGAAAACCCTTTTCAGGGAAAAACCCAGCCTCCAAAAGCATCCACACTCAAATGTATTATTCAGCAATGAATCATTACAATACGATCTCTAAGCGTCTATGAATACCTCTGAACCATCAAGCACCTCCAATGCATCCTCCATGTGTACAAGCATGAATCCACACATCACCTATCATGCTTCACAATCTGCACTTATAAGAGAGAGCTCAATACAATGACAGCCTCTCACAAAACCTCACATTCACCTACAATGAAATATCCAGCCAACCTCAAATAATAACCTTATGCTTGCTTTTATAATATAAGCTCACACATTACATTGAGAAAATCATGTGCCCCAAAACCATGGGTAACACAAAACTACTGACCCCACATTTGACTAATGGTACTAACTTTTTTCCAATTAATCAAATAATACAGATAAATAATTAATTACTCTATGTGTCCCACACACATAAAATAATTAATTCAATGTTACAATACAACTTATACAAGTGGTCCCCAAATAATTACCTAGTGTGATTAACCACACCACCTAGGTGCATCACAACTAAATAAAAAATTAATTACAACATTATAAAAATATATCAAAATATGCAATGGTGTACAACACCATATCCCAACATTCTCCCACTTGTTTTATACATTGCATAAGGGTCAATCAACGAAATACATCATCATAAGCAAACATGAAATCACATGAATCTCCAGAATGCTCTCATGCTCCATCAAGATACCTGCAATAAAATCAAAGTGACCACCATCTCAAGTAAAAACTCCTGTCATCCTCCAACGTGCCACCTATGGAAGAAAAGAAACATGCCAAGGTGAAGATGCACCAATCCAAAGAACACAAGCATCAAATCCAAGTGATAACATAAGGCTCCAAGATGCTGTCAAAAAGGTAAAAAACTCACATGATTGGAAATAGCATCCATAGCATATGCTAGTACATCCAACCATCCATATCTCATAGGTATCAACAACATCAATAAACTCATGTCAACAACATACCAACCCATATACTACAATAATAAGCTCCATGTATAAAACATGTCAATGAAGAACACATACATCTAGGAACTCCCATTGCATGGGTAATGTCAAATCTGACAATAGATCCAAGACATACCAAGTCTATCAAACAACACTCAAACCAAGGTGTGGCTAATCAACAAGCCAATGTAGTATCAAGAATAATCACAATGATCCACACATGCATGATAAATCACTGCATACTGTCTCACAACATGTCACCATAACTCTCCCATGTCCAACCATATCAACATGACCCTCCAAGATATAGCCATAAGACAAAGAGAGAAAACCTGTGAATCATAATGTCCTACAAACACCTCAAAGTGCTAAGCTATGTCAAGTATGATCTCCTCTATAACCCCAAATGAAAAGCCTCAACAATACCCAACCATTCAATCTCAGAAGATCAAATGAACATATGTAACATGTAACCAACATGGATGTAAGCCTCTCTAATCAAGGTAGATCAAACTCATAACCATTCCAAAACTAGGAATAAGCCCAATCACATCTCCTAAACTCCTCATAATGAACATCATAAATCAAACCATATGAACAAGAAGATAACCATGCTAACATCCCTCAAATGAACCCTCCAGAACCAATAATTGTAGCTCAAGATCCATATCTATGAAAAGATAAAACATAAAGTAAAACACATCTAAAAAGGATGGGCAATACTTCATAGATGATAAACGGCTAAGTAGATCAAGAGTGGGGAATGAGAATGCTCCTCCAGGATACATCAAGCCATAATGACTCTCTCCAAGAACAATCTCCTCTAGGTCCATAATGAACTCACGTCCATATCCAGGTGTAAGGCTCCTCAGTCTATCTGCTGAAACCTTCAAAGAGTAACTATCTCAACAAGTGTCTCTAATCAAAAGAGAACTCCAGCCTCACCTACATCTCCAAGTATCCATGAGCACTTGTAACCGACCAGTGCATGCCAAATTCCAAACGCAACATAGCACCATCATGAAGTAATCAAGCAAATGATCAAAGTACTCAATACCAAGAGAACAAACAAGACCACTATCAATACTCCTACTGTACATCTGCATAATTAAGAAGCTCGCCATGACATCATGATCTAACCATCTCCTACAAGGAGATCACATGCAACAAAGCGTACAATGATGCATACATCCTATCTCAAGAGAACTTGTATCATGCCAATACTCTAAGCTAGCATCAAGAGTAAACCATGACATAATATCAACATCTCAAAACAAGGATAAACATGTCAAACTGACAAATCATAAACTAACACCTCAACCAAAGACTCGAAGGAGTCTTCCATGGTAAACTAAGATGTCAACATCTCCAAGCATATGAAGATAACCATCTCCTAACAACTAAACTGAAAATGTCAAAGAACTCTCACAACCTTGAGAGCTCCTCCATGACACCAACATCCACTGTAGAAGATCATCCATCATGTATGATGAATCCAACATGCTGCCAAAGCTCCCACTGAACCATGATATTGAGCTATCCATGATAACAAAATAACCATCTCCTAAATAAAGATTATCCATGGCTCCAAACCAATCAAGGAATCCCACTGTAACATCAATAGCTCCCAAAAGGTCTAGTGAACCAAAAACTCCAAACAATAAGATAAAACAATCACTGTCAAAAGCTAACATTAAACCATGTATCCAAGCTCTCCATGATGTCATGATAAACATACTGCAAGTCCCAACAACCGACTGTCCAAGGACTCTAATCATCCATCCTCTTATCCCAAAGCAACATACCAATGCACAAATGACCACAGACAAGGCCAACTAACAAAGTCTGCATAAAAACTGAATTAATTTGGTGAATATAGATAGTCCACATCCGAGTTATCCCATTGTAGCTAAATAGGTGATCATCTTACAAAACTACATAACTCGTAGATCCAAAACAAATGTAACATGCAAACTCATCATCGCACTAGTAAACTGCAAATTGAGATATCAAAGAAGACAAACTGTAGACTCCAAGACTCAAACACCAAATCAATGCTAGATTTGATTTGTCAACAAGTCCACAAATGAGTACCATAGTCAAGGAACTAATCAAGCACCCAAGAGATAAGAACAATCCCCTAAAACAACACAACACCACCTGTAATCATGAATTGAACATAATAGCCCATACCTGTCAATCACATCATGATCATGTCATGCCAATACAAAAGTGTTCTTGCATATCCATGACACCATAATCATCATCATCATTGTACATGTACTCAACTCCCACTGAAATGAGACTCCAAGTCTCACACGAGTATCAACCATGTCCTCAAACTAGAAGACAACATGTACCTATCTCCATCAAAGTCCAAACTCTGAAAAACACCTGTAAACCTGAATCAGGAAGCACCAAATCTAAAAACTTGCTATACCATGCTAATGGTCTCATAACAACAAGTACTCCCACAAGTTTGTGCCCAAATATCCATCTGAATGCACTCGTAAATGCACTCTGAATCTTAGGCTCCTACAAGTGATCAAACAAGTACCAAACTCTCTCTGTACACCAAACTAAAAATCTACACAATCCAAACTGTAGTACACTATAAGAGCTCTCCAACGCCTATCTAAAATCAAAAATCTGACTCCGTATGCAAAAGTCATGAGCATAAATATGTATCAGAGCAATGCGGGCTTTAGGCACCAAATTCTAACAAAAAGTAAAATCTGATGGCCAAACCTGTACCACTGCGTAGTGCTCAGAGAGAGCTTTTTGACGCCTATATGAAGTCAAAAAACTGATACTGTATGTGAAAGTTATGCCCCTTGGAAGAAAAGACACTCCTAGGGCTAAAAGTGGACCCTTGGTGGGCCCTGTTACAATGTTGACGTCATCGCTAATGCAAGCATGACTATGCGTTGACTAGGCGTAAGTGGGTCCCATTGTGTTGACATGGTGTTGGGTTGGCATCATTATTATCTTTGACTGGTAGATTTGAAACTAGTTTTAAAAATTGTTTTATGTCCTCATTGGACCCCACATGGCATATTACAAAAAAGGTTTTGATAAAATTTGAAAGTCTGATTTAAAAGTTATGCGATGCCATTAAATATTTTTTGCCACCGCCAAATTTTAAAGAAACAAAGTTTAATAATTTTTTTCTGTTTGTTTAAAAGCCCGCGAAGGGCGCTACAGGCCATAAATTCTGGCCAGAGCCGACAGGGGAGAATGAGGGGACCGGCGGGGCCGACTGGCGTACGCCGATAGTACCCCCTCATTAGCTTCCGCAACTGCAGCGCAGGGGGGTACTGGGGTACCCGGCCCCCCTTTTAAAATTTTTTATTTTATTTTTCTTTTCACATCTTGATTTTAATTTTTTTGATGTCACTTCTATAGTTTTAGGTTTTAATTTTTTATTTTCAAAACTATAGAAAATAAACCATGCACAAGAAAAAAAAATCAAAATTTTTCTTTGGCGTACCTTGCAGATTGTACGGCCGAACTAGAGGAGGATAAATTTTTTTTTGCTCCTATAATCAAACTAGGGCAAATTTTATATGAATCTTCGTCTCTCGGGCCTCTTGGACTCAATGGCGAGGTCTGTTTTGTCCCACGATATCATCTGTGAAATTTCCTCCTCAAAACCCTCATGAAGCCAAACCAGAAAATCCCTCTTCAGCCATGATTTTTTAATCATCAGATTTGCAACATGCACAACAAATCTTCAATACCCAGAACCCCCAATCTACAATACAACCTGCACAAAACCTTGTATGCCTTCAATCCTTCCATGCATTGCCATGGCTTCCATTTTGCACCTAATACACACACACAAGGGTTATACACATCCAGGGAGCTCACACCTCCCTTAACCATAAACATGGCTCTGATACCAACTATTAGAAATTTGCAGGTCTAATTAAACTGATTCCACATAACCCAATAGGAGAAACAAGATGCAGAAACAAACCATAATGCAAAAGATCAATGAACAGCCACAAGATAACACAAGATATACCATGGGAAAACCCTTTTCAGGGAAAAACCCAACCTCCAAAAGTATCCACGCTTAAATATATTATTCAGCAATGAAACATTACAATACAATCTATGAGCCTCCATGAACACCTCTGAACCATCAAGCACCTCCAATGCATCATCCATGTGTACAAACATGAATCCACACATCACCTATCATGCTTCACAGTTTGCACTTATAGGAGAGAGCTCAATACAATGACAGCCTCTCACAAAACCTCCGGTTCACTTACAATGAAATATCCAGCCAACCTCAAATAATAACCTTGTGCTTGCTTTTATAATATACGCTCACATATTACATTGAGAAAACCATGTGCCCCAAAACCATGGGTAACACAAAACCACTGACCCCACATTTGACTATAGGTACTAACTTTTCCCAATTAATCAAATAATACAAATAAATAATTAATTACTCTGTGTCCCACACACATAAAATAATTAACCCAATGTTACAATACAACTTATACAAGTGGTCCCCAAATAATTACCTAGTGTGATTAACCACACCACCTAGGTGCATCACAATTAAATAATTATTTAATTACAACATTATAAAAATATATCAAAATATGCAACAATGTACAACACCATATCCCAACAGAATTGTGAAGTTTGATCCACCCATCACTAGAGTTACATCTTCCATTTGCGAAGCAAATACAAATCGTCCCTAAAAGGGCATCAAATCTCATGTCTACATAGTTGAAGATACAAAGAAATCAAACCAACTACATTGACCTCTAAGTTTGAATCCATATAGGGATTGGTGGCAATCAGAGACAAGACTTGGTAATCAATTTTTGTATGTAGTTTGGAATTCAATCATTTCTGTTGGTTTTTCTTCTGAATCAGCATTAGGGTTTGCCAGTTCCTGTGCACATGCAGATTCAGCCAACTAATACAGGAGGTTGCGTGAGCTCCTCCCCTTCACTTCTGGTTCTGCCGCACCAAGGGGGGTGTCCCTATAACTCAAGATATAACCTTGACTAGCTCAAAGATAAAAAGATCTAACTTGACAACAACAGGCAGAATACTTTCATGTATGGACCAAGATTTGTGTAACAAATCACAAGGTGGGCAACGTTCTTGGACATATATGTCTGGTCGGGTATGAGAGCATGCAGGGGTTTTCCTACTCCTAATCCTACAACTAACAGGTGGAAGTGATGAAATGGGCGGACATAATGTCCGGGATGCAAGACAAGGGGTTTTGGCTCATAACTACTGATCCAGGGGCAAACTGGTGCCTATCCATTGGGCAAGGAGTCAACTAGACGTATACAACAGATGGTTTGCAACTTTCACTCAAGTTTCAGGGGGTTGGACTGATGCTTGTCTTACAAACATCACCCAAGAATGGGTACCTAACTGCCTCTACTTACAGATATCCCTACTTACATGCAACCAGATTCAAAAGAAAGAGAATAACATGCAACAAATGGAGACAAGCAGATAGACACATGCAATAAGCATTTTTCATATAACATTAACACTGAAACTGAAAATATGTGCAAAATACATTCATGTTGCAACTCATAAACTCCAAAATGGGATAAAACAGCCAAGATCATGCCCTGTTCTTCATTATTTACACAAAAATGCCTCAGGCCTTCAACAACCAAACAATGGTAACACAGTCTGCCTATATCAGCCAGAAAGTGTACCCACAGTAATTAATTACATGGTTGACCAAAAATCCCACCAAATACAGATCTCAGAAGGAATGGCGCTCAGAAGTTATTGCTATAGCAGACAAGGGAGGCCTCGAGCCTTGTGTCGCCATCTGGGGTCTTCATTCATAATTAGACAGCTTCACCATTTGTACCATCACCCATACGCCTACTACAGTCGCCATTTATGGCTCAACCACCCGCGGCCTACCTGGAAACCGCCGCAACACTCAAAAAGGAATTTTCTGCCAAAACGCGTTTTACTAAAGGTTCAAGTTATGCAGGAACATTAATCCCACATGCACGGTGAGAAGACCACCTCAGTAGTTTAAAAACATGGCCACATGCATAATAAGCGTCGAGTGCTTTTTCCACGCTTGACACACGACTTTCTCTCCAAAAGCCCATCGGCCAAACTTCTACCATCGGCTCACCCCAAAAACTCTCATCAATCTCAGTTGTCTCACCAATGCCTACCTTACAATCCGCTCCATCGGCCAGAGATAGACCATCGGGCCAGCACAAAACTCCTTTGCCGATGCCCATGGTCTCGCTGATGCCTTCAAAAATCCTGATGACGTCATCATCATGTCCTGATGATGTCACCATCACCCGTTTGCATACCGCGCAACTCTCATATCCGGATGACGTCATCGCCATATAGGCACCGGGGTGATATTAGAAAGATAACCTGATATTTCAGAATATCACCCCCCATACAAAAGATCATGATGCACTGTAGACCGGATGATGATGATGATGACCCCTTTAACTCAAAGAACATCAGGGTGCACTGTAGCTCTACTGCAGGATCGGGATGATATCCAAACATCACCCGATATTGAAACAAGATGATCCTGATGACAAATCTGGTCGACAGAAAATCATGATGATGCTGACCACCTCGGAGAAAATATGATGCTGCTGTTGAAAAATGCTGAGGAGGGCCAACACTTAGAACATTTTTTGGATTTTTAGGGAAGGTGCCTGCATGAAAATTGTTCCAAAACTGAGAGTCAAATCAGGCACCAACAGTGGCTCTGTCTGGGGACGTGCAGGTGCAAGACTACAGCGAGAACCCCAGATCTCTAGGATGCAGACCAGTCCCCTATCCATTGGGCACAGAGTCATGATGTTATATTGATCTGCATCACCAAACACATTATTTTTAAACATTATTTTGGCGGCCCCGGGCAGCCAAAAAGGAAGAACCATAATTTTTTCTTGTCAAATGCCTGATTCCAAACTGGAAGATCCCAATCCCAACTGAAAAGATTGGCATAATCTGCCCATAATGTCATCTACTTAAATAGATATTCCACCAGTTTTGAAAGCTTGCCACCATCATTTTCAGCTCTGTCATTTTGGATTTCAAAATTAGACATATAACCATACACATAATATTCTTCAACATTAGGCAACACATGTATGTTATATCCCTCAGACAATACATCATACTGCTCTTGGCATTCTTCATCATTTATCTAGCTGCTGCACATTGTTAGGCACTCATCCAGCTGATCCAAAAAATCAAAATACTCAGAAAACATGAGACCCCTAATATCTACTGATATTGAAAACAAATCCTGATCCACACACCCAATGTTGCACATGTCTGAATCAGGTGATGATGAACATTCATTATTCACAGTTTGCAAATCAGTATCATCATCTTCAAACAAAGGGTTAATCCCGCACCAATGAAGGTCACGACTCACAACATCATAAGCATCTACAGGCTCATCATAAAGGGGATTAACACTCAATGCAAAGGCCTCTGCTTCTTCTTCATGACACTCCAATTCTTCTTCACTACTATCAGATCCAGAGTCATAAAAAGAACAAACCTGATCCATGAATTGATCATGGATATTATTTTCATCATCTGATTTCCCCATATACAAGATTTCTGCTGTTTCAATGTACTCTGAAGTTGAACTATCTGCATCACTTTCCAGCCCTCCAATGCTTCCTGATGAAACTGATACTGACTGTTGATCCACATGATCACAACTTTGCATAACTGGATCATTTAAATATGAAGGCTCTTTGTTTAGGACTGGTATGCAAATATTACTTGAAAAATTATTATTTTCAACTTCACTTGGTGGGCAAAAAAGGACATCCTCCTCTATAATAGAAACATCATCCACTTGGAATGATGCAAAAACTGGGACAACAGGGGTGTGAGTGCTTTGACATTCATTGTCAACACCTGAATTAAATCTTTCATTAACATTGGGGGCTGCAGGACAACAAAATTTTTTAGAAAAATAACCCTTTTGAATTCCATACCTCCAATTGTTTTCAATATCTATTGCAAACTGATGTGCCTGATGCAATGTGGTGGGCTCCTTATCTCTCAATCTATAACTCATTTTCTTATCAAAGGCTCCCAAATAAACAACTAAGCACAGTGCATCATTAGGTCTCATACATTCTGGTATTCTGTTCAATGCCCTCATAAATCTGAGGT